>JAYEVE010001703.1:0-324385 GCA_036346375.1 Guadua angustifolia | reverse complement strand
CATGTTTTTAAATTGTAAATGATAATATGCTTATGTTTTATGTATTACAAATATTTTGATTGAATTTTAGTGGTGTCAAATGAAGATTATACATAGCGGATATGTTAAAATAGGAGAAAAAAGTAAAATAGGGTTTAGATTTAGGGATGTTCTTTGAACTTGTGCTCAAAACATGACCCTAAAAAATAGAGGGAGTCCCTAAATCCAAAATAGGAGCCCTGTTATAAGGGTCCTTGCTGGAGATGCTCTTAGGGACTTGTTGATATACGTTCGTGCCAATTTTCATGCAATTTCGGCATGTGTTTCGCAAAATATGAACTCAAATATCAAGGGGATGTTGCTTCTCTGTTCTAGCTGATTTAGCTTCATCTTGTATGCTTTCATCAAATATACTACTACTTCCTTCATGGCGATGCTAAGATTGTGCATGGTTATTTATTATTTCTCTGCTTATTTGATGGATGGAGTTGTCCTCAAAGTTCATGACGAAATGAGGGGTTGAACTATGTATTCATCATGTGCCGGTGAATTTGTGCAATTTTTTTTATAAGCATCCACATTTATTCTCTTAATATTTTATCATTTGGATGAATTAGTTGGTGTGTGATACTTAATATGTGCGGTATCATTGCAAAAAATTCCTAAATGCAGGACTTTGTTAGCGCAATTTGAGAAAAGAAGAATATTAACCATCATATAGCTAGGAAGGAATCCTAGCAAACTGGAATCAAACCACGTCAACTGTTTGGCATCCCCATGAGATTTTTGTAAGGAAAAATGGATCATATTTCACTTCAAACATGGAAATAGCTGCACTTTGCTATTCCCACAAGCATTCCTTTATATATATATATATATATATATATATATATATATATATATATATATATATATATATATATATATATATATATATATATATATATATATATATATATATCCTGCACATGTGCTTTCCGTGTGTACACCGTGCACATCAAGTAATAAAAGTTATGAAAAATTTAAAAATGGTAGATGTACTTCATATATATAGGAAGCCTCTTTTCTACTCCTAGGAGTAATTACCTCTACGTTGAATCTCACAATGTAGAGAGTATCTCACGCAAGAGAGAGTATATACATGTAGTATACAGTATATAAGACTAGCTAGGTGGTATATATATTTTTTCAAAGGTGGTATGCATATTTTTTGGACATACTCCTTTTTACGTCCATATATAAAGGTATTAGTAAAATGTGCTAAAAACTGTGTACTCCCTTGCAATTTTTTTCATATAGTTCATATTGAAATATCTTATAATTAGTATATGAATGTATCCAAATGATAAAGGAATATGATGTGGATCGTCTGGATGGAGTTGCTTGAATGCCCGGGTTCCTGGCCGGAGACCCGAACGAGTGGATTTAAGACTTCGCCGTCGGGCCGACGGAAAGAACAAAGAAGATAGCTACTGACGGAGCCATCGGGTTTGTTATCGACGGCAATACCGAGATTAATTTATGTATCAAAACATACCCTTTTCTCTTATTAACCTCTCCTTATATAGTCTGACCTACCGCATACAACTCCTATATCCTATAATCAAGGATTCTTATTTGGAAGTTTGGAAATAAAAGGAAACTAACAAGCTGAAACAGGGAAACTAATCTCTTATCTCTAAATCCTCTTGCATGGCTCTAATCTTATCTCAACGGTCGCGCGCATGCTTATCGGGCGCGATCCATCTAAGACCCATCCTTGGGTCATGATGGTGTGCTATACCGCAATACACACGGTCCAGCTTGGTTAGCCATATCAATACTCCTACCTCGACAAAGAAGCTTGTCCTCAAGCTTGAACTCGGGATAGAGCGGCGAAGAGTGATGGCGTCGACCAAGGTGGCGTCTGTCTCGGACTCTCCTTCCCATTGCACCAAGAACTGACGATGTCCCCGAAAGAAGCGCTGGGCTAAAAGGCGTGCTGGTGTGGCTCTCGTCGGTGCAGAAACGTCCAAAGCCATGTCCAAGGGAAGAGCCGGTGGCGCTGGAGGAGGTTGCCCATGGAACGGTTTGAGCAGAGAGACATGAAAGACGTTATGAATGCGAGCCGTCTCCGGAAGATCCAGGCGATAAGCAACCTCGCCCACCCGAGCAAGGACCTGAAATGGACCATAAAAACGAGGAGAAAGCTTAGCCGCTCGAGGGCGATGGATAGTTGCCGATGTCATTGAAGGCGCAACCAGACCCAAGAGCCCACCGAATAGGAGACCTCCCGCTGTCCTCCATCATACTGCTGCTTCATGCGTTGCTGGGCGCGAAGAAGGTGCTGCCGAGCTTGAGCCAAAGGATCATCCCGATCAACCAACTTGCAGTCAACGGCATCAATGGAAGTGGCCCCTTGAGAGTACGGAAGTAGGCTTGGCGGAGGACGACCGTAGACTAACTCAAAGGGTGCCATGCGGAGATTGGAGTGATAGGAAGTGTTATAACAGAACTCCGCCCATGGTAACCACTTGACCCAAGAGGATGGGTTGTCAGTGGCTAAGCAACATAAGTACATCTCCAAGGTTCGATTGACCACCTCCGTCTGGCCATCTGTTTGGGGATGGTAGGCGGAGGATGTCAATAAGCGAGTCCCGCATCTCTTGAACAAGTCTTGCCAGAAAGCGCTAGTGAAAATGGGGTCACGGTCCGACACAATCGACTCCGGAACGCCATGAAGTCGGACCACCTGGTCGAAGAAGATATTGGCGACATGTGGAGCTGTGGCCGGCCTCTTGAGGGCGATGAAATGTCCATACTTGGAGAGACGGTCGACGATTACCAGGATGGCGGTCATGCCCTGAGATTTGGGCAGCCCAACAATGAAATCCATGGATATATCAGACCACACATGATGAGGTACTGGCAATGGCTGAAGAAGACCTCCTGGTGCTAAAGAACTGGCCTTATTCTGTTGGCAGATGCGGCATTGCCGAACATACTCTTCAACAGTCTGCCGCTGCTTGTCCCATGTGAAATGTTGCGGACGCGATACAGCGTTTTGTGGACACCCTCATGCGTGAGGTCATGATAGGCGACCACAATCAAGGAGCGAACAGTGATGTTGCGGAAGGTACAGCGCCCCAATCAGATAATGACCCATTAGACGTCGCCCATTCGGCCGGCAGAGTGCGAGCCGACGCAGAATCGGACCTCTCCTGAAGAAGCTCGGAACAACGGCGTTGGATGTCTGGATCTTGCCTGCTGCAGAAGAGTCCTCCATTCATCCAAGACCGAGACGGCTGGAGAAGAGAGGGCGGTACAGAGGACGTCCGGCCATGCATTCTGGAGAGGGAATCGTGGGTACGGTTGGCATGCCCCGTTTATACTCAACTCGAAGTCGAACCCCATCAACTTGCCGAGCCAATGTTGCTGTGGCGGGGTGACCAAGGCCTCGCCTGAAGGTACTTCAAGCTAGCGTGGTCAAGGCACCACGAAGGGTCAGCCCCATAGATATTACCGCCAGGTCTTGGGATCGCTTTGGAAAGCCCAATGAGCTCCTCTCTCATAAGCGGCAAGACGAATGTGCCGCCTGCTAGCTTCCGATCAGAGAGCAATAGGATGGCCTCTCTGTTGGAGAACCGCGCGATGCCATTGCCGAGGCGCCACAGTCAACTACGAAAGTGACTTCAAAGTCGGGTAGCCGAAGGACCGGCGCCGACTGTAGAGCGGACTTGAGGGTGCGTATATGGACTCGCAATGAATCCCATCAAACGCCTCGACGCTTGAGAAGGCGAGTAAGGGGGTCGGCAATTGAGGCATACTGATGGATGAACCGGCGGTAATAACCAGCGAGACCAAGGAAGCTGCGTACGCCCGTGGCCGATGCAGGGGTTGGCCAATCGGCAATTGCCTGTAGCTTCTTCAGATTTGCGGCCACGCCATGATTGGAAATAACGTGGCCCAAGTAGGCCACCTCCTACCAGTAAAGGTGCACTTGGCTCGCTTAATGAAGAGCCGGTGATGGCGCAGACGATGAAGAACCAGCCGAGGTGTTGAACATGCTCCTCCGATTTAACCGAAGATCAAAATATCGTCGAAGAAAATCAAAACGAACTTTCGAGAAAGTCTCCAAGAATCTCGCTCATGAGGGCCTGGAATGTGGATGGCGCATTGCACAAGCCAAATGCCATAACCAAGAACTTGAAATGACCATGGTGGGTACGGAATGCGGTTTTCTCGATGTCCTCCTCCCGCATCCTAATCTGGTGATAGCCTGAACGAAGGTCGAGCTTGGAGAAAATCGTGGCACCATGCAACTCATCCAGAAGCTCCTCGACGACCGGAATGGGAAACTTGTCCTTGATTGTCTTGGCATTGAGAGCACGGTAGTCGACGCAGAAACGCCAGGACCCATCCTCCTTAGCCACCAACAACACAGGGGACGAGAAAGGTGAGCGGTTGGGGCGGATGATACCGACAAAGACATGGCGGCACATCAGGCCTCGATTTCATCCTTCTGACGGAAGGGATAACGGTATGGTCGGACCACCACCGGATCAGTGCCCTCCTGAAGGCAAATACGGTGATCAAAAGCGCGGGAGGGTGGCGTCCTCCGGGTTCCACAAAAATATCCTCAAAGGCCTCAAGCAATGTGGCCACCTCACTGTTCTTCATGTCGAGTTGGAGAGCTTGAGGACCTGTAGGGGTGCCGAGGCCTTGTAAGGAGATGGTGCGACCCTCGAACTGGAATGACATGTTGAGGGATGCAAAGTTCCACACCACATCTCCAAAAGGCTTGAGCCACTGGACGCCGAGCACCACGTCAAACCCCTCCAGAGGAATGACGAAGAATGAAGCCCGGAAGGAATAAGCTCCCACCATGAAATCCTCCGTGGTTCGGCCCAAGCAGGGGAGCTCTGCTCCATTTGCTACCCTGACTTGTTGTCCTGCTGCTGCACCTTGGTGCACGCCGACACGGTCCGCCGAGTATGCGCTGATGAAATTGTGAGTACTCCCAGTATCCACCAAGGCCCGCAGCTTCTTGCCCCTCATGAGGACTTCAAATTGCATTGTGCAGCCCTTGCGAGGGCCTCGGAGAGCCAATGATGAGAGTTCTGGTTGCTCTTCCAACAAGGCCTCTGGATCCTCCTCTTCCTCGCTGACAGCTTCGAGGTAGAACAAGCGCTGGCAACGATGGCCTCGGGTGAACACTTCATCGCAGTTAAAGCATAGGCCCTTTGCCCGCCGTTCCGCCATTTCATCGGCGTTCAAGCGACGGCGATAGGGAGAAGTCGCCGACGAGGATCCCTGCGAAGGGGAGGGAGCCACCCGAGGACCCGTGCCAGAGCCCCCTACGGCGGGTGCCGTAGGCGAGGTGCCGGCTCGGTTTGATGGCGCCACTGAGACGGACGGCGGTCGCACTCCTCCCGATGCTGGCCCTGGACTGGGAAAGCCCTGATAGTCGCAGCACGCCACGGTCAAGGCTGGCCGTGGCGACTCGAGGGAAGCCACCAAGGTGGCTCGCAATCCAAGCATCCTCCCGCCTTTCTGCTTCTCGAGCGAATGCCACCGCCTCTGCAAGATCTCGGGGACGATCACGGCGCACATCTGCCGCCAACGTGATGGAGAGTCCCGCCGTGAAAGTCTCAATCTGGTCTTCCCATTTCATGCGCGGAGCCCTGGCTAGAAGTCTCTGGAACTCCCGGGCATAGATGTCCACCCGGAGCTCGCCCTGCTTCAAGTTGACCAAATCGCCGAGAGGACCTGCCGTGGCCTGTCGCGTGAATCGCTGGAGAAAAGTTTCGTAGAAGTCCTCCCATGAAATCATTCCTTCCTCCAGCTCCCAATTGTCGAGAACCTCCTGTGCTTCGCCACGCAGATGCAGGCCAGCCATCTGGACGTATTTGCGGCGCGGGATGTCGTGGGCGCGCGCAAACCTTTCACACTGCCGAAGCCAAAGCAGAGGGTCTTCGGTTCCGTCGTAAAGTGGAAGGTCGTACCGAGGCGCCCGAGGACACAGTCGATCCCGATCGCCCCCGTCCTCCCATTCTTCATGAGGGAGATGGCGGTGCCGAGCAAGGTCCTGGAAGTCACGGTGCCGTGCGGGATCCAGGAATTCCCGCCCACCCCGACCCCCTTCCGCATGACCCCATCTCTCACGGAAAGTGCGGCCGGTTTGTCCCGTGGCGGCGTGACCCGATCCTTCACTTGCCACATCGCCACCCTCCTCCTTCCTCTTCCCTTGCGCCTTGATGAAGTCGGCCATCATCTTCTGTAACTCGGTCACCGACGCCTTGAGTCCCTCCACATCGAGGACACCTTGCCGCGCCATTCCTCATCTTCAGAACCCATCCCCGAAGGCGCACCCCGCTCCTTCGGCCGAGGACCGTTGGGCTCTGGGATACCAGTTGATGTGGATCATCGGATGGAGTTGTTTGAATGCTCCGGTTCTGGCCGAGACCCGAACGAATGGATTTAAGACTTCGGCCGGGTTTACAGAAAGAACAAAGAAGATAGCGGTATGACGGAGCCACCGGCCGAGTATCGACGGCAGCTACCGAGATTAATTTTATGTATCAAAACATACCCTTTTTCTTATTAACCTCTCCCTTATATAGTGCAGCCTCCGCCGCATACAACTCCTATATTCTATAATCAAGGATTCTTATTTGGAAGTTTGGAAATAAAAGGAAACTAACAACCGGAAACAGGAAACTAATCTCTTATCTCTAAATCCTGCCGATGGCTCTAATCTTATCTCAACGGTCATGCGCTGCTTATCGGCGCGATCCATCTAAGACCCATCCTTGGGTCATGGATGGTGTGCGCTATACCGCAATACACACGGTCCAGTTGGTTAGCCATATCAGAATATTTCAAATTCGTTTAGGTAGTATTTTAGAGGTGGGGTAACTACACCTAAGAGTAAAAGATACTCCCATGTCCTGTAAGAAATGAGATAATCTGAATTCTGAAGTCCTTCCACTTGCACGATAACAGCCTGACCTGTCAGCTTCTGAAATTTTAGCAGAAAATAATGTTTAAACTGCATTCAAATGTTTCTCCTACATACAGTATAATAGATCTATCTACGTTGGATATATTTTCACACCAAAATTAGCCTCACTAGTTTTCACATTCAAGTGTACATGCTGAAGGTTACAGAGGGTTGCAGTCTGGGGTATACTGTTCTATTGACTGTGCAATCAAATCAAGGGCAGAGCAAACACTTGTAGTTCATTTCGATCTGACATTCTTCAAATACTACTCAAAGTCGTATAATTCAAGCAAGTATTCTATTAAAGAAAATCACACAACGGATGAAAATATCTGTATCAGCACAACTGCACTGAACTTGCCATCCCTGCAAAGAGTATAATCCACATGTAGGCAAAGTTCAACCATCTCTTTCACGCAGCGTGTAATTTGATCAATGTAGTAGTTGCATATGTTTTGAGATCGATGCCTAAGTGCTTCATTTCCCAAGGATCATCCATGCATTATTTCTGGTTCGGGTAGAAGTTTCGATGAATCGATCGATGTGTCTTGTGAGGGTGCTTTCAGGAACATGTTGTACTGGTGAAGCTGTAATTAAGAGCATCTCCAACAGTGCCTAATAATTTGACTCCCAATAATCCTAGTTTAGGAGCTTCCTAAAAATTTTTGGGCCTAAAAAAACACTATACTCCAACAGTTTCTATTTTTTCCCCCAAAAATATTTTGACTTGGGGATTGGGAAGGCACGCGAGCGGCCAATATCTGGCCACTTCGGCTGGAGTTTTTGGGCGCGCGGAAAGATTGGGAGTCTGATAGGGTAACTGTTAGAGCGGTAATTTTTTCATTTGTTCCTAAAAAATAGTTTTGGAAATAAGTTTTAGGAGCTGTTGGAGATGATCTAAATACCCAGTAACTGACGGAACGAGCGGTACAATGCTTATGGGTACATGTAGATGTAGAGTTGTAGGAGCACAAGAGGAATTATGGTTTGAAGTTAATTATCTTCATCGATCCTGATACTTTAGGTAAATCATAGATCATTGTACATCGATCTGTCAGAACGGAGAGCATGCATGTGACTGCAAGTGAGTCTGAACAGCTTCAATCAGGGTTTTAAAAATAATCTGAACGGCGATCACTTTCTCCACTGACATTGCTTTCTCTTTCTTTTGGCAAAAGTTTGTAGATACTATATCGTTGCTTAGCGAAAAAGATCGAGTTTGGATTGAGCAGTCTGCATTAATTTACCTTGCCTGATGAGCAACTGGTTGTAAAATATTGGGAGAGATTCTTGAGTTGATGAGTTGGGGGCCCATGATCAACTCGGCCGTAAATTAAAAGTTGGTGATGCATGCGGCCGGCCTCTTTCACCGACTTAAATTAGGCTGCACTGCACTGCACTGCACTGCTGGCTTTTCTATCTTCGTTTGGGCCAAGCAGCAGCTGGCTGGGTATAAATAAAACAACATTTCGCAAAGTAACCATGTATCATCATCATCATCATCATCATCATTCTGCCATCGCACAGGCTTAAAGGCGCCGCCACAATAGTTCAAATAAGTAATCACAAAGTGAAATCATTTTGATCAAATTGTTTAGAAGTTGATGTTGATCGAGGAGGGAGGGATATATATGTGCCTGATCGACTTCGTCCTTGGCGAGGAATGATCATCATGTTCATGTGGTACCGACATGTAGTACCTTAATTACCTCCAAAATTTTGTGTGTGTGTGTATATGCATAACCTGATTTGAGTGAAAATCCCTATTGCAATGGCAACTAGATGTCTAAATTTGCAAAACAAACAATCATTCATTTGTCAGTAATGATCCGATCTGAGTCTGTATGTAGCCTGAACAACCCTCAGCTTCTAATGGAGGAGGTGATGAACACGAAGCTTCAAATTACACAAACTGATTTCGATACATTATTAATTTACACCACAACAGGTGATCCCGTGATCATGGTACAAGTTACAGTCGATGCGTAGTTAATTACACAGAAACAGATCAAGTGACAAGAACACGACACGGCAGGACGGAAACCCACGATGAACAAGCAACCTGGACAAGGAAGGGACAGAAGCAAAACAAACCACAGCCGAAATTAAATTAATCTAGGTCTCCTTGTGCTTGGGTTGAGGGATGGCCTTCCTGAACCAGGGGATCCACACCGACGTCCTCTTCTGGTACAGCTTGTAGGCCTCTGCTCGGTGCTCCTGCCTCAGCATGCGCCGCTCGACGAGCACGGTCACGTAGCCGAGGCACAGGCTGTTGACAAGTGACCCAACAAGCATCCACGGTTGCCCCAGGTTCCAGGCGAAGAGGTACAGTCCCCACCACCAGAGCTGCTCACCGAAGTAGTTTGGGTGGCGAGAGTACCGCCACAGGCCGTCCTCGAGGGTCGGGACCGTGGGTTCGCCCAGCTTCTTCAGTTTTTCGTTCCTTGTGACGAAATTGTGCAGCTGGGTATCGGCAAAGTAGGCGATGACAACTCCGGCGATGCAGGCGATCGTCGCCACGAGGTCCCAGATTCCCCATGGCTGGTCGCTGGAGTGGATGGCGTACATCGGCAGGCATATGCCGATCAGAAATACCTGCAATCCAGCAAGCAAGTCACTTCTGTCAACCAGGAGTAACAAACAAACTATCACTGTGAATTTCGACAAGCAGATTTTATGTATGGCTTTCGATGATGCCCGGTTGGCATTTCTTCGAACACATTGCAGTCATCCGAAGAATTCCCTGAAACAAGCATTGTAGCGGTTGATCGAGAGGCCAGAATTACCTGCTGCGAGAGGTAGACGGCAAAGAAGGACATCCACCACCACGCCTTGCCGTACTGGCCGCGCATCTCGGCGAACCTCCAGTCCTCCCTCTTGCCCCACTCCCACCCCTCCCGCCTGAAGTAGTTGTGCGTCAGCCTCGCGCTCCACACCCATGTCAGCGCCACCACCACCGCCGACCTCGCCGCGTCCGCCACGGCCGCCGGGTGGGTCCGGTAGTAGTGCAGCAGCATCACCGGGATGACGGTCCAGTACAGGTCGATGAGCTGCAACGAGTAACAGAAGAGCCGAGTTGGCATTTCGTCAAACAGGTTGCAGGCAAGCGACCAGGGACCAATGCCAAGGTTAGTCCATCGCAGGCAAACGGAGGGAGGGAGCAAGTGGCGTGATGGGAAGTAGTTACCCAGTGGTTGGAGAGGATGAGTCCGACGAGCCAGAAGAGGATGTCGACGTTGAGGAGGAAGAGGACGTTGGCGAGGAGGAGGGGGTGCGCGGCGCACCACGAGGAGAGCGGGCTGGTGTCGCCTTGGGGGCGGACGAAGGAGAGGTAGAAGAGGATGGAAGGGAGCGGGAGGAGGAAGGCGACGACCATGTTCTTGAGGCTGCTGCCGCCGCCGCCGGCCATGGTGATCGTTCTCGGAGTGGCGAGCTTGGTGTCGTCGTGTCGTGTGTGGCGACGGGGTGGGGTTTTATTTATAGCGTTGGATTGGATGGAGTCGGTCGGTTAATTGAGACGATGACTGTAATCTATGCACTAATTAAACAAGTTTAAGCCGGCTCCGTAAATACATTCAAACTTTCGAAACTTTGACTGTCGATGTTTTTTTTTAATATTTAAATTAGATACACTAAAATTATATGTGTAGATTTGCCTCGAAAAACACTTTCATAGTATTGTAGTTTTATTGGGTCTTATAAATATATTATAATAGAAATTAGTGGTCAAAAAAATGTTTTAACATTAATCTCATTTGCCAATGGAATGTTTCAAGAGAAAAAGGTTAGGAAAACAACGGCCTTAAACGCAAAGGAATCAAGGCAAGATTAAGGTAGCTAAGTCTCCAGGTTCCAATTAATTAGGACCACATGCACTGACAGACTGACCACTGAAGTTGTATCAGTCGGCCGGCAGATAATGAGGGAGCCGTAATCGTATAAAATAAGTACTATACTCTATATAATGACAGCTTTAATCATGGTTGTTTCGTTTTTGGTTTAAGGTTTAGGGTTTCGTAATCGTATAAAATAAGCACTATACTTTCGTACCAACCAAACACACCTTTAGTGATCTTAATCTCCTCGGTTGCTGCCATGTACTCCAAGTTCATACGCGGCTCTGCCAGGGCATTTCAACTGGAGCACCATCTAATCCATCATTAAGCTGTCTTTTTTTGATTTTGGAAATTAATAAATTAGTGATTAAACCGAAAGAATTAATCTAGAATAATTATTTTAAGATCATGGAAGAAAACTATATTACACATGCATACTAGAAAGCATTTGTACACAAACAATAATTACTAGATCGAAATCTATATTCATTGATTTTCATTAGAGAATACGTACAAGGATCCATTTACATGAAAGTACAATCCTAAAATAATTTTCTAAATTTCTTTTTTCTCCTTCTTCTTCTTTTCCTTCTCTCTCCTCTTCTCTTTTTTCCTTGCACAACAGCCACCTGGAAGTAGGCCTGTAAATGAGTCAAGCTCAAGCGAGTATGGCCCAGCATGACACGAATGACCGAGTTGGGTCGGGCCTATGAATCAGGCACATAGGGTGGCACGGGTGCTCAAGCGAGTATGGGCCAGCATGACACGAATGACCGAGTTGGGTCGGGCCTATGAATCAGGCACATAGGGTGGCACGGTGCTCAGCAGTATGGCCCAAAGATGACACGAATGACCGAAGGTCAGGCCTATGAATCAGGCACATAGGGTGGCACGGGTGCTCAAGCCGGCACAACCCAAAAAGCCTGATACAAGCCACAAGAAGAGGCAACAAGGCACAACGGTAGTTGGCACTCACCTTGATGACATAACCGTTGTCATCATTGCTGTGGCAATCAAGGAGAGGAGAGGAAGACCACTGCCATGGCCTGTCACCAACTAGATGTGGAAGCCATCACCGACTAGTCGCCCCAAGTCCCCCTTCTCACGCTTGGCTCTACTCAAATCTAGGAGAGGGGATGGGGATATTCAGACAACAACTTAAATCTAGGAGTGTGGGAGAGGGGAAGGTTGGTCGTGACCACTGTGGAGTCCTTTGCTAGATGACGTCATCAGTCGCTGTCGTCCCCCTCAAGGCCTCTGCCGCTCAAATCTAGGAGAGGGGAAGGTTGCCCGTGACTACCTTGGATGACATCATTAGCAGGTGTCACTTAGATCTAAAAGAGTGGGAGAGGGAATGTCCCTCACTAATACCGAGAATGACACCACCGGCTGTCACCACCAATCGTCCCCCACTGCAAATCTGAGGCTGATGGGAGAGAGGCGATAGAGGGTGGGGTAGTAGGTAAGGGGCCAAGGGATTGCTTTGTTGCTCGTGAGAGGGACTAGAGACAGCATGGCCGGCTGGGGAGAGAGAGTGAGAGAAAGAGATAGAGAGAGGCAAAGAGCCACTGAGAAATAGAGAGGGAGAGAGTGAGCTAGAGATAGGGTCCATAGGCACCAAGTGTCGAGCGAGCTAGATAGACAGAGGGAGGTCGGTGATCGGTCAGGGAGAGAAAAAGCCAGAAAGACAGAGGGGAGGCGGGGGAAGGGGAGAGCGAGGCAACAACTATTATAGTCAAAAAGTGAAGAGGACAAGGAAGAAAGGAGTAGAGAGGCAACGGGCAAATGCAACGTTGTTTCTCTCCTCCAAGCCTATAAAATCACCTCTCCTCATTTCTTCTCCACACAGCTCAAGCAACAATTTACTCCTCTCCTCGGACAACATTTCCTGACTGTTTCTAGCTCTCATTCTATCAATATGTTTGATAAGAAGAAGTAGCCATCAGGAGGGCCAAGGAGCAAGCAAGCACGCCCTCAAACAACTCCTACTAGTCCTTCCAAGCATGACAATGCTCCCATTGATCCTTGTCAGCTCTCCCTAGGCATGGGAGTCTACAGTATAGATGACCATCATATGGACGACACGGAGGGCTACGAGGACACCACCTTCGCTAACTTCTCTACCCTAGCCTTGAAGTCACATGGTGGGATCGAAGGATCATTATCAAACCCACCATCCACCAACAGAAGGGCAGACTATTGGAACCATCTGTGATAAGTGAATATCACATCTGGTTTATATTTAGAACCGTCTATGATATCTACTTATTACAAATGGTTTACACTGAGAATCGTCTATAATGTATTTTCATAGATGGTTTGTAAACCATCTGTGATGAGTCATCATTATCACTGACACATGATTACAGACGGTTCACAAAATCGTCTGTGATAAGGTTTGTAAACCATCTGTGATAAGATTTTCTATACTAGTGACATGATGAAGAGGGTCGAAATTGTCAACGGCCAAATGTAGGTAATTGCAACATGTAATTACTGCAAAATGAATTGATTGTAGGTTTAGGGTGGAGGGACATGATATCTAAACTGACACTACAAAACATGCTGGAAAAAGCTAGGTAGACCCAAGGAGGAGGTATGCAAACGCAGTTGATCTTTTCGTCTGATGGCACTGTAAATACGTGCATGTACAACCCCCAAATAGCATTCGTTCAAATAACTCAATTTATAGTTTTGGAAGATTTAAATATTATGATGGGTGAAAGCCATAAATTTGAAGAATGATCTAACGTAACTTCTGCCAACAGTACCAATATGTGAGTAAAAGAACCACTAAATATGATATTATAGCAATCTACAATATAGAGCTAAAAAAATGCTCGCTGTTGAAATGGACCACACAAAAATAAACTAAAAATTGAGATAAAAATTATGACAGGACCCCAAATCACGGGCACAAGAACAAACACTGATTCATAGAGTATGTACACAAGCTTGCCAGTTTATGACAATAACTCGGCCAGGCACAAGACATGAGAAAGAATGAAGACATTAAATCATCAAGAGCTATTTCCATAAAGCATGAATAAGAATGACCGATACTAATTGAAGGATTGAGGCACACTAAGACGGGTGAATTGGTGTAAACTAACATCTAAACCTATTTTTTCTATTTTAGTAATTCTGAAAATTAATAAACTAATGATTAAACCTAAATAATTAATCTAGAATAATCAATCTAAAATCATGGAAGAAAACTATATTAGACATGCATAGTAGAAAGCAATTGTACGCAAACAATAATTACTAGCTCGGAATCAATACTCATTGATTTTCATTAGATAATACATATAAGGACCCCTTTACATGAAAACACAATCCTAAAATAATCTTCCAATTTTTTCCTTAATTTTTCTTTTTTCTCTCTCTTCTTCTCTTCCTTCTCTCTCTTCTCTTTTTTCCTTACACAGCAGCCACCTGTAAAAGAGTTGAGCTCAAGCAAATATGGCCTGCCAGGCTTGAGCTCGGTAAAAGCTCGAGCCAAGATTGAAAAATCTTGAGTTGGGATCCGAGCTTTAGGCTCGAGGTCAGCTCGCTCCAAGTTTGAGTAAGCTCAGTAACGAAAAAAAATTCAATATACACTTTTCAACAAAAAGAAAATGTACTAACTCAGAGCTCGACTCAAGTAAACTTGGTAAGAGTTAACATATAGTAATATTTAATAAGTAATTTATCAAACTTTATAAGGTTTTTTACACAAATATAAGGTTTATTTCATATTCAATACAAAATTAGTATAACGTTCCTCTATATATCCCTAGTAAATATCAAACTTTATTTCATATTCTCTATATGCATGCATGCATTGAATATAATGCTTAGAGTTAATAATTAGGAAAATCTAGCTAGCTAGTTATTATTAATATCTCTTTGGTAAATATGCCAAGGTAAAATATAGCCTATTAACTTTGAGGAGGGAGTAGATAATTAACAGAGCATTGAAAATACAAAGGGCGATCGAGGAGAATCCAATTAATGGATGATGATTGCTATTGACGGCGCCGTAATCCCAATAGCCGAACTAAACTAATGATGGTCTCACCATGTTAGGGATGCTACTTTTTTCTTGCTTTTTTTTTCTTTATTAAGAGCTAATGATTGGTTTTAGCATAAATTAAGGAGATTGGAGAGATCAATTAAAGGTGCATGCGATCGATCGATGTTGGGCCACGACGGAATGCCATCAGGTTAGCTATCACAATTAACTAAAGCGACCGCCGTTCAGATCGATTTGTAGGCTTTTAATTACTAAAAGAAATTTTTTGTTTATGCTAATTAACATGCCACAAATTCAATTGCAAATTTGATCTCGCATAGACAAACAAAAGGAGGACAGATTTAATGGAAATGAAATATGAGAAATAAAGGGAGAAAGGATTCGTCAATTTTTCCAAAAGAGATTACTGAAGCAAACCCCAATACATAGACACATCAAGTTTTGAGTTCGAAGTCTAGCTATGTGATGCTTAATCATCTGATCTGATGACTCATCTAAACAAGTTTTGTACATTTCTGAAGTATGCAGTCTAACTATGTTTCGTGACAGGAGCCAAACACAATAAATGCAAATAAATTCCTTTAAAACATACTATGCAGTGTAACTATGAAAATAAAGCATGCAGTGTAACTATATATATGGTTCGACACAGGTACAAATAACGGTAATTAGCCAGGACTAGAAGAAAGAGTTGAGGTCCGTATGGTCAGATAAGTCTGGATGAGCCTACATGACTCAAGTGGGAAGCACATAAAAGATAAGGATCATGAAGAGACGACTTGATGCATGTGGTGTGTCAATAATTGAATTGTGTCAGTGGAAGCGGAGACGATCAAGGAGAGACTAGATGCGTGAAGACCTGACGGCGTGTCTTTACGTGCCATGGACTACGTGTCAAAGCATGCGGAGATATTTTGATGAATTTGATTGGTTTTCCTGTTGCTTCAAGGAGAATGAATGGAAGTGTGAAGGTGGAGGGACATTTCGGTGAAATGCCTAATACCGAAAAAGAGACAATGTGCGAAACCACGACGATGGTCTAAGTGGTTTAGGTCAAGCCAATAGAGGACAATAGCGTGGATCGCATTATTAGAGCATTATGATGAAGAGTGCTTTTAAAAGCATGTTCGAGTGTTGTGTTGAGTGTAAGACTTGTTATGTTGTTAGGTTATCAGGTTAGCCCAAGTGTAAGTTGATAGCATCCATGCGTGTGGTTTAGATGTAAGTTTCAGAAAGGGAGTGACTGGCTTGGCCACCACTATAAAGGAGAGGTAGAGGTGGTTTTGGAATTAAGTCTTTGGGAAGCTTTAAGTGCTCTTGAGAGAGCTTTAGGGGGCGAGGAGTTGATGCTCTTGTATGTGTGTTTTTAGTTATCCTTTTAAGTGTGAATGGGGAGTAACTATAAATATTCATGATCTCCAAACATCAATATATCTACCAAATTCGTGCAATTCTTTGTTCTTATTTTGTCTCACAACATCGCCTTTTTCTTTGCTCGGATTTGCTCTAGTTCTTATTTCTCTTTGTCTCGATCGCTTGTTGCTAAGGATGTGCAAGATGGAATGTGACACCCTAAAATTTGCATATTTTTTGTTTAATTATATTTATAATTTTATTTTAATTTTGCTGATTATTATGGATTTCATAAAACCTTTTTGCCATTTTCAGTTTTACATAAAGAATTCCGAAAATAATTTTATTGGGTTAAAAATATTACAAAGTATTTTTTAGAATTTTTCCGGAATTTTTAACCTATTTTAATATTTTATCCGAGCCTATTTCTTTCTCAGCTTTATTTAATTCGAAAAAACTGACAGTGGGACCGAACCCAGTGTCATACCTGTCTTCAAGCTCAGCCCAAGCCAGAGAGCAGCCGGTCCTCTCTCGTCTCCTCCATGAAACCAAAAATAGAAGCTTCAAAATCTCCACGATTTGAGCGCGAAAAATTCAGAAAAAATCACATCCAGATTCCTCGTGATCTCCTCTTTCCATCCAGCGGTAAATGCAATGAAGCTAGATTCTTTTTATTGCAGTGTATACATCAAGAAATTAAACTTTTTTTTTTACGGAGAAGCAACAGTGGAGGCAACTTACATAACATGGTGTGTTGAATTGTAGTAGTACATCAAAGCAATTTGAGCACAAAGTATATATGACGAAGCGCTTACAAACAAACAAACAAACAGATGAGGAGCAACACCAAATTGACTACAGGCAGGACGCGCATCAATGAGTTTTAACTCTCGATCGATCGACGTACATCACCTTGAATTGCATTAAGACGATTGCTTAACGGATCACTTCAATTTGATATATATATATATATATATATATATATATATACCTCCGCTAGCTTCCTCAAAGATCGAGGTCGCCGTCATCGTCACAGTTGCGTATCTCGTCGACGCGCTCGACGATGACGGTGTGGACGCCGGGGTCCTTCACGGCGCAGCTGCCGGCGACGAACACCGAGTTGTTCACGGCATGGTAGTTGCTGTTGGTGTAGGCACTCACCACGCTAATCTCCTCCTCCTCGTCCTCGTCGCCTCCTGCTTCGACGACGACGAGGTTCTGATCCACGTCGCCCTCGGCCTCCATCGTGGCACCGTTGCTCTCCCCCTCCAGCGTGACGATGGTCGTCGTCGTGCCGTTCTTGGCCTCGTGGCTGTCGCCGGTGATGGCAGTGGCGAGGTGGTCGTTCAGCTTGGCTACGGTCACCTCAGAGGCTACGTTGTTGGAAGCCATGGCGGCGGCGGCGGTTTCTAGCCAATTAATTGCAAGCTCGCAGCTGCTAGCTAGCTAGAGCAATGGCAATGGACGACGGTGGGTGGGTGCAGAACACACAGAGATATGTATATATATAGCTCTAGCGCGCCATGGGAATCGATCGATCATACGGAAGCTTGGAAGATAATGGAAGTGATTCGATGGAGCTAGATCGAGGCCGGCCGACTTAATTTCTTTGGCTTGAGGGTACGTGTGGCCAAAGGAACGGATCGCATTTCTTTCTTTACTTGCGCTTGGGGTTTGCTTGCTCCATGCATCCATCTCGATGATCACTTTTCTAATTCATACATGTATATATCCACATCGATCGATCTATATAGGGGGGCAACGTATCTTGTGCACATAGGTTTTTTCGTGTACACCAACTAAAAAAAGTCGTAAAAAATTCTGAAAAAAATTGTAGATATACTTTATATACTACTCTACCTATGTATAAAATTGTAGGTTCAAATTCATTATATATCAAGAGTTATAAAAAAGAAAAAAATTTGACAAGTTTAAATTATTGAAACTTGTTAGAATTTTCTCTTTTTTGTAACTCTCGATATATAATGAATTTGATCTTGAAACTTCATACATAGGTAGAGTAATCTATGAAGTATATCTACAATTTTTTTTAGAATTTTTCATGACTTTTTTAGTTGGTGTACACGGTGTCACTACTACAGAAAACATCATCACAGACGGTTCGCAAACGTCATCAGAGACGGTTTTGTGAACCGTCAGTAACAATAAGTCTGTGATGAAGGAGATCATCAGAGACGGTTCTCTACCCGTCTAAGAAAATATATATCACAGACGGTTGTATTAATAAACCGTCTGTGAAATTAAATTATCACAGACGGTTATGATTTGAAACCGTCTGTGATAAGTTAATATCACAGACGGTTTCAAATCATAACCGTCTATGATATTAACTTATCACAGACGGTTTCAAATAATAACCGTCTGTGATATGAACTGACGGTTTCATACATAAGTTAATATCACATACGGTTTCAAATCACAACCGTCTGTGATATTAACTTATCCTGACAGTTTCAAATAAGAAGCCTTCCGCGTACCACCGCATCCATCGGCTTCCTCCCGCTCCTCTTCTCCATTCAAGTCGGTGTTCCAAAGTCCTTCCGCATGAAAGACCCGACTTGCAATCACATTTGTTCAATCTTTAATTACCCTACCTAAAGTAATCTATCAAGTACATCTACAATTTTTACCAACGCATTCATGTTCGATCTCCCACTGTGGCACGACGGTGACCTCAGAAGAGCATGTCGTCTCGGCCATCAAGACCGTGGCACTACGGTGACCTCAAAAAGCCACTTCGTATGGCATGAAGCAAATCACACACTCTAGTGTGTCCGGTTCGATGGAGAAGACCGTGGTTTGTAGGGTTGAGGATGCGCCTAGAGGGGGGGTGAATAGGCGTTTTACAAAATTCGATCTCTCACTAAACAATCGCTCTAATTCAACTCCTATGTCAAAACCTAATCAAGAGTAATGCGGAAGTGGTAAACGCGGTTTTGACAATTAAAGCCTAAATCAACTAGGCTCACTAGTGCACTAACTGAATTATGTCTCTATGTAAGAATTGCTAACTTGAGCTAACAATAATACTAAGCAATTCTAATCTAATCAAGCAATCAATAATATATCAATAATGTAAATGCTTGAAAGTAAAGGAGACAAGAGACAAACGACGTTTTTCCGTGGTGTTCGGAGACTTGCCGGTCTCCCCTAGTCCACGTTGAGGCTAGCCCGACCACTCGGACCGGCTCCCGCTCAAGCACCCGCCTCTTTCCACTAGTCGTGGTTTTTCACGCTATGCGTGAGGCTCAACCCGAACCTTCACAAACTTGCCGGGCTTCTCGCACCTCGAGAGCCTCAAGACGACGCCCACGCTGCCTAGGAGTCGGCAACCTCCAAGAGTAACAAGCCGCCCTCCGCTTGAACTTCACCGAGCACAACGAATGCGCCCCGGTGATCACCAAGTGCAACACATGCACAAGGACCTCACTCAAGTGCAACACATGCACAAGAGCCTCTCAAACCCACTCCTAATTGCAACATATGCAATTAGTTCACTCTTAGCTCAAGAACCAAATGAGAGTGTGCAACACATGCAACACCTCTCCCAAATACTCAAACACAAAGACCAACAACTCGCCCAAGCCCCCAAGGAGTATTTATAGCCCCCACAAGAAAACTAGCCGTTTGGGGGGCAAAACAGGCAAAACCCAAAACGCGGTCCAACCGGCCTCGGCCGTCCGACAGCCCCAGAAAGCAACGGTCGGAAAACGATCACAGACGGCACGTTGACCGCCCACGGCCGCAGACCGCCTCGACCGTCGCATCGCCAACAAGCCGAAAAACCGACGTTCTGGAAAAATCAAGCCGCACGGGGGCCGGTCCAACCGCCCGGCCGGTCCGACCGCCCCCTGGCCGGTCCAACCGCCCTCGGGCTGGTCCGACCGGACCCGGGCCGGTCCAACCGCCCATACAAAAATCAGCAACAAAAAAACACTCATAACTTTTTACTCCGAACTCCGATTTGGGTGATTTTTGATTCTATGCGAAGCTTATCATGAGGGCTACAATCTCCACCCATTTTCATGATTTAAGCACCCATAGATATTTTTAAATATCACCAAAACCAAACTCTAATGTAGTCATTCAAGTCTAAAACTGATTTTCCGAAATCCTCGATAGACTTGATGAAAGGCATGACTACAAGCTAGAAAGAGTCACTAACATCAAATATTGAGCCAAGATGATCAACTCATGATCAAAATAACTTTTACAAAACATATTTGCAAATAACCCAAAAGTTATAAGATCAATCCTCTAGCCATGTAAGGATCAACACATGATCCCGACACTTTGCAAAACACATTTGCAAATGCCAACACATACTCTAGGATTGAAACCCATAACCTCTAGCTTATTTGCAAACCACTTTTGCAAATAACAAAACAACATTTTGCAAAAACACATTTTGCAAACACAAACCATAAACTTTACTTAGCCTTTGTGATGATCAACACATGATCAAGTCACAAGCTAAAACACAATGCACGAGCTCTCACTTTTTGCAACACATGCAAAACTTAGCTCCATGCAAAACCACATAGATTAAGAAAGATTGTTTTGTAAATGAAAACAAAACATGAGGCTTCAACATTTGCAACACATGCAAAAGTGAACTTCACGTAAAAGCCAACGATATTGCTTATCCTATTTGCAACACATGCAAATCAAAGCATTATGCGAAAACCAAATGCATATGCTATTCCTCTTGCAACATATGCAAATCAGAGCATAAACCAACAACAACTAAGCATAAGCTTAACCCATTCGCAACACATGCTAAATGGTTAACCTTATATAAAAACCAAATCCAAATGATTTGAACTCGAGTGAACGCGGATTGAGATCACCAACACATGATGAAGCTCAAGCTAGAGACAACCCTCTTAATAGTACGGCGATAAAAACTAGACTCAAAGACTACAAAGTCCTTAGCCTATCTAGTTATACCTTGTCACAAGACGCAAGCAATCCCTTTGGGGTCTTTATGATCTTCACTAATACTCCCCGGATCATCACTCGACTCCTCTTTATCTTCGGGATCCACTCTTGACGCCCATCACCTCATGATGCCGTCCTTGTCCCGTTCTCATCATCTCATCCATCTTTGGACCTAACTCAATACAACTCATAAAACTTGTTAGTCCAAGATGCATGGTTGTCTCAATTATCTCTTGCACTCCATTAACACATAATGGATGCCTTTAGATCAATTGAGCACAACCTAAATCAATTTGAATGATTAATATGTGTCTTAAGTACAATAATGCAACACATGCTTTATTATACTTAAAAACTATTCATTTGTCTTTAATTAATCATGGAACACCATCAACACATGATGAAATGTTCTTTAATGATTAATAAGACAAATGAACTCAATTTAAATTATCATTTAAATTGATATGAGTATATATTAACTACACAAGTTTCATATACTCATGTTGATGAAAAGTAATGATCCATTATGTGTAGGCTATATGGAAATGATCATTACTCTAAATCATCAACTATAGAATAAACATGAGTTTACCATGTGGGGTTTATTCTATATTACCATGAGTATACTATACTTAGGCAATTTAACCATATACTCACGGATTTGGTTTCTATGTCTTGATCCTTATATGTGTTAATAAGAATTAGATCAATACAAAGAGACTTTCAAGTTAAACTACAAACTCCCCCTAAGTGTGTGCATCCATGTAATATATGGATTGGGAAACATGATGCACATTTTGTGGTTAATATAACGGGGACATTCATACTTTAACTTGACTCCAAAGTATGCAACTAATACTATAATGAATATGCATACATACCTCGGGTTTTCCATTTTTCAATGCGATGAGACTAAACAAAGATATTTTAAACAAACGAGTTAGTCTCGATATAAGATTTGTCATTAATAACAATATCGCATTAGGGGATAAACTTAATATTAGATTTGTCATTGACACAAGATTAGATTTGTCATTAACACCAAAACCATAACTAATGAAGGTTGAACTTACATGGTTGCCATCGCCTCTCCATGCTGCCTGCCGGTCTTGGTTGATTTATTAGTCGAGTTCCATCAACATTATCATAAGAAGGGAGAAAAAGCGCTATAAATGTTTATATTTTAAGTCTATCCCGATCGGATAAATCAAGGCCTCAATGCATATAGGAAGTGCGAGATATTCAATTACAACATCTATAATCGTCCGTGTCTCGTAAATATTGATGCAGAATACCTAAGTAGATGGAAATTTAAACAACAACCCATAAATAATGGAGGTTCTCACGAGGGTGTAGGAAAAACATCTAGTTCCAACAAGCAAGACATTGTTAAGTTGTTGCATTCAAGATGAGCAAATATGTATTAAGGATAATATCATGTGACAATACAATGAATCGTATAAACAAGAATAACAAAGAAGTTTTTGACATATTTTCCGAATTAATGAATACCATTTGACAATTATACAACTCAGAACTTATAAGGTCGCGTGAACGCCTTTTTATGTATTACTTGGTGAGCGGAAGAAACAAACTTTCCTCTAATGTTGCTCAAATGGGTCTCGAGTCAACGCAGCTTTTAATCTGCATCGCTACTTTCTTTAGCTTATTTATGGTTTGCATGTTGTAGCAAACATAAAATCCACATAGGTTATTTCCGGACCTTGCCGTGGCATCGCAAATAAAACCTATGGTTAGTTCTAGAGTCACTATTACGGAGTTTGATATAGAATTGTTGTGTATAGCGGATACCGAAAAGTTCAAATCATGTCAGAGTTTAGTCCAATCTTTCACGTGTTTGAACGCTTCTACAAGATTGCAAAAGGTTAGCCTAAGCCATTCCAATAGCAATATAAACTCGAACAACTTACACAACCATGTACGAGGGAAACGTGATTACCGGTGAGTAATTTTGCGATAGGTGTCAAGTCGTGGTTTCCACCACGTCCGAATCAAGGTACTTAACCCGCTTTGTGGTGGTTCAATTACAATTAGAACCCAAAGTGAAACCTACACATGTATATCACAATGGACAATGAACAAAACAGAGTTGTGTGCACAAGATGCACTAAAGTATAGCATGTGGTAGCACTTACTCCGGGTTATAGGGTATAAGTATGAATTCTTTATCTTTTGTGCTAGCAATGCCTCTATCACGATTTCTAACCATGTTTATATTATCATCCATTGTTTGCTTTGAGACTATATGTGGGTCGAGGAAACCGATCGATAGTTTCTTCTGTGTCGCTTCAAGTTGCATGTATCTATATATACAAACAGTGGCGGAGCCAGGATTTGGGTAAGCCTCGGGCCAGAAACAAGCGATTATTACTAACGTAAAAAACTATGGACATTAAGGTATAACAAAAATACAACACAAATACACAATCAAAAATAAATTTGAATAGTTGAAATGTTAAACATGGAATTCAAATTTAACAAAATCAATCTATTTTGCATATAGTTTGGTACAAAAGCGCAAGCCAAATTATCAGACTTTCCAAGCCTAAACAATATATTTAAGTGCATATCCACAAACAGAAAGAATGGGTTACCTTCTTAACAACAGAGTCAAAAAGCCTTTCAAGGCATGGAGTAGAATCCAAATTAAGTCCGGGTTGGAAGGCATTGATGATGATGACTCAAAGAATCAAGTATGCAAGAGAAAAATAAATCAAGCCGGTGTTGAAAGTGATAGGTGGCATATAACCTTGTTTCATGGATACAACTTTCCTTTTTCATATAGTAACAAATAGAAACCCAAGATCCTCTTCATTTCTCTCTTCTACTCTCATAATTGACTCTCCATCAAAAGATTTGAGAATTTAACACATTTCATTTGTTCAACGAAATGCACAAAATAATGGAATAGTTGCATTATGGCTTATGAGATACATTCCTGAATGAAATAGCAATGCAACACCGCAATTTTGGTTACAAATCTGGAGGTTCAAATCTGAGCCATATCATGGTAATTGCTCACATTTTCTAATAAATTCTACACATAAAGCCACAAACTTTAACCATATTTCTGATAACTGATAAGCATGACAAGATTGAATCATCTAGCTACGTCTTATATCAAGATCATTAAATCAACTAATCAACTCATCGAATCTTCGATCAAGCAATACAAGATTACCATTTACTAGTCACCGAGATCATTAGATCAACTACCACCACTCACTCACCAATCAAGATCATTAGATCAACTACTAGCCAGCAATCACACACCAATTAGCACACAAAGCAGGTCACAAACAAGGAGACAGAGCCACGAGGGTCAAGTGGGCGGACGCAAGGCGTCCATGGCCGAGTCGGGAGAGGTGGCACCCGGTGGCGGCGGTCAAGGAGTGGCGAGGGTCAAGATCCGTGCCCGGCACCCAAATCGGTGATTCGGAGGCCGAAGCAGCCAAGCAGCCCACGACGGGAGCAAGCGCCAGAGTAACGCTTCTCGCCCGCACAAAGCGGCGGAGGCCGGAACGGCGGTCGGCGGCTAGGACTCGGGCGGCGCGTGGGGTGGCCGAGCAACCGAGACGCGGCCGAGACGCGGAGTCGGGACGCCAGGCACCGAGCGGGATGCGGAAGCCGAGCCGAGCCGCCGGGCACTCAAAGTGACGCGGAGGCCGAGCTGGAGCGCCGAGTCGTCAGCTGTTACTGGCGGTGGCCGGCAAGATTGGGCGAGGTCAAGAGTGTCGCGAGGAGAATGGAGATTGGGCGAGGACACGAGATCGCAAGGGTTAGCCGAGGGGTGAGGCTGCGTTATTTTTGCTGGGCCTCGTGCCCAGTGCCCGTGGGTCCGAGGCCTCAGCCCGCCTCAGATACAAAGGCGGATTATATATATATTGGAGGACATTTATCACTATTAGACGAATGTAGACCGTGATAGCACACACTTACAAGGTCCAAAGATCTTATGAGTGCGGGCGTCGATGGCGCCGAGGTTGTAGAGATGGAACAAGTCCGAAAATCGACCGTGAAGAAGCCCTCACGAGTCGTTGAATAGATGTTCATACTTGAACTTAACGCCGATACTTGTTGTACGCTCACGCCTCGCTTTCCAATTTCTTGAGTGTACCACTTATGCAATTGTTGGCAAGGTATACTAAGTGAAGTTACGCGCCTTTCATTAGTAACGGCTCTCCTAGCTTGTATTGTTTAGCCAACTCAGCAGATGGATAGTCAACTTGTTCTTGCCCTTCTTTCTTCTTTTTGCCCTTGCCTTTCTTTGTTTTGTATGAACCCTTCACGGAGAGGAATGGGCGGAAAGAGGTCAATATTATGTACATCAAGTGGAGTCCGCTTCTCGATCGCGATTTGGTAGCCAATCGATCGACGGCGATACAATAGGTGAATCGGATCGTCGCGGTTGTTGCATGACGTAAGGGGCGACTCAGGAGATGTCATTGCTAGGCCATTGGATGAATGTGCCAATGGCATCCCCAAGTTTCACGATCTCGCTGCTTGGCGACTTCAGAGATCGACAATTTTGAAACTATCAAATACCCCGTCCACATTGACCTTGGTGAAACCCGCTATGATGGTACTGCACCATGGTCCCTTTGGGGATGGATACGCCATGCCCCAAGCAAATTCGGAGGAATGGTGCCATTGCTAATTCTCACTTGTAGATTGCACCGCTGTACACCTTAATGTCACATACAGATAAGTCCCGTTATGTTCATCTATGTCACTTAGAGGAACGGATGCACACCGCTTCACAGGCAAGGGGGCTGACTTATGGACATACTCGGGCTTGTGCAAGATTTCTTTCTTGATTGGTGAGCCTTTCCTCGAGGATTCAGTATCCTTTCATAAAATTCTTCTCTCGCCTCCCTCAACTCTTCTCTCAACTCTCCTCTCAACTTGTCCTCCAAATTTTTATAAGATTTGACTCGCTTTCGGCTTTTAGTTCTCTTCTTACTTCGGTATATGTGGAAGTCGTTCGAATCCAGTTTTCCATGGAACAAAAACCCTTTGCCTCTTGTACGACTGTGGTGTTCTTGTTTCCCAAGGCTATGGGCGGTGCATCTTTCTCTCTGTCTGGAAAAAAGAGCCATCGCACGATTGTGTACTCAACGCTACCGCAAGATCCGGACAAGTTATTTCACTTATGAAGTCATGGACTAATTACGAAAATTGGTAGTTCGATTTATATATTACGAGCGCTGGCGCACTTCCTCGTCCTGGTTTTACAAAGGAGACGGTTATGGAGGACGTGGCATCCGACCTCGCTCTCGCTCTTAGCTTGATCTCGCACGTTGATCTGTGATCGGCGGAAATGGCGCGATACCTCCTCGCCCTCCCCGCCCCATTGGCGCTTCTTCCCGCGTGCGCAGCAGTGCCGAAGTCTGGTGGGGGTGAGTGTTCCTTGCTTGCAAGGCCTTGTTTGCTTCATCGTGGCGCATTTAATTCGCTCGTGGTCTTCATCCCAACAAAACGCCCCCACGTGTCCTCATCAATGAACCCATACTTCGAGTATGGAACCAGATCCTTCTTGACGTAGTCTACGAAAAGCGTATGCTTGAAGGTCTTCCATGCCTTTCCTGCCGCTAGCAGTGCATACCGTCGCACTAGGGGAGCGGATTCTTCTAGAATGTTGAACGATGAAAGAATTTCCGTTAGCAAGGCATTGCGAGCCTCAATAGTCACCAACCTCCAGGAAGATAGCGTGATCGAACCCGTTCCCTGCTACTATCCCACACATACTCCAAATGCATTCACCGCCTTTTTGGCTTTCTAGGGCCCCATCATTTGGATCGATCTCGTAATGGTATATCGGTCTCATGGCCTTTTGTTTGGTCCTCTTGCAACAGGGTCGATTCTTCTTTTGAGGGCACATCATGTCCTTCGACTATGGATTAGAGGACGACATCTTCTTTACAAGTTAAAATAGTTTCAAAGTAACTAAAAGTGAAGAACAAATAAAATCACATTAGAGTGAATGAGTTTGTGGATACCATGGCTTGTTATTAGCCTTTTAAAAGAACTAGCCTAAATGGCTTGTTATTAGCCTTTTAGCAAAAGAAGCGAACTAGGAGGTTGTCGAACTTAATAAAAATTTCGGCAAAGACTCTCCCATAAAACTAGGACATCCACACAATGAGACAAGCGAAGAATACATATGGATTCAACCATTTGACAGCTAATGTAATAATAGAATGAAGCTTAGGATCTCACATATGAATATGTACATATACGAATAAAGCAATTAGCATAAAGCTCATATTGATTGTTTGAATGTTCTCGGATGTCGGGTTGCCTTAAAAGGCCCTCCTCGCCACAATGGACAAGTAATAGACTAGATTGTGACAACTTTATCTCAATAACAGATTTAATACTTGACAAAGTTAAGTATAAATCTACTCAATTGGTTATCTTATATGCATATTCACTAACTAAGCATATAAAGACAGTTTGCAATAGAGCTAATCAAATATATATATATATATTTTTAGATCAAAAGTTTCCCTGCTTTTATTCCGTGAATAAAACGATTTCAACAAAGTCTAGCGATTCGAGGCGCGCCACCACCATCAAGATCCGCACAACCAAAGACAAATCAAAACTCCACTAAACCACCACCTAAGGCATCCTCCAAACTAATTCTTCGGGGCACCAAAAACAACCACAAAGACCATCGCTCCTAGCCAACCGTAACAAAGACATTTTAACTAGTTATCGCTCTCGGGCTCTAAACAACCGTAAAACAAACATCATCCTTGATCACCAAAGAAAAGACCGCTTTCAACCAACATCAAAAACTCGATTCGATCAACTACTCTTCCAAAGAACCTCAATCATCGCCGAACTCACACTAATCAAATATATATATATATGAAAGTGAAATTGATCGCTAAGATTTGTTGTCACAATTAGTCTATTCCATCCCCTAAATCATCATCAACATTAAGCCCACACGCAAGGTCCCCAAGCCGCAGACGACCGCCCTTTGCAAGACCGAGAATAATCACGTAAAGTGTCCTGTAACTCACTAACTAGCAGAGCAACACCAAAAATAGAGCAAATGGCCAGCAAAGCCTCCAGATTGAGAAACGGCCTCTAGCTCGATGGCTAGTCCCCGTAAATACTCACGGTTGAAGCCCAAGGGAGGACGCCGAGGGGAGGACGCCGAGGCGGGAGGACGCCGAGGCCGGGAGGACGCCGAGGGGGAGGACGCCGAGGAGGCAAAACGCCTCAAAGGGTTAGGGTTTGGCGCACAGGAATGAGCTCACAGGAGATATATAGAGAGAGCACATCACAGAGCGGTTCTATAATATAACAACAGGATGAGATATCCTGAGCGGTTCTATAATAGAACGATGCAGTGATGTTTAGATACCATGAGCGGTTCTATAATAGAACAATGCAGGATGTTTAGATATCACGCAGCGGTTCTATAATAGAACCGCTCGTGATGTTGGTGACATCACGACGGTTATATAATATAACCGTCTCGATGTTGAGATATCACGCATTTGTTAGGTAACATAACCGCTCAGGACAAATAACATCATCCATCGTTATATTAAAGAACCGCTTGTGATATATATTGTTCATGACATTCACTTGTTTGCCTTGATCGACTCTTGTCTATGCCACTTTGTTGTATCTTCCGAAAAGTTGTCTTTAATGAATATAGATCGCATCGTGGTTGAAGTGGAGATTCTAATCCTCAATTCAAACCCTAAAATCTGAGAGCAATCACATACAACTATTTCCATATTGCCAAAGTAGACATGATTCTCGTTTGTTCGCTATAGTCTACATAATTTATTTCTTGTCATCAATTATGTCCGAATGGCCATCTTTAAATCATGTATTTGGAATTATATTGATATTAACAAATAAATACGTGTTTTATACTTGCATCTTTTCCATCAATCCGATGCTTCACAAGCTACTTACAAAGATCATCACAATCATATATACATAATTCAGATGTTTCACAAGCTACTTACAAAGATCATCACAATCATATGTACAAAGCATGATGGGTCGATCATCTTTACAATAGCATTAATGTAATATTATTACACATGAAAATTAGTAAGCATGATGACAATGCACCCTTCTCATAACTACGCCACCACATGCTTATTCTTTTGTATGAAAATTAGCCCTTCATGATGATCGACGCGTGTATAGCTTGCTTCCTCATATTGTTCTTCCGGGACCGTGATGTCATTTCCGATAGGTGGTAACTCATCAAATTGATTGTACTCTTCCTCATCTACTACATTCTCAACTCCGACAATTCTCCTTTTTCCTCAAGAACTACGTGGCGCTTCTTGTTGGACGGCCTGTTACATAGAAGACTTGAACAACTTGGTTAGCGAAGCACGAATGGTTCATCTTGGTATCCGACACGCTCGAGGTCCACAAGAGTGATGCCATTCCCAATCGACCTTCACGCGGCCGGAGGTGGACCCAACGGCACCAAATAGGGAATCTTGAAAAGTACGAGTCGAGCTCCCATATCTCCTCTATGAACCCATAGTAGGAACTCCTCGTCAACCCAGCAGTATTATTGAATGCATCTATGCGACACCGCTGCTCGGTTTGTGCTCTTCAAATCCGATCTCTCGTGTAAAATGTGTACCCATTTAAGTCATATCCTTTCCATGTGACAATTGTAAAGTTGGTCCTTTTGCCAACCATGTCAACAGTGTCATCCGACGAGCTCCCAAAGGATAGGTCGCTCCTTCAACCATTTGTTGAATCAAGGTTATGCTGTCTCGTGATCCAAGACTCTGCCAGTCTTTGGATTCTTCTTGCCTTAGCCATTGCTTGTGCTCGATTTATAGGCGACACTACTGACCATGTGTTGCAAAACCGTGAAATGGGCTCGAGCATAATCAACCGAATCAGCGTGATTGCTTTCCTTCCGATGGTCCCGACACTCGAGCCTCCTCATGGCGAGATCGAGGCACACCTATTGGTTCGACCTGGGCCATGTAATCGACGCAGAACTCGACGGCCTCTTCTGTTGCATAACCTTCGACAATGCTACCCTCCGGACGAGATCAATTCCGTACGTAAGACTTGAGAATTCCCATGTACCTCTCGAACGGGTACATGCTACGTAGGAACACTGGCCCGCATATCTTTATCTCTGTCACAAGGTGAACAATGAGATGGACCATGATATCGAAAAATGATGGAGGGAAATACATCTCAAGATTACATAGAGTCATCACCACCTCAGCTTGCAGAGCATCTAGTCCTTCGGATCGATTACCTTCTTGAGCGATTGTGTTAAAGAAATAACACAGCCTAGTGATTGTCTCTGACCTTGACCGCAAAATACTTCTAATTGCGATAGGGAGCATCTATGTCATCAAGACATGACAATCATGAGACTTCATGCCTTAATTTCAAATCTTCCAACTAAACAAGTCTCTTCATGTTGGAGGAGTAACCGACGGAACTTTCACACCATGCAAGCACCGCACGCTTCAGTTCTTTCGCCTTTGACAGAGTATAACAAACAGTTCCAAGCACGCACGGCCTTTATCGGTCTCTTTTCGTGCTAACTCGTGTCTTATGCCCATATCGACCAAGTCAAGCCGCATGCGTTGATACCATCCTTTGTTTTACCCTTAATGTTGAGTAAGAGACCAATCACGCCGTCACGGACATTCTTCTCTCGTGCATGACATCGATGCAATGGCGAACTTCTAGGTGCTCCCAGTAAGGTAGGTCCCAGAATATTGATCTCTTCTTCCACATGCTCTTTTCACGGGTACTTGATTTACGCCCCTTTCCATACGCAACATCCAAATCCTTAACAATGTCATGAACATCTCTCCCACTCAAACGCCTTTGAGCTGGACCATTTTCGTTCCTTCCATCGAAAAGTTGCTTCATCTTGCGATATGGGTGATTCCTCCAAGGAACCTACGGTGACGCATGTACACGGTTTTATGGAGTGATTCACCATAAACTCTCAGATCATCTAAGCAAAGGAGTGCGGGCTTTGGTTCCTTTTGTACTGCCCGACAAAGTTAGCAAGGGCGGGTAATCATTTATGGTGCGTAACAACAAGCGATGCAAAGTAAAGTTCTCTCGCTTTATAATGCATCCCATACGTGTACCGGTAACTCCACAAGAGTTTTTAGATCTTCCACCAATGGAGCTAGGTACACATCAATATCGCTCCTGTGTTGTTTCGTCCTTGGATAAGCATGCATAACATAATGTACTTTCGCTTCATACACAACCAAGGAGAAAGGTTGTAGATACAGAGATTTACTGCCAAGTGCTATGCCTACCGCTCATGTTACCGAAAGGATTCATTCCATCTCAGACTCAATCTAAACCTTATATTTCTGATCCGACCAATTCTTGAAAGCTCCTGCCGATGTTTCTCCACCGGATGGAATCAGCAGGTGCCTTAGCATTCCATCATTCTTACGCCTCAAAGTGCCAACGCAACTTTTGCCTCCTTTGGGTTCGCAAACAAACGCTTCAAACGGGAATTACAGCAGATACCATGCCACCTTAGCAGAGAACCTTTTTTCACCTCAATGCTCTCGCCATCATCATCTGAATAACTCTTACGCTTGTACCGGATGCGCTGCACACCGGACATATATGCAAGTTTGTGTACTCTTTGCATACAGATACAATCGCTTGGACATGCATGTATTCTTTCTACTTCCATTCCCAAGGGACAAAGAACACGCTGGCTTTGTAGGTGCTTGTCGGCAACTCGCTTCCCTCGAAGCATGTCCGCCAATAGACGAATAAATACTGTGAAACTCTTTTGTCGGACCAACCGTTGCTTGCCTTCAATTTGAGTAGTTGAAGCACGGATGATAACCTTGTGTATTTCAACTTGCACCCTGCGAACAAAGGTTTCTTCGAGTCCTCCATTAAGCCCTCGAACTGCCCATATTCCTCGCCATCAAGGTTTCTTCGCATCGCGTAGCATCTCGATCCAAATTGTCATCGTGCAACTCGTCCTCATCGGAAGCACAATCGATATGATCATCCGACATATCATTGACATCGCCGATTTATATTAACACTACTTGTCGCTCTCAGATATTATGCTCTTCGCCATGACCGATCCAACATGTATAGCCCTTTTGAAACCCCTTCAATCAAGTGTGCTTCGATCTCTACCGAAGTTTCAAACATCTTCAGATTTTCGCAATCAATGCACGGACATGACATGAATTGCACCCCTTATTAAACATATCCTCCTCTGCGGCTCTTTTGAAAGTGGAGACGCCATTAAGGTACTCAAGACTCAGACGGTTCTCGGCAGACATCCAAATTTCGATCCATCTACGCTACACATGTAACACTTAGTGTTAAATATTAAGTGCACTGTGTAGTGCGATGCACACATTCTTAAACTAATTATGCAATTACATACCTTAATTACATCACAAAGAAATAATTAACAAAATTCAAATTAATCTTCAATATAATAATAAAATTAGAACCCATTACTAATCTTAGATCACCAAAAGACTTGAATTGATCTATAAGCTAGATCTAAACAATCTTTAAATTCTATCCTTAACAAGCTAGCTAGCTACATCATGATCGAATATTATATTATGCAAATAGAACCATTACTAGCTAACCTTATTCATCAAACAACCAACACATGGTTCTACAAGCGAGATCTAAAAAATCATCAAATTCCTTCCTTATCAAGCTAGATGTTGAATATAATGCAATTAAAACACATTACTAACCAAATATCACAAACAACATATGGATCCACTACAATTAAGCTAGATCTAACCAAACAATCTTTAAATTAATTCTCTCTAACCAACCTAGATATTGAATTGATGCATGCAATTAGAGAACTCATTACTAATCTTAGATCACCAAAATGAAATGAATCTAATATCACCCTTCGAAATCAATGGCTTTTTTTTAAAAATCGCCTCACTTCCACAACCGCCACTTAGGATAGAAACCAAACCCTATAAACAAAGTGGATGGAACGAGGCTCGCTTTTACGAGCTCGCATTTATTTTATCACGTATATTTTATATTACGACCGCCTGTAATGCAAGAAATATCACAGACGGTTTCTAAATATAACCGCTCTGTAATGACTATCAGAGATATTACATTTGGTTGTGTTATATAACGTTTCAGATATCACTGCACGGTTTTACTTTGAACCCGCTCGTAATGAGTATCAGAGAATCACGCATTTTATATTTTGAAACCGCTCGTGATAGTTATTACATCACGCACGGCTGTAATATAAAACCGTCATGATATTAGCACCGACGGTTTGAGTACATAACCGTCAGTGATATTCCATATTACGACGGTTTTTAAAATCGCTCGTGATCGCAAGGCTCGATATAAGCCTCGTTGTAGTAGTGTGTATACACGGAGGGCTGTGTGCATAGGATACGCCGCCATATATCGGTGTCAAGTAGGGCTGAAGCAGGCGAGCCGAGCTGCTCGGCTTTCGGCCATGGCTTCGGTGACATGGCGAGCCGAGCAGCTCGGCTCGGCCTCGAGACGAGCTCGAAAACTGCTCGGCTTGGCTTGGTCGGCTCATGAAGCCGCTCGTTATTCGCCGAGCGGATCAATAAGATTTTTTAAAATTTTAATATAAAACTTGAAATGACCAAACAACATAGCTTTCAAGTAATAAAGTCAAGATATTACTAACAAAAAATAGAATTGCATTTGCATTCATTATCAAGAGTTCAAGAAATTCCATTCGTAATTAGTAAACATTGACATTGCATTCTTAATTAGTAAACTTAGAGGTTCAATAGAACAATTAGTAAACGTAAACACCGACATTGCATCATTAAGGGTTAAAGAATTCAAAATTCGAAGGTATCGCTTAGGGTTTTGCTCATATGGGCTAATTGGGCCGAGCAATGAGCGGCTCATGAGCGGTCTGAGCCGAGCCGAGCCGGCTCATTGAAAAACCGAGCCACAAAATAGGCTCGGCTCGGGCTCGCCCGAGCCGCGAGCCTGACCGAGCCGAGCCGAGCCTGGTCGAGCCCGAGCCGAGGCATGCGAGCCATGAGCCAAATTTCCAGCCCTAGTGTCAAGCAGTAACGAATCCAGAATAAAAATAGAGGTGAGGCTTCTACGTCAAGTTCGAACTCAACATAAGCATACTAATGTTATATCTACCAATTTATTGCTAACCAAATTCTAAATTCATACATATTAAATCAGAGAGACAAAAATATCAATCAGTCAATAGAATATAGACTTGGGATAATAGAATACAAAAATCAGACATCAGTTATCAGAACAAAAGGCATTCAGGCATGAGGCATTGCATTGGGGCTTGGGGCAATTTTTTTATACCGAGCAAAGTAATTAATGGCGCTAGCAAATTAGTCTAACTTTGGTGTGATCGTCCTAGCGATCAATATGAAGCTGAGAGGCTCATCGTCCTCAGTCGCTCTTCCTTATCGATTGTCTCGGTTCCTATCTGAGCTCTGGCGATGCGTGTTTGGCCACCGACTGGACGGAGCGAGCCTCGGTTCCTCTTTGGGCTTTGGAGATGCGTGTTTGGCCGCTGGATAGACAGCGCTCCGAGCGGCCAATTCCTCTCCTCTAGTAATGTGTGTTCCGCTTAGCTCCCAACATTGCATGTTCTGGCCCAAATCCCGGTTGGTGATCGCTGTTACGCCGGTGCTCCTCGGTGATGCGATTTCGCTTCACGGTGGTCACACGCGCCCGTGCGTCTGTCGCCCGCAATCATCCGTGCGTCGTTCTGCCGCCTGTGAGACAACACCGACATTGTTCGTCTCTCGGAGACTCGGACTCCTGGTGCTGCGCTACAGTAAAGGATGCCAAGTACTGTACCAGGTGAAACCCTATGAGAGTAAGGGAGTTCGTGACTAATTTTAATGGTCCACTTGCCTGGCAGTATTGTTTTTTTACTTTTTTTTTCTTACATCTTACTCCCAGTTGTCAGTTCCTAAACCTTGCCACCATAGCATTGGATATACTGAGAGGAGAGGGGTTTAACCGATCGAAGGTGAGGCTGACGCTCCAGCCAGCCCCAATAGTGGATTCGCCACTGGTGTCAAGATCGTGCATGCACGTTGGTCACTGACAAAGTGGAAGACATATGCGTGTTAATTCGGATAGCATAAGCAACCACCGAATACACGATCGATCAAGGATGATCAAATTCATGTGGGTGGCCGGCCGGCCGGCCAAATATATAATTTAATTTCTGTGAGGAACGATCGAGGGCATCATTGATTGTGCGAATAGCAATTAAGTTAATTCGGCCTGAAAGGTGGCATAATTAAACAACGGGTTTAAGATGATCGAAATGGAAAGGTCCAAATATAATGGGCGGGTAAAATCATCAAGAAATATAACCAAACAAATTAATATTAATTTGAACCCAGATCGAGGTGGCCCGAACTGCTGCAATGAAAAATCTCGGTTTTGGTCGTGAGATCCTTCGTAGGAAAACCAAAACGTCAAATTCAATGGAACGATGATCATTGTCAGTATTGAAATGGTAGACAGATATGAGGGATTTAACAAGTTTAGCAGTGGCACAGCCAACAGGGGCTCGGTTGGTCTCGAGCCCACCCTTCAGCCGCCGGACCCTAAGTACCCTCTTTAGCACCGGCTTAGCACCGGCACTTTTTTTTTTGGCAAAGCAACAGTGAATGCACACGCGCTTAAGCTCATCTGAAGGAAGAAGAAACTTTGCTTGGTGATGAGCTATTTCCTATACCATATGGTTTGGTTAGTGGCTGCTTGTTGAAAGCCTAATTTAGCATTTGTAACTTCGCTTGCTGCATGCAAGACTGGACTTTAAAACCTATGTGCATGCAAAGACCATATAGAGAGAGGGGTGGCTCGATACCTTTCATTTGTGAGGACATAGTAGCCCACCGAGTTGGGGGCGCTTGATGCACGTTGCTAGGATTCAACGATTGTAAGGACATGATGAGGACGTTGAGTGAATGCTGAGGAGCCAGCAAGTGTGCAGGCATGAGGCGACAAACAACCCATGGCGGCGGCAATGAGAGGGTAGGGAAGATGGTGTAGTGTGAGTTGATGAGTGCCTCACCGATTGAGTGGGCTGGCACAAGAACAAATAGACAATGTGAGTCCCTCTTCTAATATATTATTATTTTTATTAGTTGTAATTTTGTCAATGGGTTGAGTAGAGACAATACTGATTTACTTGATTGGTTGGTGTTAACGTATTTATAGATTTCGAAAAGTTTGACAAGCAAATGCCACATAAGTATTTCTCAAACAATGAAGTACTAACAATTACTACAAATTGTTTAATATATTTATCAATTTAGCCTAATCTTTTGAGTCTACCCTCTATTTTTACCGTAGCTTTGCCACTAAAGGTAAGGTATGACAAGAGTATTAGGAAGGTTGAGGGGTTTGGTGTGGTTTGGGAAAGAAAGATGATCAGCATGTGTGATAGGGTTATGGTTTCGAAATTCGCTGAAATTTCACTGAATTTGAATGAAATTTGGTTATTTCGGTGGGTTCCGAATTTTTTTTATCTCGGTTGAATTTCAGTTGGTTCATTTGAATTTTGTCCAAAAATTTAAATTTTGATCAAAATTTTCGACAGCCATTTCGTTCCGAAATTGCACCGAAATTTGTGAAATTCGGTGATTCCGTTAGGTGCCGAAAAAAATTGCCACCGAAATTCTTAACCCTGGATAGGGTGCGAGGAATCAACGCTGACTATAACAGAACCGGTAGAACGAAGAGAGAGAGAGGGGGGGGGGATATTTTACCGGTCTCTGAAGTCCTGTGAGAGGAAGAGAGGGGCCCACGCATCCCAATTCCAATTCCAATTCCAATTCCGAATTCCAATCTATAGGGGAATCAGCAAAATTCTGAACCTATCTATCCAATCTATATCGACATACCTTTCTCGTCAGTGTCGCTACTAGTAGTAGGCAGAATGCTTGTTGTGGTCTAGCTGACCAAACTTCAGTACCACAAGGTCCAGAATGCTTATTACTACTTAGCCGCTCCATTGAGTTAAAAGGATTTGTATCAGTATGTTACAATGTCTTCTCTTAGCTAAGTAGTATTAGGGGAAATTCATGGCATATAATGACCCAAAACTCCTCTTCTTTGATGCAGCAATACTCAGTCGTACGTATTCTTGAAAAAATTGACCCAAATTTTAATTGTACGTTTGTTTTGATATAATATGTCAGGTAACAATCAGTGGCCAATATGCCGAAGACATACCAAACAATTTATTTACTTGTTTGTCTTAACATTTTTAATGGGATTTACATTTGTCCCAAGCCAAGAGTAGAGCATGGCAATACTGCATGCAGAAATGCCTGACATATATACTTTGTACACCATGACATATACTACTGATTCTTCAGTTTCAGGGATGCTATATAGGAGTAGTTCCTCCACACATGCTTCAGAAAACAGGAAATGAGAATTGCATCCTGAAAAGAAGAAGACAGGCCTATTTTTTGTAGCATATGCAGTAAGGTCCCAACCTCCCAACCCCAGGTAACTACAGCAGCTATCTAACTACAAACTACATATGGTCTATGCTTGAGGGACGGCAGGATTCTCAACATCAACACCGGCATTACGCTGTCCCTCGTCGGCAGCTGAAGGCTGGCTGGAAGGTTGACCAGATGCCGGAACCTGCTGCTGCACCACGCTCGTCCTGCGACCATGGCGTGGTTCAGTTGGAGGGGCCATCAACCGCCTTGCCCTCAATCTTAGTATCTCAACGATGATGGAGTTCCCGGTCATCCCCAAGCCAAAACCAGCAAAGGTGGCCAGGATCAGGGATATCACTGCTTGCAAACGGAGCTGCAAAAGTTTGCAAATATCAGTAGTTTAGTTCACCATATTTGATATCGCAATTAATGTTACATTGCATAAATGTTTTTCAAGTGGTATATGATTTGTTCTTACATATCTGTAGAACAGATGAGTCAAAAACACAACAAAGAGAAACTGGATTGCCGCACACATCCAAACGTATCTTCTTGGCACTGCAGAGTCGCAAACATGGCAATACATGGAGCCGTCACAATGAAGAAGCTATCACACCAAGCATCTAATTTTTCATGCTGTGTTCAAAGGTGTAAGATGATTAGTCATACCCATGCTTGTTGTGGTCAAGGATGAGAAGACGCCTAGGATACAAGAGAAGGGCAGTGATATCGCCAGGGCAGCAATACCGTTATGGGCAACCTATCAGACACCGGAAAGAAAATTTAGGATCGATATGTCGATTGATTGTACTGGGAAAGGTAACAGCAAGAGAGACATACCAGTAATTGTTCCAAGAAGCAGAAGTAGGCCAGAATGTTTATGATTACAAGTATTGGTGTCCCATGCCACATTCTGAGTAACAAGAGGACGAAGAATCATACATCATGTTGGATAAATTTCTGGCTTTGGAGTAGGAGTTAATATACCAGTATACCACTAGCGCACATCATTCTAATTCTGGAAGAAGTTTTACCTTGATCTGTCACTACAATGCATTCACCATGTATGATGGTCTTCTCAAAGTAGGTAGTCAACTATTCATACACTATTACTACATCCCTCTCGAATGGAGAGGCACAGGTGTTATCCCCATGTAAGGAATACAAATGTTGCAAGTAACAGGAGTTGTTGTTAATAACTTGCCTGTATCGACCGTATCTTGATCTGTTAGCACCGTTGCCAACATGAGTCATCTCACCCTGCATGCTCTGAACACGTACAAGGGTTACTGGAAGATTCTGAACGTCGTCCTTGCAAACCTCACAAGTCCTAGTGCCCTTCATGGTGAACCACTTCAAGGCACAATCTTTGTGGGCTAGAGCAAGCTCACCCTTGCAGGAGCACTCCAGCTTCATAGTGTTGCTCCCTTCGGACAGCTCAACCATGCAAATCCGGCACACAGCCTCTTCCTCCGGGATGTCCTCCCCATCCTCGCCAATACCTGAATGAAGGAGCTAGATGATACACTGATTAGCACCACACTGAACGCAAACCAGAAACCATATCAGTAATTCAGGAATAGCAGAACACAACATACTGAAACTATAACAGATGTTGTACAGTACTGAAAGACCATGTGGAGATCTATTCAGGTTTGTGATTGTTAGATAAGGCATGTAATTCCTGAGATATGTATACCGATTGCCCATGATGACGCCGGCGCATGAATAGCATAGAAGGTTAGCTGAAGATAGAAACTTCTGTAATTAGTTGCGCTATTCATGGCCGGCCTTATCCTGGCGATTGGATCTGATCTGTAACAAACCAGGCGCGTTTTGTCGCCCATATAACACGCAGGCAGCAGCACGGAGAAGGCGCGCTGCTTCCACCCATTCCTTCCGCACCTCTGAATCTTTTCATGGTATCAGAGCCAACTGTTCAACCGCCATGGCCTTCGGCTCCTCCTCTGCCGTCAACTCCCCGATCATTCACCAAGTATCAGAGAAGCTCGCCAAGAATAACCATGCCACCTGGAAGGCTCAGGTGGCCGCCATCATGTGTGGTGCTCGTCTTGATGGGCACCTCACCGACAAGACTCCCATGCCGGCCGCCGAGGTGTCTACCAAAGACGGCGACAAGATTATCAAGACACCCAATCCCGCATATGAGGATTGGTTTGCTGCGGACCAGTAGGTCCTCAGCTTTCTCCTTACTTCTGTGTCCAAGGAGATCCTGATGCAGATCGCGGCGACCAAGACCGCAGAGGAGGAGGAGGCATGGCGCGCTATAGAAGCCATGTTCGCGTCCAAGACAAGGGCCCGTGTGGTAAACACGCGTCTGGCTCTCTCGACTGCCCAAAAGGGCAACTTGTCAGTGACCAAGTACATCGGCAAGATGAGAACCCTCGGTGACGAGATGGCGGCTGTTGGAAAGCCGCTCGACGATGCAGATCTGGTCTCATACATCCTCACCGGGCTCGACGATGAGTACGACTCACTGGTCAACTCTGTCCTCACCAGGGTAGAACCGATCACTGTGAATGACTGATCGCTTTTGAAACTCGGCTGGATCTGCGCAACCACGGCAACTCGTCCTCTGCCAACGTCATAAATCGACGCGGGCGTGGGGGTCCTGGCCGTTCCGGGCGTGGTGGTCGTGGTGGTCGCGGTGGACCGCCACAACATGGTGGCCGCGGCAACAACTCCGGTGGCAATCCTCGAAGGGAGGCGGCGGCACGCGCAGCAACATCAACAACTCGTCGGATCGCCCCATGTGTCAAGTCGCCACAAGGTTGGCCACACTGCAGTCGGTGTTAGCACGAGTATGATGAGAATTATGTTCCAGATCCTAGGCATGTCAGCAATTGCTACCGGCCTTACTCGTAGATACAAACTGGTACACGGACTCAGGCACTACCGACCATATAACAAGTGAACTGGAGAAGCTTTCTCTTCGGGACAAGTACAATGGAGGAGATCAAATTCATACAGCGAGTAAATAAAGTATGTCAATTTTTGCATGCTCCAACTGTTGTTCACTGGGCAACGGTAAAAAGAATTCTGAGACATTTAAAGCAGTCAACCAAGATTGGAGTCAAGATAAGTAAGTCCAATTCTTTGCTTGTCAGTGGGTTTTCAGATGCTGATTGGGCAGGTTGCTTAGATGACCGCAGGTCTATTGGTGGATTTGCTATATTCCTAGGCACTAATTTAGTTTCATGGAGTGCATGGAAACAACCCACAGTGTCTAGATCAAGCACAGAAGCTGAGTACAAGGCAGTAGCAAATGCAACAGCAGAAATTATGTGGATACAGACTCTACTCCAAGAACTTGGGATTGATTGTCCACGATCTGCAAAATTGTGGTGTGACAATATTGGAGCCAAGTACTTGTCCGCTAATCCAATATTCCATGCAAGAACTAAACACATCGAGGTTGACTATCACTTTGTTCGAGAACGAGTTTCAAGGAAATTATTGGAAATCGACTTCGTTCCCTCAGGTGATCAAATTGCAGACGGGTTCACCAAAGCTCTCCCAATGCGACAGTTAGAGAACTTCAAATTCAATCTCAACCTAGCTAAGGTGTGATTGAGGGGGGCTGTTAGATAAGGCATGTAATTCCTGAGATATGCATACCGATTGCCCATGATGATGCCGGCGCATGAATAGCATAGAAGGTTAGTCAAGATAGAAACTTCGTAATTAGTTGCGCTATTCATGGCGGTCTTATCTGGCGATTGGATCTGATCAGAACAAACCAGCGCGCTTTTGTCGCCTATATAACACGCAGCAGCAGCACGGAGAAGGTCTTATTGCTTCCACCCATTCCTTCCGCACCTCTGAATCTTTTCAATGATGAGTTATTGACAGTATTTGAAAATATAGTGCTCAAGTTTGAGTTTATTTTTTAATTCTATTTTGAATTTGAAGCAATTTGGGGTGTTGCTGTGTCGTATGGCATTATCGCCTTGGAGGTGTGGTAGTCTTGGCAAAGTGGCACTCACCGCACAGGAGTAGTGGTAGTGTCGACCTCACGGTAGCCAACAGAGGAAGCGGTAGCTTTTTCACGAAGAGGTGTTCCTCTGAGGTTTAGCAAAGTGGCACCACCGCCTAAAGGCGTGGTAGTTATTTTTCAGAGTAGGGCTATGTTGGGTTTCAGGGATATCAGTACTACCAGCCATGGGGGTGGTAGTACCGGCCGAATGGCACTACCGGCCCAAGTTGGCGGTAGTACCGGTTTTCCAGCGATTTGTGAATTAAATTTTGTTGATTTAATTGCATATATTGTGAATAGTGCTATTGATGTGTTTATTGTTTGTGTTGGTTGTAAACTTCAGGGCTAAGTCATGGTGAGGCGAAGACGAGACTGGGACTAGACTAGGAGAGCTAAGGTCTAGAACAGTCGAGGGACACCGGAATATGATCGAGGCCAGAAAGTAGTTGCAAGCTGTGACGACAAGTAATCGGAACGTAATGCACTAGTGATGGACATGGCGGGCAACGAGATGGACCGGGACTAGGCTAAGGGAGGAGTTGAGGTCTAGAACGGTCAAGGAAGCCGATGCCGTCATGGTGAAGTGGAAAAGGACACGTAGCAGTAAAGTGACTTAGGTCCGTTTGCAAGCGAGGACGGTTCGAAGGAGTGCGGACGCGTGAGAGGCTTGGCAGGAAGTCATTGGGTGAAAGTGCATCTAGGCACTTATGTTATTTTGGTGATTAATGACAAACACATATAATGACAATCTATGTAATTGAGTAAATGCTTAAACTTAGTGCTTAACAAATGACAAACCTCTAATATGACTATATTGCTATGAGACTAACATGTTTATTGCCTAGTTGAGTATCAGTCTCATCTATTTAGAGGAAAATCAAGTGGGATGGTTAAGCAAAGATAAGGTATGCAATTTTGGTATCTCTTCCATATTTGTTATTGCATTCCTTTTGTGCAAATGCATAGTGAACTCCAAGTAGCATGTTGATTATATATGTGCACATTGGTTCATGTCATATTTATTTGTGCATATATATTCATTTGAGCTCATTATGTGCTTTGCTTTTAGTATGCATATATTAACTAGAGTTAAACTTCACATTGCTATAGATTGAATTGGTGCATGTATATTTTAGTTGCGTATCTTCTCATGCACTTCTCTTAGTGAAGTTTAATCTAGTGTTGGATCACATATTTACTCTTATTCCAAATATTAGTTGCACATGTACAATTCGTGTATATTCATCATGTGCTTCATTTAAGTAAAGACTGTGATCCTCGCCATGATTTAATTGATTCATCGTATCGGCAATTATCTCTCTAGTGCATATAGATCAATTACATATTCATCATGATGCACTAAGTAGAGAACATTTGTAATGTCAAGTGTTTCTATTCATATTGTGCTTCTTTATATGAAACACTTGTGGTAATCAACTATTCACAAATATCAATTTATTCATATCTATTGAGCTTTTGGGACTAATGTCTTTCATTAGTGGTTTGGAAAGAATTAGGTCCCATGTGTGCATGATGACCAAGGTATCTTGGAGGATGATCGTCAAGCCAAGGTCAACAAGACGGCGGTGTCACCAAGAGTTGAGGACTAAGTCAAGATCGACTTGGCGTGGAGATCGTCAGAGAGGATGATCAAGTCAAGGTCGATAGCACGAGAGTCTCATGAGGTGAATCAGGTCAAGTTGGACAAGGCGAAGATGTCATCAATCATTTGACAAATGACATCATGCACATTGCATCCACGAAGAAGACGGCATGCGGATTGAATGTAAGACTTAGATTTCTCGTTTTAATTTGAGTCTAAGGATTGCCGTACTATTAAGAGGGATGCTCCATTGAATGACTTTTAGATGTGTCAAGTGCTCAAATGATCCATCCTTGTGAAATTTAGAGAGAGTGTGGTATTGGTGGTACCGAAAAGTGAAAATTGTAGGTCTCTCTTGGATTCTTGGTGAAATCTGGATTTATCCTTTGAGATTTGGGTAGTGAGACCTTGTTAGTTGTGTAGCCCTTGTTCTTAGCTTTCAATAGAGTCCAAAATCACTGAAATCGGAGTCCGGAGTCAAAAGTTATGCCCGTTTTCGTCGGGCTGTCCAGTTCTGCTCGGACTATCCGATGTGAGTTCGGATTATCCGATATTTTCGGACTATCCGAACTTGGGTTCGGACTATCCGATCTAATCCGAACGTTGGGAAAAACGGCTAGTTTTTTGGGGCCTCTATTTATACCCCCATCCATCCCCATTCGTGGGGGGCTGCAACCTTGGTGATTTGAGGTATCTTACCCTTGTTCTTGAGCCCTCTAAACACCTCTTTACCCTTAGATCTAAGTGATCCCCTTTTGTGTGAAGGGTTGGGAAGAGTTTGAGGAGTGTGGTGTTAATTTGAGTTGAAAGAGGTGTGTGTTGAGAAAGAGTTGATCTTTGAGCACTTGATTTCATCTCCAAGTTTGTTCTTCGTGAGCATTTGTTACTCTTGGAGGTTGAGGACTCCTAGACGGCTAGGAGGTCACCTACGAGCCACCGGTGCTTTTTGTGGTTGGCCGTGGGAAGTTTGTGAAGGCCGGATTCCGCCTCCGCAAGGGAAGGAATCAAAGAAGTGAAGACCGGCGAGTGCATTTGTGCAACACCGGGAGGAAGAGGGTTGAAAGAGACCCCGGCTCAAGCGTGACCAAGCCTCAACCGGCGAGTGCATGTGTGCAACACCGGGAGGAAGTGGGTTGAAAGAGACCCCGGCTTGAGTCTAACCGAGCCGCCTCAACGGAGACGTAGGATCCCCTCAAGGATCCGAACTTCGGGTGAAAAATCATCGTCTCCAAGTTTGCTTCTTACTCTTGCTTTAGTATTTGTTTTTGAATCTTGAAATTGCCCGATCTACTTTTCTAGTGAGTTTTCCGCTAGGCCAACAAGCTTAATTTGGTATAGAAGTAATTGTTATAGCTAGCGTACTACTCCTTTTGTTGCTTAGCCTTGCCTAGCTCTAACTTGTGATAAATCGATTGTTATCGCTCGATCGGATAATCCGATTGTGCATATCGGATAGTCCGACTTCCAAAGTCGGACAAATCGATATCCAAAGTCGGATAGTCCGATCCTCACACAAATTAGGTTTTAAATTTATAATTAGCCTATTCACCCCCTCTAGGCGACATCCCCGCCCTTTCAATTGGTATCGAGCAAGGTCTCTCATTTTATTAGACTTAACCGTCTAGAGAGTAAAGGATGTCGACTAGAGGATTAGAGGAATCACATTATCTACCCGTGCTAGATGGCTTAAATTATGCTCATTGGAAATTAGCTATGATTTCTCATTTTAAATCCATGAGCCCCCAAATATGGTGGATTGTAGATGTAGGCTTTTCATCTCCATTGAATGAAGATAATCCAACTGAAGGGAGATGAAATGCATACATCTCGACGCTCAAGTCGCTAATGTTTTATTTTGTGTTGTGAGCGATGAAATTTTTGATAGAATATGCAATCTCGAGCGCCATGAGATGTGGATAAAGCTTCAAGATCTATTTGAATCATCCACGTCTTCAAATGAGGAGTGCATTAAGGAAGAGACGTCGGAGATGAAACCTCAAGCTCCACCTCAAGCTCAAGTGAGGAGGAACAAGATCTCCATCAACCTCAACCTCCGCCTCAAGCGGCGATGAAGATTCACTCTCTTCGAATCCGTTGCTTCATGGCGAAAGGTAAGAATGAGGTAAGTGATGATGATGATGATGATGATGATGATGAGCTTTCTTGTGAAGAATTTTTCAATATGTTAAAGGAGCTCAATGAATGTCTTGGGAAGGAGAAAAGAAATATAAAATTTTGAAGCTTGAACATGAATCACTTCAAAATAATTATAATATGCTTCAAGAAGATCATGAATCCTCCTTCTCAAAGAAATTCATAAGCCTAAGGTGGATATAGGAATTTCATGTAATTTAATTGATGAAATGCCATGCTTAAATGTCAACTCTAATATTTCATCAAAAATTGACATGTCCACCTCTTGTGAAGATTTAACTGATACACCTTGTTGCTCTAATGAAATTTCTTCTAGTTCCTCTATGTCTTTGGATGCTAATCTTGTAGAGGAAAATAAGGAACTCAAGGCCCAAGTCATTAGATTGGAAAATGACTTGAAGAAATGCGTAAAGGAAAAGCCATTCTCGATGAGATCTTGAGCAAGCCAAGGCGCCTCAAGATAAGCGAGACTCCGGCTACAACTCCGAGAGGAGAAGAGCAAGAAGAAGCACAATGCAAGAATGAAGACGATTGTGTGCTCGGATGCAACAAGAAGGGCCACTTAGCCTCAGTGTGCCCTAACAAAGTGGAGATCAAGCCACAACAATCAACAATGAGGCAAACCGACAAAGAGCAAGTCAAGAAAAGGAGACGCTCAAAGCACACTTGCTACAATTGTGGGAAAAGGGGCACATCGGTAAGGATTGTCCTAAAGGTATCATTCCTAAGCCTATTATTGTCAATAATCATCATTTGCTTAGGAAAGACAAAGATGGTAATGTGTTTACCAAATTTGACAATTCTTCTAAGTCTATGCAAAATAATGACAATCAATTGCTTAGGAGATATAAATCTAGAAATGTATTTGCTCATAATGCTAGATTTCCTAAGATTATGAAAAATTATGTTGATCATGTGCTTAGGAAAAATAAAAATAGCAAAACATTTGCTAGAAATGCTAGATCTTCTAAGCCAATGCATAACTCTAATAATCATATGCTTAGAAAAGATCAAACTAGAAATAGTTTCGCTAAGTATCATTGTCCTCCTAAGCCTTATTACAAAAATGCTAATCAATTGCCTAGGAGGAATAATAATCGCAAACCTATTACTAGTCATGTTAGTTCACCTAAGACTACTAATATTAGGAGCATTTGGGTTCCTAAATCTATTGTGACTAACATTGTTGGACCCAACAAGGATTGGGTACCAAAAGCCACCTAAAAGATTTTTAGGTAACATGGGATGGATTGGACGCTTGGCCTCTTCAAGAATACAAGGACTTCATCAATTACAAGTGGGAACCAAACATGAAAAGATAATCAAATCCATTATAAGCCAATGCCATCTCGGTAACAAGCATTTAATTTGATTACTATTTAGCTTATAGCCTTGTGTAGGTTATATTGCATTATTCATGAAAATCAATGTAGATTGCTTGTTATATGCTTGCTCATGCTTATTAGTTGTTTTGATTGCAATCTTGAGCAAGTTTGAGATAGTAGCACATTAAGGGGGAGTATTAATCTATATCCATGTATATTACATCCCTATGTGTGCCCATATTTATATAAGTGCTAACATATATTTTCAAAATCAAGTCATTTAGCCAAAACTCAAAATTTTGTATACTATTAGTATTCTTGTGAAAAACTAGTTGCAAAATGTATACAAATGCTTTTGAAATGTTTTTGAAAGGTTTTGGCTTTACAAAAACTAATTTCAAAAGAAAATAAGTTTTAGCCCAAAATCTAGTTACTAGTATCTTGTTTTGGATTTAAATTTATAATTTTCATAGAATTAAATGTAAAAGGATTTTGAAAATAATTTCAAAATGAAAACATAGAGTTGGTCATTACAAACACTTTTCAGATTCAAATGATTTACAAATGACCAACGATTTGAAGCTATGAGGTTTTGAAACTCGCTAAGAAACTTGAATTGACCAAAAGGTCCACTTCTAGCACTTAAGTGAGTTTTGCCAAATGAGTCAAGTTTCATGCTATGATTTGACTCACGGGAATATTTGTATCTCATATAAGCTTATGGAAAGATTAAATACCCACTTAAACTCAATTTGGCAAAACTAGAGAATTTCTTGAAACTTAAAGGTTTTATTGCCAAATTCATCTCTTTAAGAATTTGAATGCCTTCTTTACTTTGAAATTGCTCTAAATGGTGTGTTTGATGTTTATCTTGATCATTTGGAGCATTTCATATTGGTTTCATGAATTTTACCAAGGTTTATTGCAAAATGCCTTTTTGAAGTTCATCAAAATCTCTCTTTTGATCTTATTTGGCATACTCTTACATAAAGTTGGTTTTTACAATTTGAATGGATTTGATTATGCTAATAGGCTTATAAACATCTCTCTAACACAAATGAAGCCATATAAGTGCACATTTCCATTCAAAACTCATTTGATTCTATTTTGAGGAATTGGTGAAAATCTCAATCCTTTATGTGATTCAAATACATCCTTCACCATATCTCTCAAGTTAAGATTGATTTATTAAAATTTTTTTGTTGGAAAATCTTCTCTCGCATATGGAGTTCATATCTGGAAATTCTCAAATTTATTTGAACTCATTTGCGAGATTGTTGACTTTATTTGACTTAGTGTCAAAACTGAACCTCCAATGCTCCTAATGGCCTAATTTTTATTGGAGGGTGATATTTGAGAAATTCTTTTTGGAGAAGTCTCTTGGATGTCTATGGATCATTTCTGCAAAATATCATGGCTATTTGACTTCATTTGATACCTTTTTGGAATGATGTTGTAGATGATATGCATGCATATACTTCATGTGAGCCTCTTTGGTCCACAAGTCAAAATCTATTGAGTTTTTGAAAAAGTGGTCAATACAAAACTCGTAGGTTTGGTCATTTTAAGCATTTCTTTAGTTCAAAGTTTTTCCAAAAGACCAACCGTTCAAAAGTTATAACTATTTGAATTTGGCCGAAATTCTTCATTTGACCCAAAATGACCCATTCTTGCATATTGTGGGTTTTGCTATTCGAGTTGGATTTCTTCATGTTTCTTGGCTTGAAATAGTATTTCTAACTCATACAAAGCCATGAAAGTTCAAATCTCCAAGAAATCCATATCGGATTGCATTTTGAGCGTTCGGTGCAAATCGAACTTTTTGTTTTACCTACAAAGCGCAATCTGCCATATCTTTTGAACGAAATGTGTTTTTAAGGAAATTCTTTTTGAGAAACCTTCTAAATAGTCCAAAGTTCATTTCTGGATATTTTCAAATTATTTGGACTTAATGTGAAAAAGTTTTGACTTTTCTTCTCTTTGATTGAAAATCATACCTACAAAGCAAAATTTGGCATATCTTTTGATTGGAAACTCCTTTTTGAAAAATTCTTTTTGGAAAAGTTTCTCAGAAGTCCAAAGTATGTTTCTGCACAATTTGAAATATTTTTAACTTGATTTGAAAAAGTTATGGCTTTTTCTCACTTTGATCAAAAGGCTGAAAATTCAGACTTTTGCTTAGTTTTGAGCTGATTTGTGATTTTTGTATCTCCAAATCAGAGCATAATTTGAGGGGACCACCTTTGTAATAATTGATCCTCTATAGTTGAACTTCATTGTGTAATTTTTTCAGAATTTATGAACTTTGTTTGAACCTTCTTTCAGCCCTGTCAAAAAGCTTCAATGGAATGTCAAAACTAAATTTTTCAGCACATTGCATTTTTGAAATCTTGCCTACCTTAAGATGATTTGAGTATTTCCTTGTGATGAAAACTAAGGTAACTCAATTCATGGCTCCATGATTCATCTAAAAATTATGTGGGAGCTCATTTGCTCTTGTTTTCATCCTCAAGATCATTTCAAAGCGAGATTTCTTTTCCCGAAACTTTCGGTTCAGCATTCACCATTTCCAAGTTTTCGGGGTTTTCCTTTGCTCAAATGAATTTTCCGTCTTCACAGCCCTCGAAGAGAATTTGAGACGGATCTTTTCGCGTTGATGATTTTTACATTTGAGTAATGGTTTAGAAGTCTGTATTCGATTTTGTCTGATAATATCGGAATGTCCGATGTGAATATCGGATAGTCCGATAGTATCGGATTCTCGGTGTGAGTGTAGTTGCTGTCTTTGGAACTCTCAGAAACATCGGACTGTCCGATAGTTCATATCGGAACATCCGATGTTGTCTGGAAATTTTTCTAAGTCCTTAAGCTGGAACTCTCGGGATTTATCGGATTGTCCGATGTCAGGTATCGGATAATCCGATGTGGACTTGGAATGTTTTTGAAAGTAGTTCTCGCTCTGGAACTCTCTGGAATCATCGGAACATCCGATGTGTAAAATCGGATAGTCCGAAATGTGCTTTTTCTCAGAAGAATTTTGAATTTTCGAGCGGAGTTGATCTGGAGATTTCTACAGATCGGATAGTCCGATGTCCCATATCGGATAGTCCGATGTGGGTCTGACCCAGTGCAGAACGGCTAGTTTTTGTGTCCTAACTATAAATACTCCACCACCTCCCTTGCTAAACATTTATTGCCTTCATGCTATTCTCTTGCTTACTCTTGAGTTATTCTTTGAGATATTTATTGAGAGATTAGAGCAAGTTGATTTCTAGTGCCTACATTCCAAACCGAGAAAGTTTATTTGAGCACTAGAGTGACTTTCAAGAGGTATCCTCTAATCCTAAACTGTTTTGAAGTGTCATCTAACTTGCATTTGGCATTATCAAGAATTAAAAGGTATATATGGGTGATACATTGCTAAGAGGTATGCTCTTGATAAGTTTATGAATTTCTCGATCATGAAAGTGCATCTTACTTATACAATTTTGATTCATGATCTTGTATACATCTTGTGATCAAATAAGCAATTCCTTCTTGTGTACTTCTCTATATGATCTTGATTGTTAGAATTTAATTTGATCATGAGCATGTGCCTAAATTATATAAATTTGCTATATGCTCTTGATGTTTAAAGAATAAAACTTCTCCATGTGAAATCATATTCATGTGTCATGTTTAAGCATCACTTATATCCTGTGAATCATGACTACTTTAAATTGGTATAATTAGAAACATCTATTACCTAAATCTTGGATATAATTGGCATCATATTTTGCCTAGATTTAGGGAGAGCTTAATATTATTGTTCTATTACTAGCTCCTTATTTTTATTTTTATTTTTACTCTCCCTAATCCTTTTATTGAGTATGCAATCAAGGGGGAGAACAGCTTTTATTGAATAAGCAATAAGGATCTTTTAAGCACCTTTTTGGGATTAATGACAAAAGGGGGAGAATTTATGGATTTATCAATGACCCCTAATCGATTGACAAAAAGGGATAATTTGAAAGTATGATCTATTATTGTTTATTCATATTTGTTTTTAATGCTAAATATCTTAATATTGTCATTCGGAGCAATTGATAAAAGGTTTGTCATGAATCACCAAAAAGGGGGAGATTGAAAGTGCATCTAGGCACTTATGTTATTTTGGTGATTAATGACAAACACATATAATGACAATCTATGTAATTGAGTAAATGCTTAAACTTAGTGCTTAACAAATGACAAACCTCTAATATGACTATATTGCTATGAGACTAACATGTTTATTGCCTAGTTGAGTATCAGTCTCATCTATTTAGAGGAAAATCAAGTGGGATGGTTAAGCAAAGATAAGGTATGCAATTTTGGTATCTCTTCCATATTTGTTATTGCATTCCTTTTGTGCAAATGCATAGTGAACTCCAAGTAGCATGTTGATTATATATGTGCACATTGGTTCATGTCATATTTATTTGTGCATATATATTCATTTGAGCTCATTATGTGCTTTGCTTTTAGTATGCATATATTAACTAGAGTTAAACTTCACATTGCTATAGATTGAATTGGTGCATGTATATTTTAGTTGCGTATCTTCTCATGCACTTCTCTTAGTGAAGTTTAATCTAGTGTTGGATCACATATTTACTCTTATTCCAAATATTAGTTGCACATGTACAATTCGTGTATATTCTGTCATGTGCTTCATTTAAGTAAAGACTGTGATCCTCGTCATGATTTAATTGATTCATCGTATCGGCAATTATCTCTCTAGTGCATATAGATCAATTACATATTCATCATGATGCACTAAGTAGAGAACATTTGTAATGTCAAGTGTTTCTATTCATATTGTGCTTCTTTATATGAAACACTTGTGGTAATCAACTATTCACAAATATCAATTTATTCATATCTATTGAGCTTTTGGGACTAATGTCTTTCATTAGTGGTTTGGAAAGAATTAGGTCCCATGTGTGCATGATGACCAAGGTATCTTGGAGGATGATCGTCAAGCCAAGGTCAACAAGACGGCGGTGTCACCAAGAGTTGAGGACTAAGTCAAGATCGACTTGGCGTGGAGATCGTCGAGAGGATGATCAAGTCAAGGTCGATAGCACGAGAGTCTCATGAGGTGAATCAGTCAAGTTGGACAAAGGCGAAGATGTCATCAATCATTTGACAAATGACATCATGCACATTGCATCCACGAAGAAGACGGCATGCGGATTGAATGTAAGACTTAGATTTCTCGTTTTAATTTGAGTCTAAGGATTGCCGTACTATTAAGAGGATGCTCCATTGAATGACTTTTAGATGTGTCAAGTGCTCAAATGATCCATCCTTGTGAAATTTAGAGAGAGTGGTATTGGTGGTACCGAAAAGTGAAAATTGTAGGTCTCTCTTGGATTCTTGGTGAAATCTGGATTTATCCTTTGAGATTTGGGTAGTGAGACCTTGTTAGTTGTGTAGCCCTTGTTCTTAGCTTTCAATAGAGTCCAAAATCACTGAAATCGGTCCTGAGTCAAAAGTTATGCCCGTTTTAGTCGGGCTGTCCATTCTGCTCGGACTATCCGATGTGAGTTCGGATTATCCGATATTTTCGGACTATCCGAACTTGGGTTCGACTATCCGATCTAATCCGAGCGTTGGGAAAACGGCTAGTTTTTTGGGGCCTCTATTTATACCCCCATCCATCCCCATTCGTGGGGGGCTGCAACCTTGGTGATTTGAGGTATCTTACCCTTGTTCTTGAGCCCTCTAAACACCTCTTTACCCTTAGATCTAAGTGATCCCCTTTTGTGTGAAGGGTTGGGAAGAGTTTGAGGAGTGTGGTGTTAATTTGAGTTGAAAGAGGTGTGTGTTGAGAAAGAGTTGATCTTTGAGCACTTGATTTCATCTCCAAGTTTGTTCTTCGTGAGCATTTGTTACTCTTGGAGGTTGAGGACTCCTAGACGGCTAGGAGGTCACCTCTGAGCCACCGGTGCTTTTTGTGGTTGGTAGTGGAAGTTTGTGAAGGCCGGATTCCGCCTCCAGGGAAGGAATCAAAGAGTGAAGACCGGCGAGTGCATTTGTGCAACACCGGAGGAAGAGGGTTGAAAGAGACCCGGCTCAAGCGTGACCAAGCCTCAACCGTGAGTGCATGTGTGCAACACCGGAGGAAGTGGGTTGAAAGAGACCCGGCTTGAGTCTAACAAGAGCCGCCTCAACGAGAGGCGAGGATCCTCAAGGATCCGAACTTGGTGAAAAATCATCGTCTCCAAGTTTGCTTCTTACTCTTGCTTTAGTATTTGTTTTTGAATCTTGAAATTGCCCAATCTACTTTTCTAGTGAGTTTTCCGCTAGGCCAACAAGCTTAATTTGGTATAGAAGTAATTGTTATAGCTAGCGTACTACTCCTTTTGTTGCTTAGCCTTGCCTAGCTCTAACTTGTGATAAATCTGATTGTTATCGCTCTGATCGGATAATCCGATTGTGCATATCGGATAGTCCGACTTCCAAAGTCGGACAGTCCGATATCCAAAGTCGGATAGTCCGATCCCTCCGCTGCAAATTAGGTTTTAAATTTATAATTCGCCTATTCACCCCCCCCCCCCCTCTAGGCGACATCCCCTGTCCTTTCATTGGGGCCACGTGGAAAGTGCTAAGCATAGTAATGCTTCGAGGAGAAGGAACACCGGTCTTTGGGGCAAATTAATAATATGTCCAATACCATCGGTCGAAGAGGTTTTGAAAACTACAGCGGTAACCTAAGTGATTTAGGTTATGCCAAAGTGGTATTGGACACAAATTCGGGCTCAGGGAGTGGACTTGGCATTAAGATAATGGCCGTTTTGAGAAACGTGCTTGTGTAAGTGTAAAACCTGTTAGGAGTTTTTAGAGTTAGGACTGCCTCCACTATATAAGAAGATGAAGTGGGAGGTAAGGACTTAAGACCTTAGACTTAGTCATTAGGAATATTAGGGTTTCCCACAAGATTTTGTTGTTCTTCTGTGGGTGTATGAGTACTCTTTGGGAGCTTTGCCCTCAGGTGAGATGCTTTGTAATTATCCATCTTGCTCTGAAATAAAAATCAAATTCGTGCTAAAGGTTTTGCCTTAAGTTTTGATCTTTTTCTTCCTTTACTCTTGATCTCTTGTTATGGTTTGTTTCTTGGTTGATCTTGTGCTACCAAGGATGAATGATTGATAAAATTCAAATTCGTGCTAAAGTTTTTGCTTTAAGTTTTGATCTTCTTCTTGCTTTACTCTTGATCTCTTCTTGTGGTTTCTTTCTTAGTTGATCGTGTGCTGCCAAGGATAAGCGGTTGATGGATGTATCCTCTGTAGATCATCTCCCAATCATCTAGGCAAGACTCTTCTTGATCATCTAAGTTTCTTCAAGAAAACAATTTATGAGTTGAGAAGGAAAATTTTGAAGTAGATCTTGATCTTGGTCTCTTGGGAGCAATCTCTTTGGGGTTCTTACTTGCTGTGATACATGAAAGACTATCTAGGTCCATCTTAATCATCAAATCCCCACGAGCAAGGTCAGGGTAAAGTTTAGGTTCTTGACCCAGTTTTGGTGCTACCTTTGGTATTTATGAAAAAGGTTGGAATTTTGACATCAATTCTTATGATTGAAAGTTGGAATAGTTTTCTGACATTTTTAGGAAGGTGCATACAAAATTTCATGAGTTTTGAATTATTCAATGAAAAGTTATATCAATTATTGTGTATATGCCTGATTTTACTGTTTATAGCGGTAGTACCGCCCATGGGGAGCAGTAGTGCCGTCTTTCTGGCACTACCGACTCCCCAGGCTGAATATCTTAATTTGTGTTGAATCTCTTACACCTTTTTGACTCTCCGAACCTCTTGTTTGGCTCTTCTTATCTAGTAGGGTTGGGGAAAAATTATTTGCGATCATTCACCCTTCTCTAATCGCTATTTCCGGTCCTTTGAGTACCCACCTGATTCAGTAGGGACTATATCTGGAATGGCATTGCTTGTCGCAGGGACTCCTGGTGTGGAAGGGACGACACGGTAGACACCGCCAAGTGAGTTCATTCTCTTGAAGCTTCTCGAATTGAGTTTTTTTACGCTCATGGGAAGGGACTGCGAGCGATACATATGACCTGATTTATCCTGCCACCAATGGAAGTCAAATAATATCAACGAGCAATGCAGCATCACCTCTCGATCACAGACTTAGAAGTAGGAAAAGTACTCACAGTAGCAGAACTACTTGAAGTTTTATCGACCTGGTGTGACAAAGCATTCACCCATGAAACATCGCCAAATGTCAGTGACGATGTCCTCGCAGTCCTAGTGTTGAAAAACATGGAGAACGATGTCTCGCATCCTTTGACCGATTGCTTGAAGCTTCCTCCCCGCAGGAGGCTCTTGACTGTCTGCCTCAACATAAACGACGGCGAGCGTTGAGGAACACTGCTTCTGCTGGAGGAAGAACCGGCTGGCGTCATGGGAAGGTTTGGTCCTCCATTGGTGTTCAAACCGGGCGCTGTTGTGATATCTGCGCCTTTTGGTGTCGACTCCAGGAGATGCTCGGGAATGCTTCCTGTTGGGATGTCGATCGAGAGATGTGGCCGCTTTCCCTCATCAGATGCAGGGTCATCCTGCGTTGAAAACGTTGTTGTGCTACTCTCCTACAGAAGAGCAAGAAAATATGCAAAACAGACAGATGGTAATCAGAAATGTGGAACAGATCAGCAAAAAGACTAAATGAATCTGAAACCGATGAAGCCAGCCAGATACCCACCCGCCAAGTGTCTAGCATCATGATGTTATTCGTACTGCGGGCAACCATAATAATTGTATTACGTAGTAGTTTGTTGCAAATGCATGTAGGCATCAAGGGGGCAAATTGAGCTAAAGAAAATTCAGTGAAAACGTTGGCCGCTTTCAAGGGGGCAAATTGAGCTAAAGAAAATTCTGTTGAATATAACCCATGATCTGATCCTGATTGTGCGTCATGTAAATGGCGTATGTGATAATTTAGTTGCCTAGTTTATTTCCTAGTTGCCTAGTTTGTTTCCTGTAATGGTGGGCAAAATCGCTTGCCATGTTTAGCTGTTTACTTCCTTGTTTAGCTTGTTTCGCTTTCTACTTAAAGCTGAGAAATACAATGAAAAAGCTGTCGATCTTGCAGCACCAAAAACTATCTGTGTTCTTGTGATTGAGTGCTCATTCCTGAGTTCGCTTGTGGCAAGGCTCACGGTGAACTCCAACATTTGGTATCAGAGCATCTACGGTACCAAGGACCATGTCTACTTCATCTGCGCCCCAACATGGTCTGCGCTCGCCTTCACCACCACCACGACGCCGTGTCTCGCATTCTCCCGCACCACGCCGAGGGCGCCGCGGTGGAGAAGTCTTCGTCGAGCGTCGTGAAGGAGACGGCGGCCTTGATTCGAGACCCATGCTCACGCGCACCAATTACGTGAATGGTCGTTGTTGATGCGTGTGAACATGCAGGCGCAAGGCCTCTGGCAAGCCGTCGAGCCAGAGGAGGAAGAAATCGTCGAGTACCGCGAGGATCGCCTTGCGTTAGCGGCGATCTTGCGTGCTATCCCGCCCGAGATGCTCGGGTCGTTGGCACGGAAGCGCACGGCGCGTTCGGCCTGGGAGGCGGTGAAGACCGTCTGAGTCGGCGTTCAGCGCGTGCGCGAGGCCAATGCACGGCAGCTGCGCAAGGAGTTCGGTGAGATCACCTTCAAGGAAGGGGAGTCCGTCGACGACTTCGCCCTCTGTATTGTTGGGCTCGCCAACAACATACGTGTCCTCGGCAACGATGTAACAGACGCCGAGATCGTCATGAAAATGCTGCAGGTGGTTCCCAATCACCTGACGCAAATCGCCATCGCTATCGAAACATTCCTCGACTGTGATACCCTCACGATCGAAGAAGCGGTCGGGCGACTTCGGCAAGTCGAGGAACGGAGAAAAACTGCAAGATCGGTGACGACAAAGCCGTCGACAAGCAAGGCCGCTCCTTCTCGGCGAAGAAGAGTGGTCAGCGCCTAAAGCCGCGTGATAACGATGATGGAAGCAATGGCTCCAACAATGCAAGCGTCGAGAAAAGCCACGGCGTGGGCGAGGTGGTAAGCAAAATTCGTCGGCAAAGCGGAAACGATAACTCCCGCCGAAATGTGGTAAGGTCACATCGGGCAAAGGATCGCCGTAGTAAGCCCAGAAGGCCCAAGCCCATGTGGCTCAAGGTGAGGAGGATGAGACACTAATGATGGCCCAAGTCAAGTATTCATCTCCTCTCACCAATGAAGCCGATTCCACCTCCAAAGACAACGCCGCCTCGCCATATTGAGGTCTTGGAGGAGTGCCACCCCAAAGTCAGGCCGCCACCATGTCATCTCGAGCTCTGGAGGGGTGCTTCGCCACCTCGGATCCCAAGAGGATCGGGATCCCAACCTCTGGGTTCTCGACATCGGGCGACGAACCACATGATCGAGCAAGAAGCGCCTTCACGGAGCTCGACGCCAAGATCTGCGGGACCGTCCGGTTTGGAGGCAGGTCTGTGGTGGAGATCGAGGATGCGGCACCATCATCTTCAACAGGGACGGGAACACCGTGCATCGACCGGAGTGTATTTCATTCCCGCCTAACGGCGAACATCATCGCCTCGGCCAATTGGGCGAGGCGGCTCAAGATCGACCTCAACAATGGTATTACGAGGATCTACGAGCAAGGGGCAAGGCTGGCGGCTCGCGGCAACGCTTCGGCGACTCGTCTCTACCTCCCGGTCAACATCGGACGTCCCGCTCGCTTGATGGCGAGGAGTTCGAGGTGGCGTGGCGTTGGCATGCGCGTTCGGACACCTCAACTCCGGACTCTGCGCAAAACTCGCGCGCCGAGGATGGTGCGTGGTGCCATCACTTGATCAAGTTGACCCGATGTCGATGCTTGCCTTGTTGGTAGCGGCAGCGCAAGATCCTTCCCCGAGCAAGCACGACGACGAAGCGGCGACATCCTCGACCTCGCCCACGGCGACCTCTGCGCCATATCTCGCCTACAACTCCCGGTGGAAACAAGTATTTCCTGCTGGCGGTCGACGACCGAGTCGCTATATGTGGCTCACGCTCCTTCCCAGCAAGGACCAAGCGGCATCGGCAATCAAGAATTTCCAAGCTTCAGTTGAGGTGGAGTCTGGACGCAAGCTCAAAGTCCTCCGCACCGATCGTGGGGGGGGAGTTCACCTCTGTGGAGTTCGGGAGATACTTGGCCGAAGCGGGAGTTCACGACCACCGCCCCTATTCACCACAGCAGAATGGGGTGGTTGAGCGCCGCAACCAGAGCGTGGTCTCCATGGCGCGGTGCATGCTCAAGGCGAAGAATCTCCTGGTACTACAGGCGAGGGTCACTACCGCGGTTCACATTCGAATCGTGCCCGACACGGAGCTCTCGATGGGAAGACTCCTTCGAGGCTCGGCATGGTGCACGCCAGGCGATTCACTATCTCCGCACTTTCTACCGTGATCGGGTACGCCAAGAACACGCGACCACAAAGCGAAGAAACTCGAAGACCGCACTCACGATGATCTTCGTGGGCTACGAGCGCGCTCAAGGCATACCGCTTCTCGACCTAACAATGGCGCATCACCGCCTCACGAGACGTCGTTTTCGAGGCGGCACAATGGGAGTGGGAAGAATGCGGTGAAGACAACCCAGTGCGAACCATTCATTGTTGAGTACACCACAAAGATATGTACGGCATGCCACAAGAAGGAGACCGGATCGAGGGATCGCGACGCCAAGACACTTCTTCACGACGCCGGTGCCAATGTCACCGTCTGCGAGGCGATCTCACCACACGATGATGTCGGCGATTCATCCTCGCCCATCGGGGCCAGGTCCCCACCAACAGCACTATGAGCGGGACTTGGATCTTTGAACACGACGATGCACCTCTTCGTTTTCGCCCATCGACTCCATCATCGAACTCGCGACGCCACAGGTTGGCACCACGGGTCTCGACGATGAACTTCACTTCACCTCGGTGAAGAACCGCCTCGTTCAAAGAAGCCGAGCGAGAGGCATCTTTGGAGGACGGCGATGATCGAGAATGAAGTCCATCACCGACAACGCCACTTGGGACCTCGTCGAGCTCCCACCTGGGCATCGGGTGATCGGACTCAAATGGGTCTATAAAGTGAAGCGCGACGAAAACGGCAACGTCGTTCGACACAAGGCGCGGTTGGTAGCTAAGGGTTACGTCCAACGCGCCGGCATCGACTACGACGAAGTCTTCGCTCCCGTGGCACGGATGGAATCAGTGCGCACCATGCTTGCATTGGCGGCACATGAAGGCTGGGAAGTCTATCATATGGACGTCAAAAGCGCGTTTCTGAACGGCGAGATCAAGGAGGAGGTCTACGTCGCCCACCACAGGTTCATCGCTGACGGTGCGGCGAAAAGTCTTCTTGTGCGCATAAGGCGTTGTATGCGGCTCAAGCAGCTCGGGGCTGGAATGCCAAGTTTGACTCTGCCATGATGAAACTTGGGTTCCAGAGGAGCAGCTCTGAACATGGGGTATACACCCGCACCAGAGGCAAGTCGCGGCTCATCGTCGGTGTTTACGTCGACGATTTGGTAATCACTGGCTACGGCAACAAAGAAGTCTTGGCATTCAAGACGGAAATGAAGGAAGTTTTCCGCATGAGTGACCTTGGTTTGTTGTCCTATTACCTCGGCATCGAGGTCAATCAAGGACCAATCGGCATTCTGTTGCGCCAAACCGCCTACGCCGACAAGCTTTTGGAGCGGAGTGGGATGCAAGGGTGCAACCCCGCGCTGGCGCCCATGGAGCAGAGACTCAAGTTGAGTCGGGAGAGCACGACACCTACGGTGGATGCCACTGAATACCGGCGCATCATTGGCGGGCTGCGTTACTTGGTGCACACCCGGCCGGATCTTGCATTCTCGGTGGGGTTCCTGAGCCGATTCATGGAGAAGCCGCACGAAGAACATCTAGCCAGCAGCGGCGCGGTATTGAGGTATGTTCTTTGAACACGCGACTATGGTCTTCACTATGTCAAGAAGAAGGTTGAGGAGTTAATCCTGACCGGGTTCATGATCTTGATATGGTCGGGACATCGACACCGGAAAAGCACAAGTGGTGTCATCTTCTTTCTTGGCGACAACCCCATCACCTGGCAATCATCCAAATAGAAGGTGGTGGCTCTGTCCTCTTGCGAGGCGGAGTACATCGCAGCGGCTACCGCTGCATGTCAAGGCGTCTGGCTAGCTCGACTCTTAAAGGATCTCATTGGATCAGAGTCTGGAGCGCCGGAGCTCAAGGTGGACAACATGTCCGCCATTGCTCTCGATAAAACCCCGTGTTCCATGACCGGTCTAAACATATTGATACTGTTTTCATTATATCCGGGAATGCATCGACGGGAAAGATTGTCATCGAGCACATTTAAGCGGAGAAACAGCTCACGACATTCTCACCAAGGCGCTTAGGCGTGTGTGCTTTCAGAGCTGCGCACCAAAATCAGCGTCGTCAATATCACAGTGATCAGATCAAAGATTAGGGGAGAAATGTTGAATATAACCCATGATCTGATCCTTGTCAGCGTCATGTAAATGGCGATGTGATAATTTAGTTGCCTAGTTTGTTTCCTGTAATGGTGGGCAAAATCGCTTGCCATGTTTAGCTGTTTACTTCCTTGTTTAGCTTGTTTCGCTTTCTACTTAAAGCTGAGAAATACAACAGAAAAGCTGTCCAGTCTTGCAGCGCCAAAAACTATCTGTGTTCTTGTGATTGAGTGCTCATTCCTGAGTTCGCTTGTGGCAAGGCTCACGGTGAACTCCAACAAATTCAGTAGGTGCTGGATGCATGTAGGCATCAAGGGGGCAAATTGAGCTAAAGAAAATTCAGTGATGCCTAGGTTGCTGTACCTTACTTGGCATGATTGTTTCTTCCTTTTTTTTTTTTTTTTGACACAAGTGAGCTAAATTCACATGAGGGTAGGTGCTGGATGAATGAATCTTCTGACTGAGACAAGTGAACGCTGGGACTGGACTCCAAGTCAACGCTAGGACAAACAAGAACTCAGCACGCTTGGCTTGGCTTGGCTTGCACACCACCAGAAGCAAGAAACCATGTGCATATTATATATAGCATTAATTAGTAGTAACCAACACGGCGACTACATGGGTATTGAAGAACATGGAATTAATAACCACACGCTCTGGCTCAGACTTTACTGGTCTGCAGAGGGAGAGTGCATGCTGAAACGAACGAAACAGAAGAAATTAAGACCCTGTTTAGATGTCAGCTCCACCTTAAATCTGAAATTTGCAGGCTAAAATAAAATGAATTAAGTTTATATTTTTAAGCTAAAATCTAAACAATATGACTCACCTAGATACTTTTAATATACCTACAGTTTCAGCTCTACGAATCTATAAAGCTAGAAATATCCGGCTCTAGAAGAGCTGGAGGCTGTACTAAACACAGCCTAACTCTAGCAAAAGGAGCTAGCAGAGATGAACGTCACCTGCTCCTTTTGGGGAGAAGCCATGGCTTGCAATTCTTGGATGGATCCCCAAGCCACTGAAGAACACACCCCTCTTCCTCGTCTTGTTCGCTTGCTTGTTTGGATGGTCACCACCGAACTAGCTAGAGTGGAAAAGGAAGGCCATCCTATCCTTAGCTGCTAGTAGTAGTAGTAGTAGTAGTAGTAGTAGTAGTGCGGGTGACGTCTTCGTTTGGCGTAGTGGGTGACGACTGGAGGTGATGGAGCCATAAAGAGGGGAGCGGCGGCGGCGGCGGCGGAGAGTGGGGAAGACGGACAGTGCCATGCCATCAAACGGCAAGAGAAAAAGGCTCGAGTTTTTACTACAGTGGAGTATTAATCGCCATCGATCTCCTCTCCTTACTAGTGGCGTGGTGTGGGAGGGAGCTAGTGCAGGTGGCTTCTGGTCGGAATTCCACACAAGGGACTCTTAACTATTTACCATTTTTTATGAGGTTAGTGGTAACAAATTTGCTACGTCAGTGACTCATATCATTGTAGCGTGTCAGTGACTTATATTAAGTGGCACCTCGTAACAGTGGCAAATAGTTAATTATTCCTCCACACAAAACAGTTTAATTTTAGCATAGTGCAGAATTACTCTTTTGGTTTCATTTTTACGAGATGTATTTTGATTTTACATAAAGATTAAGGTTATATTAAAATTAATAAAAGTATGAGAGAAAAGATCTTAAATGCTTCCTACTTAATTGTTTTAGAGCATATACAATAAGACCATCTCAACTTACTTTTAACATATCCACGTCAGTTTTGTCTTATATAAAAGAGTGAGAAAAGAGAATAAGGAAGAAAGGTAACTTTTATTTAGTAGTAAACATTACACTTGAGCATAGATAGATTAGTTATGTACAAGAAAAAAAGAGATAGTTAATGTATGGCATCTAAAGCCAATATTTAGAGATAGCTCTTGTACAAATGACTTTAATACTTACTCTAAATGGCATAGATGGGAGATGGAGTAAGCAGCTGACTTTGTTGTTATACTTGCCCTTAGAGGATGAAAGATATACTTTGTGTAGTTGGTAATGAATAAATGCATATGATCGAGAGATAATAAATAGGGGTATAAAAGGAAAAACCTTATTAAATCTATATATAAGTTTATATTTGTAAATAAGACCGTTCAAAAAATGAGCCGAATAAAAGTTAACAGACGAAGAGAAACACGCAAGCGAGCCCGATGACCCAAGGCATGAGAAAAAAACCCAGTATAAAGGTTATCGACCATAAAGATGAGCGCATGGGCCCCAAGACGTCACCCCGCACTATCGACACCCAAGAGAGCAGGCAAGACTCTCAATCTCTCTCTCTCTCTCTCTCTCTCTTATCAATCTCTCTCAATCTCTCCTCTCTTGCTCGTCTCTCGCTTGTCTCTCTCTTTCTCACCTATTGGTCTCTCTCTTAGTATTCAAGAGATATCCCTCTCGCTCTCAGAATCGCTCAAGAATAAATAAATTTTAGTTTTTTTTCCATAATATTTTTGTCCACTACCTCAACTCTATGCATCTTTTATTTCTTTTCTCTTATCGCAATAGTGCAAATAGACCAGATCTAAAACAAGCACGAGCCAACCCAGCGTAGCACAACAACCACATATAGCCAGAAGAGATGGGATTGCTGCGATGAGATTGCGTGACATACGAAGTCGGTATTTTTAACGTTTAGACGGCTGCAACGATTGGTGGAGGATTTGATTTGGCCGTGCATGCATTCTCTAACGAATCGTCTCTCCATCACAGCCATTAGAGATTACAGAAATATATTCAGAACATTTATTTATCGCCTTGCTCCGCTCTGACTCAGCCATCACCCACCCTATCGATCCCTTCGGCTTTGGACACGTCTGCCCTGATCGCACAAAACTATTCAACTTTTTTAATGCATCAATTGATTCTGTAAGATACAAATATGAAATTTCAACAATTATTTGCCCTGTTAACACTTACAACAGTGCTCACAAAGTTTGTCTGTAAATATTATCGTTCCATATTGAAAGTAACTCTTTGATAAAATATTTAAAAAAAATACGTCAAATTCAACACCTCTGCTTTTCTTGTCCCTTTCATTTTGGGATGGGGTTGCCATTGCTTTCTTGTGGTCACCGGAAATCCACTCATCTCCATGCATTAGAAATTTATATGTAGGCCCTGTTTGCCTGATCTGGCAAATGAGTAGGAACTGGACTTTTCTCAAGACAATATTTTTGCAATCAGCACTTATCTGTTATTGGTACTGTTTACCACAGTCGGGGCAACCACTAGGGTTAAGTTTCCAGTGATATCATACTTTCAATATGTGCTAGGTCTAAGTTTTAATAATTTATGGAAGCCTACGTATCTAAAAATTCAGTTTCTAGGATTTAATATAATTTTTTATAATTTATTAACTATTTTTGTGATTACTAGAAACTTTAGGGTCCATAATATAAAATCCCTTTATGATAAATTTCTGTAATTATGCGGAACTTTAAGGTCCTTTTCGCAAAATTTACCGCACAATAAAATGTTATGTAATTAATGAAACTTCGGGGTTAAAACACAAAATACCATTTTTCCTTTTTTTATTTTTCTTTCATAGGTGAAATTTTAACGGGCAGTAAAAGCAACCGAAAGAGGCCGATGAGACTAGGTTTTTTTTTAAGGATTTCAACTCTTCTTTTTTTTAACCCTAGCAGTCGTTGCAGGGCACACCGTCTTGGTGGGTGGCGGTGGGTGTGGGCACGGGCATGATAGCATCTAGGCCCCCTTATTTTTTTATTATATGTGATCTTATGGTTTTGGTGTTGATAACTAAGTCAACGACCTCTAATCAAGAAGGTTATTGGTTGAGTATCTAAGAAGACATCAATCAAAAAGGTCAAGATTAAAGTCCTTTGTTACTAGTTGGCTTGAGAGATGATTCAAGCAAGTAGTTAGGATTATTTTAAAATGGCCATACTATAAAGGGGGATCATGCACAAGTTCAAACTTTGGTTCATAGCCTAAGATCAATTAGACTGCTTGGAGTCAAAATCTTTTATTCATATTCTCCCTTGGAATCAGTCCTTCTCTCAATCAAATTATATGTGTTTCACCGGACTAAATTTTATTGCTCTTTCTTTTAAGTCCGGTGCAACCTCAGTCAAAATTTCTTTTTTGCCGGACCATTCTTTTAGTCCGGTGCTAAAATCTGCTCAGTCAAATTTCTAACAAAGCACATCCCATTCGCGACGGACTAACTTTGATTACTCAGAAATTTAGTCCAACACAAGCCTATCTTCTCCGGACCATATTCCTCTAAGTCCGCTGATGAAAGCATTCCTTGCATAAGTCAAACCGAGCGTATGCCATTCACGCTGGACTATCTTCCGCTATCACAAAACCCAGTCCGGCGCAAATAGGGGTGAAAATGGTACGGAAACGGTCTCAGAATAATCATTTTGCTTTCGTTTCCATATTTTATACCGAACGATAACGAATCGAAACCAAAACGGAAGCGAAACGGGTAGTGACGGAAACGGATGCAAAACGGAACGGAACGGATACGAAAATGAAAGCAGAAAATTCCACAAAGACGTGGTCCACAAACCCGATGTTCCTCTACTGCTCTCACACCGACCTTTGTAGCAACATCCGGTCTTGTTGCACCTAGCCCATAGCTGTACAACATTGTTGCCCTTATCATCTTTCGCATTAACCTCATACTTGGTGAAGTGCACCCAAACATCAGAAGTGGTTTTCTTAGCACCAAAACAAAGTACAGATGATTTTAAATTAACATCAAAGCCTTTTAATGTCCCTTCACGATGTAATAAAAAACACAACAGAAATGACCTCATACAACAAGGTTCTAACTTCTCATGAGATCGATTGTACTAAAAATGCAATCGAAGAATACAGATCAAATAATTTTGTTCATAAGTGCAATCAAGAGAATACTAAAATTTTAAGCATACAACCCGACAACGAAATATCACTCAATTAGACTCGGTTCAGATAGAACTTCTTTGTCCAAGGCGGCGAGGTCGGGGACGGCGTGGCGAGGTCCAGGTGGCGAGGTCTAGGTTGCCGTGGAGACACAAGAGAATCCAGATCCACGAATCAAATTCCAATTCCAAACAATTGGGAAGGGCGCTCACGAGGAAGGCAGGCGGAGATGGCGCGACCATGGGTTTGAGATCAAGGCGGCGAGAGAGGTGAAGAGCGCTGGAGGTCATCCACTCCTGCTAGAGAAGGCCCTAAGAGAGGCGAAGAGCGAGTGATGAGATCACGAGGCGAGGTGCGCGAGTTGCTAAGGTGATGGAAGTCGTACTAGCGGCAGCTGTTGTGGTGATACCTGGAGGCCACGATGAAGCGGGAGTTTGAAAGTGCATCTAGGCACTTATGTTATTTTGGTGATTAATGACAAACGCATATAATGACAATCTATGTAATTAAGTAAATGCTTAACTTAGTGCTTAACAAATGACAAACCTCTAATATGATTATATTGCTATGAAACTAATATGTTTATTGCCAAATTGAGTATTAGTCTCATCTATTTAGAGGAAAATCAAGTGGGATGGTTAAGCAAAGATAAGGTATGCAATTTTGGTATCTCTTCTATATTTGTTATTGCATTCCTTTTATGCAAATGCATAGTGAACTCCAAGTAGCATGTTGATTATATATATGCACATTGGTTCATGTCTTATTTATTTGTGCATATATATTCATTTGAGTTCATTATGTGCTTTGTTTTTAGTATGATGTATTAACTAGAGTTAAACTTCACATTGCTATAGATTGACTTGGTGCATGCATGTTTTAGTTGTGTATCTTCTCATGCACCTCTCCTAGTGAAGTTTAATCTAGAGTTGGATCACATATTTACTCTTATTCTAAATATTAGTTGCACATGTACAATTCGTGTATATTCTATCATGTGCTTCATTTAAGTAAAGACTGTGATCCCTGCCATGATTTAATTGATTCATCATATCGGCAATTATCTCTCTAGTGCATATAGATCAATCACATATTCATCATGATGCACTTAGTAGAGAACATTTATAATGTCAAGTGTTTCCATTTATGTTGTGCTTCGTTATATGAAACACTTGTAGCAATCAATTCTCACAAATATCAACTTATTCATATCTATTGAACTTTTGGGACTAATGTCTTTCATGAGTGGTTTGGAAAGAATTAGGTCCCGTATGTGTATGATGACCAAGGTATCGTGGAGGATGATCGTTAAGCCGAGGTCAACAAGACGGCGGTGTCACCAAGAGTTGAGGACTAAGTCAAGATCGACTTGGCGTGGAGATCGTCGGAGAGGATGATCAAGTCAAGGTTGATAGGACGAGAGTCTCATGAGGTGAATCGAGTCAAGTTGGACAAAGCGAAGACGTCATCAATCATTTGGTAAAAGACATCATGCATTGCATCCACAGGGAAGTCGGCATGCGGATTGAATGTAAGACTTAGATTTCTCGTTTGAATTTGAGTCTAAGGATTGCCGTACTATTAAGAGGGATGCGACGTCGAATGACTTTTAGATGTGTCAAGTGCTCAAGTGATCCATCCTTGTGAAATTTAGAGGGAAAGTGGTGTTGGTGGTACCGGAAAGTGAGAATTGTAGGTCTCTCTTGGATTCTTGGTGAAATCTGGATTTATTCTTTGAGATTTGGGTAGTGAGACATTGTTGGTATTGTAGCCCTTGTTCTTAGCTTTCAATAGAGTCCAAAATCACTAAAATCGAGTCCGGAATCAAAAGTTATGCTCGTTTTAAATAAGACTCTTGAGTCGATCCGAGTATCGGACTTAATTCCGAGTATCCGGACTTAATTCGAGTATCCGGACATTTAATCCGGACACTCCGGGGTAAAATGGTCTGGAGTATCCGGACTTTCTTGTGATTCAAACGGCTAGTTTTTTGGGGACCTCTATTTAAAGCCCCCTCTTGGGTAGCCGTTGGTGGAGAGTGTTTGGGGTGGTTCCTTGGTGCTTTGGGGTGTATTCTTAGTGATCTTAAGCTCCCAAAAAGCCCCTCTAACCCTAGATCTTAGTGATCCCCTTTTGAGTGAAGGGTTGGGTGTGAGAGAGGGTAGTGCTCGGGTTGAGTGTGATTTGAGTTGTTGAGCACTTGATTTCATCTCCAAGCTTGTTCTTCGTGAGCATTTGTTACTCTTAGAGGTTGAGAACTCCTAGACGGCTAGGAGGTCACCTACGAGCCACCGGTTCTTCGTGTGGTTGGCAGTGGGAAGTTTGTGAAGGTTGGATTCCGCCTCATGGAAGGAATCAAAGAAGTGAAAGCCATGAGTGCAAGGTACAACACCCAAGGCTAAGCGGGTTGAAAGAGACCCCGTGTCTTGGGTGGCCAAGACCACGGCGAGTGCAAGTGCAACACCGGGAGGAAAAGGGTTGAAAGAGACCCCGGCTCAAGTGTGACCGAGCCGCCTCAACGGAGACGTAGGATCCCCTCAAGGATCCGAACTTCGGGTGAAAAATCGTTGTCTCCAAGTTTGCCTCTTGTCCTTGCTTTATTACTTGATTTTGAATCTTGAAATTGCCCGATCTATTTGATTATTGAGTTTTTCGCTAGGCATTTACTTGATCTAGGTTCCTGCTAGTGGTTATCATCTTTGTGTTCAAGTAGATTGTTTAAAAGTTGGAGAAATTTCAAATTTCATCTCGAGGTGCCCAACCCGGAGTATCCGCACAATTACACCAGATAGTCCGAACATTTATACCGGAGTATCCGGAATAAAAGTCCGGAGAGTCCAGGCTGAACCCCTCGGCCATTCAAAGTCTCCAATCCGGAGTGTCCGAACCTAAAACCCGGATAGTCCGGACATTTATACCGGAGTATCCGGATAAAATCCCCAGACACTCCGGACTGAAAACTTTGAGTGTTTTATTTCCGCTGCATTTTAAGTTTTAAAAGTTTAATTCGCCTATTCACCCCCCTCTAGGCGACATCCCCTGTCCTTTCAGAGTTCGAGGAGGATGGAGGAGAAGGCTGCGAGGTTGGGGGGCCGTGGAGACACAGAGGAGGCCGGAGGTTAGGCGACACTGCTTGGGGCAAGGCGGTGTGGTCGCGCGCGAGGTCGGGGTGGCCGTGGAGTCGCGGTGGAGGCCAGAGGGAGATGGAGAATGGAGATGCTAGAGCACAGGAGCCCGGAGGAGATCTTGTGCCGCCGCCCGGTCCTTGGACTCCTAGAGGCCGGAGGTGAACTCGAGAGGCGGAGAGTGGAGAAGGAGCAACAATAGCTAGGGTTATTGCCGATTCCTTGGTGGGCTTTTGGCGGGTTGGTGGGGTGGGCTAAATTCGAATTTTGGATTATCAGAGATGAAATTTCCGTTCGTTTCCGTTCCGTCGAACTAGCTCTCCGTTTGCTTCCGTTTCGAAAAAAAATACCGTTTCCATTTCGTCATCGACACTTTCCGATTCCGTTTCCAAAATGAGCTTCGTTTACTTTTTTCTTGAACGGTGGAAACTTTCCGTTCCGTTTTCACCCCTAGGCGCAAATGTATTCCTCTCAGTTAGACATATCTTGTTTTTCCAAAAATTCCACCGGTGCAAACTTCTTTAATCTCCATCTACGGCGGACCAAAATTTTCAGTCCGGTGCACATGTTTAAGATCACATCTTTTCACCGAACCAAAATTTTCTAAAATCCCATATACGACAGACCATGTTGGTTTAGTCTGGCGCAAATACTCTTCTCAGCTCTTTTGGCCCAGAGTATAAAAGAACTGATTTTGAAGCTTAATCTTCCTAAGGGCCTATTTGTTTCAGCTTTGGATTCTCTAAAAGCTGATTTTGGATTGTGGTTGTAGAGAAGCTGATTCTCCAAAAGTTGAAATCCAAAAGCACATATGAAGTGGATTGTGGATTCTAGTGTATATGGGTGAGCTAGATTGTGATAAGCGGATTCTACAATCAGGTTGTTTGTTTTTTATTTTGCTTTTAGAGTCAAAATCCAAAATTAAAAGCTAAAACAAATAGGCCTTAAGTCCATTGTAGTAGTGTTTAGGCTATTTTGATAGTCCGACACGCCCAACAACTCTGTAGTAGGTATAACGACTAGCTTCAGTTCAAATAACTATATAAGCATTTCCTGAGCATTCCTTGATATATCTTTTTGATCTCCTTGACCTTTTAGCACTCTAGAGCTTCCATGCCATCAAGGAGACTGTGCTTCAATCTTGAACTCAATCTTCACACTTTCTAAGTGTTTGGCTCCAAAGTTAGTCTAGTTTAGCACTGTGTTAGTAAACCAAGAGACAGAGTTTGTGGATAGCCTATTACTTTTAGGACTAATTGTTCCTAAACGGCTTGAAGGTGGTGTGGTGAGACCTATCCGAAAGTGATTGTGGAAGGTTACCACTGATTGTGAGAGGTTGGGACTCATCTCACTGGAGTGGTGAAAAAGTCACCCTAGTGAACATTAAAACTACTGCAACTAAGTTTGGAGGAGCTATACTTCGAGAGAAGTGCTCTAACGTGAAATAGGAGGTTGGCTCCGAATCATGGGATAAATCTTTGTGTCTCTCGTGCATGTTCTTGCGGTTGTGATTATTTCTTGCTGCCTTTTGTTGTCTGTGCCATCCTGTTAATCTCTTGCTTCAGGTTTGTTGTTCAAAAGTTTTTAAATCTGAAATTTTAAAAGAGTTACCTACTCACCCCCTCTAGGCCAACTTGATCCTTCAGGGCAGTGAGCTCGTTGGGAGCGGTTGAACTTCAATAGAAGCATGGTGATGCGGTGTTGACCCAAACGACGGCGGTTTCGGGCTCATGCTTGTGTCGCTCCACGCGTGTTCAGTCGGCGTGCGCGTGCGATTCGACCGATAGGCGTGTATGGACTAAGCCATAAACAATAATCCCATATATGGTAAATCAATCTAGAATCCTAATTAGTAAGAAACCCATCTTGGGTCTAGCGAGCAAAAAAATAATCTACAGGATTAATCAAATAGCATGGGGAGTGAAAAGAGGGGATCTGGCGGCATACTTTTAGGCCTTGGAGAGTTATCGTGCTGATAACGTTATGATTAATAAATTGATCGATGTAGATCAATCCCAATACCAATCAAGAATATTGAGAATACCCGAATAACAATCACATAATAGATGAATACAAGATATAGAAGATCTCAACTCTTTTCTCCTTATTGATTGTAGATTGATTTTCTTGTACAATAAAGTACTATATTTATATCCAAAACCTTATAGGGAAAATTTTAGGATTCACCCACCAAAACCAAAAGTCCGGTTATATCTCAACAAAACACAAAACTAAGAATCCGGTTATATCTTAACAGAAAGTAACGCGCTCGTGGGATGATCCGTAGAGATTGTGTGACATACGTAGTCGGTATTTTTAACGTTTAGACGGCTGCAACGATTGGGGGAGGATTTGATTTGGCCGTGCATGAAATTCCTAACGAATCGTCTCTCCATCACAGCCATTGGAGACTACAGAAATATTCAGAACATTTATCGCCTTGCTCCGCTCTGACTCATCCATCACCCACCCCACCCCTTTGGATACCCACTCTGATCACACAAAACTATTCAACTTTCTAAATGCATCAATTGATTCTGTAGCTATAAATATGAATTTTCAACAATTATTTTCCCTGTTAAACACTTACAAAAGTGTTCACCGGTGGTCAGAGGTTTTCAGCTGTACAAAATTTAGAGCCGAAGATAGCTAGCTATTCTTGCAGTGAAGGCAAGTGTGCCTTTAGTGTTTGTTCAGCCAAGCCGTACATCTGCTTGCCACCTAAACGATTGCCTCTCCGGCTTTGGCATCAATGAATTCAAGGATCCCTATCAACTTCAGCAGATATGATGCTGGACCTACTACATGTTGGGATCCGTATTCATCAATTCAAATTTATTGTGTTTACCGTACTAGTTCCTAGATCAACGCTAGTGCATACAGCTCAATGTTGGTAAATATCACATCATACACAACGATTAAATTGCTATAGTAATCTCGAAAATCTCGGCGAGATCTAGGGGATTTTGACCGGAATTTGACTTTTTTTACCAGATTTGGTCCAATAACCCTTAAGAAAATCATCTCCTACAAAAATTTGATGCAAAACCAAAATTTTGAGACATTTTTTAAAAGCAGAGAAACATCATGTCAGATTTTTATAAAATTATATGTACTTTATCATGATGTGAAAATTTTATGGTACCATCCTAGGAAGTGTAGGATAATATTGAAAAATTTTCAAAATAATTTAACTTCGTTTTTTATCTTTAAAAAATAAAAAATAGAATGAAAATAATTAGGACAGTAACCTTGTCAGAATTTTATAAATTTTCTCGAGATTGATAATGATCCAAAATTTTTATGAAAGATTAATAATTGACTCAGTACCACTCTATAAAATTTTCAAAAAATTTCAACTTTTTTTGTTTTCCCAATCAAATCTATGTATGCATTGAACTTCATTTGTTATATTTCAAAAATAAAAAACAGAAAGAACATAAATGGTACACTGCACTTGTAAGAATTTTATAAATTCACTGAAGTGTGATCATGATTAAAAAATTTTATGAGATCTTAAGCATTTCCTTATAACCCTTCTGCAAAATTTCAAAAAATTTAAACGTTTTTTTTATTGCTAAAGCAAATCTATATATTGCTCATCAGGCTTTTATGAAGACGTAGCACTATCAGAATTTTGGAACTTCTTGAAGCTTGATCATCATATGAAAATTCTATAGAAACATTGGTGCTACATCAGGACTATCCACAAAAATTTTCAAAATTTATTTGGTTGAAATTTGCCGGCAAAGCTTTTATTAGGATAGTGGCACTTTCTGAATTTTCAAAAATTCATGAAGCTTGATCATTTGAAAATTTTATAAGAACATTAGTGATGCTTCATAACCATGCAAAAAAAATCAAAATTTTATAATGTAGTTTGTTTCATTTTTCATTCGGTTCAAACTTGCCGACTAGCATTTTATCAGGACAGTAACAATGTTTGAATTTTTAAAAATTTCATAGATTTGATAATCATCTGAAATTGTTATGAGAACATCATTGATGTGTCAATAACCTCCAAAACAATTTCAAAATTTTTCAATGTCGTTTGAACCATTTTTCGCTCGGTGCAATTTTGCCAAGATCTCGGCTAAATTGGCTAAAATTTCAGTTTTAAAATCCGGAATTTAAATTTTATTTTTTACAATTCGTCCGGAATTTGTTTGAAATTGCAAGATCTCGTTGAGATTTCATTCTCCAGCCACAAACGATATTTCGAACGAAACCGAGATTTCAATCCTTGGCTGGACCTACTACACCTCTGCATTTCTTGTCCCTTTAATTTTGGGATGGTATTGCCTATTGCCATTGCTCTCTTGTGAGCACCAGAAATCCACTCATCTCCAAGCATTAGAAAGTTGTATCTAGTCCCTGTTTGCCTGATCTGGCCAATGAGTAGGAACTGGACTTTTCCCAAGACAATATTTTTGCAATCAGGACTGATCTGTTACTGGTACCGTTTACCACAGTCAGGGCAACCGCTAGGCCAGTACCTAAGTAGGATCTTTCCCTGACTAGAATGCTACTGGACCATCAACATAAAAGGTAGGGCAGGTCTGGGTAATAGGTTAAGTCTCAGCTTCAGTTTGCTTGCATACATATTGATATTGGGTACTTCCAGTTCCAGTACCGTGTATCCATTAAACACGACAGTGAGATGTATGAGAATACTGACAAGACGGATCTCCAACAGCAATAATCAATTGTCATGTCTTCTGGGTCAAGTATATGTTTTACATCATAATAAGCAGTCTAAGGAAAATTTGATATCATCATCAACGAATATCAAAATCAATATTTAGAGTTTGATAAAACATCGGCTAATTCGTTCACCTCTCAAAAAGCATAACCATCTCACAATGCGAGGTGTGAGGAAACAAATCAACGGCCATGGCTCTCTTTGGAACAAAGGGCTCTGAGTTGGGCATTGACTTTGTCCGCTGCCTCGCAAGGCCAGCGCTGCTCATGGTTCGCCATCCTCGGTTGCCTTTGTTCTTTTCCTGTTTCTCAGATGTTGGGGTGCAGAGCTCAATCGCATTGGCGACTAGACTATCTGGATTGCAGGATATATACCTGGTAAATCAAAACAAGCAGTCAATTTCAGAGCAGTAATTCCTCGGAAAAAAAAATCAGAGCAGTAACGCACAAGCACACGATACCATTATCTCTGAAACTCCGAAAGCTGTCACTGATCTTTTATAGAACAAGAATCACTTGATGCTAGTACTGGTTAATTATATTGCAATTGCGCAGCACCAAACAAGCCCCCAGCCCCCATATGTTTCTCTTTCTACTTCTAATATTTTAGCTTCAAGACAAGCCATGGAGTCTACTGTATTTTGACACAGATTAAGATTTAATATGTGCTATGAATAATACACCATATTATTCCTAGATGGCTTGAAAACTTGGTAATGGAAACCTTACTTCTGTATTCACCAGTATAGTACAAAGCAGGTATATGGACTATGTAGTACTTACACTAGGCGTCGAATACGTGGATGAGTCCTCAATGCCTTGATCACCTATCAGATATTCAGGATGTGAGAATGATCCTCCATGAAGGCCGGCAGTTCAATCACAAGCAGAATGTCATACAGAACAAATAGAAACATAGTACAAGTACAATCAATCAATCAATCATCAAGTGTGCATGGTACCTCAGTCGACTAATATGGTCCTAGTTATTAATGTGAAGATGTTTGACAAATGAAAAGGTTCATACTTGGGATCATAACGCAGGAACAGCTTCAACGCATGATAATTTACCAATTAAAATTGAATATATATTTTTCCTATTATTATAAAAGACCACTGCTCGACCAGTGACCTCCTGGTGATTCAAGAGCCCTGATGGGCCAATTATCAATCACCAGTCAAGTTCTAATAATGATACAAGTCAAAACCAACGTTGAACCAAGTATTGTGTCACATTTGTTTGGCATGTTTTGAACGAAAGTATTTTGGAACATAACAGAACTAATATTTACAATAAGAGACTAAAATATTGAAATGTACTTACAGTAGGGTGAAGCCCAACACGTGGAGGGTCTACAATAGCAACGATGTTCTTGAACTGACATGCAGTAGCTGCAGGCACATCATTGTTAGAAATGGAAGAACCATCCTGGCAAGTCTTGCTGTACCCCATACAGTCAACTGCTTTTGTGTCAATGGACTCCTCATTGATCAACGATGCTTCCTCACAATTTTGTTTACCAACAACCTCACTGTATTCATCATGGCCGTCTTCCAACCCTTTGCTGACCCTATCATCAGAATCCCCCTTTATCTCATCATTGGCACAATTGGGATACTCGACCGATATGTCTGTCGGCTGCTTACTATCAGCATTGTCATTTTTCTGTGTTGAACTGTCCATATTTTCACCATTTTTCTCTGTGCCATCAACGTCAGCTATATCCTCATTTTTGTCTGTAGCACTGACTTCTGAGTTACTTTCAGAAACTGCAATGTCCTGCTGTGGTGAACCAAGATATTCTGTGAGAAGAGACCCCATCACATCTTCGGCCTGTTTACTCCCAGGATGGGAATTCAGATGAGATTATTTGTGATATGTATAGAGAATAGGGAGTCAAAGGAACTGAACAAGATGACATCATGTTGGTTACAATGACCTCCTGAAGGGAATATGTCTCACCTTCCCACAGACAAAGCGGCAATTTTTTACACCGTTAATAAGAGCATTTCTCTGGGCATCCGAAACTGCTGATTCATTCATTTCAATTCCAACAACCTAGCACATTTAGCAACGAACTTTGAGAAATATTCTTCCGAAGCAATGATTGAATTCTCTAACAGTCTGACATGAAACTTATTCAAATGACTGAATTCTCTAACAGCCTAACATGAAATGTATTCACAACTCTTCATAAGTTAACACAGAGCTCAACTGTTGTTGTACATTATACTGGAAATAAGGGCTATCATTCACAATTACACATGAAATGTACAAAAGAAATCACCATTCCAACACGATGTGCTAATGTCAGGCCAATCGTTCCAGTTCCACAACATACGTCAAAAAGCAATGTGTCCGAATTAAGATTGGCCCAATCACCGGCAAGGGAGTACAATCTTTCTGCAGCAAGAGTATTAACCTGTGTAATTGTAAGTCAGTACCAAATTTAACAACAAAAGCCAATTGGCAAAGCAGTTTGCAGTTTAGCCACAGACCTGAAAAATGCTGTTGGTGATATGGAGAACTGCAGATTGCTAATGTGATCATGGATTCTTGTTTTATCCACTGTTCCTCTTCTGATTGATCTACTTTTGGCACCAATAGTGGGATCAATGGACAGTCAGCTGGTGCTGCATTAGATATTCCTTTATGATCCTACATGAGCAGTGAAAGATTTTATTACCTGTAAATATTTCAAGAACAAAAGGATAGCCTACTTCTCAAGATAAACTGCATGTAACATTTCTAGAATCAAAAAAGGATGTGGATGTAGCCATACAGATTACTCCTTTGTTCCCAACTAGATGTCATATTGGACATCGGCATGGTCTCCAATACTCACCTTTGACTGTTACTTTTTCCAATTCTATGCTAATAAACATTATAAAAAAAGATAAACATATTACAGTACTTTTGATGAGAAATCTACTAGTATAATCTCCATGTCGAAATTATATACTCTTGTGTACATTAGTGGTCAAAGTTTTTAATGTTTGACTGTGCACATTCTTAAATGGCATATTTGGAAACAGAGGGAGCACCATGCAAAGTTCAATTCAAAAGGTAACACCTACTACCATGGTCACAAGTACACCAGCTGGATGCTAAACAGGCTTTCTGAACTGTCAGTCTGTCACAAACCATTATAAGTTTATAACACAGTAACAACTGCTGGTTTTAACTGGACAGCATATAGAGCTACAAGACACTTATGTCAACAGACTAAGATGCTTCAAAAAATTAAAAGGTGGCAAATTTAGATAACCTGGAATTCCTTAATGGAACCATGCACAGAAATCATACTTCCAAAGCAGCTGCTCAGACTTACTTGGACTACTATAGTAGTTAGAGGCAATGGGGACGAGCATGTTGCGGCTCCTTGTACCAGCGCCATGGACAACTTGTCAAACTCATCTTTCATTAGTACCTCATCAACACCTGTGGAGCACACCTGAAAGAGTAGAAGGTAATATAGCATGGCAGTGGTACTGCCAGCAGGAAAATTCGTACTGCATATGGTACAATTCATTTTCACTCCAAACTACCTGCACAATAAGCATGACTTCTGATATTTCCATTTCTATGTCTTGCGCAGCAACAGCTTGAGTTGGACCTCTTCCCTCTCTAACCTAGTATAACACTCATATTGTAAGAACTTACTCTCCTCAGCATGAATAAAATTGAGAAATTCAGTATGTATAATCCCAATTGAAAACAGAAATAAAAGCATCCAACGAGGGATTTAAAAGCTTAGCAAGAGCATACTGTTAATTGGCGCCAAAACCCACAATTATCAATTCTGTTCCACAAAGGCAAGCTTGACGACTGCAGAAAATCTTGGAAAATCAGAGCATATTTACAGGAAATTCCTGAGACATTTGGGCAGTCCACAGGTTCCTCGACAGCAGTCACACCTTCCCTGGAATTTTGGTGTACCAATCATTAATGCTGAAGCAAGAGCAATGGATAAAAAAAAAGACAGAGACAACCAACCTGAAATTCCCAAGCATAAAACCTACTGTCTTTTTGCCCTCCAAGGAATATCCCACAGAGAACTCGCACTTGTTGCGGTATCCATCAATAACTGGGGACTCCAAAATACCTTCAAGCTTGCAAGGGAGGCCACCTGGATAATTGAGCAGATTAGTACAAGCTAAAAAGAGCGGAAGACAGACGGCCAATTCCAAGAACAGCAGCACAAAAAGGCTTTGTGTTGACCACAGTAAGTGTATCATGTTTACCTCACCATCAATTACCCTACAAAGAACACGATATGGACATATGGTAAATAAAAAAGTATTCGGATGCAGCGAAAAGGCAACCTTTTGCAAGATCTGTTTGTTCAGAACAATGAACATAATATGTGCCAAATACTCAGCATAACTAGTCAAGTCAGCAGCACGGCTACTGGTCTAAAACAAGCTGCATATATGTTTTGTGCAGGTAAATACTATGACGGAATTTGTATTTTTTTACAAGAGCTTTTGTTTGTTGTGTGCTACACTGCTAAGTGCTAACTATGTTCACTTTCACCAGGAGAAAGCCTGACACACATTTCACACTCAAAGTCTCAAACACGGCATTTTTTGTGCTGTTGTCAACAGATTCTAACTGGTAATGACGTATAGGTGTGAAAGATAGAACCAGTGCTGCAGTGGAAGAGTTCTCAACTTTCAGATGTGGTCATTAATCATCCCAGGTAATGAATGCAGGACATAATTATCATTTAACAGAGAGAACACCGTAGACAAGATCACAAGACGTTCCATCATTACATACATACACTTGTGAGCCTTAGGTGATCAGAACTTCTCTTCTAACTAGAGCTTTGACATTAGGAAATTGGAAGAGGGCTCTCTTCTGGAAAGACAAGTGGATCAGCAGCCAGTCCATCTAAATCCTAGCCCCCAACCTGTCCAGAAAAGTTTCAGATACAACTAAAAGGAGGCGCTCTGTAGAGGAAGGTCTGCAGAACAGAAGGTGGTTTGAGATATCCGAGGGGCTTTGGACATTCAAGATGGAGGTGGGAAAACTCTGCAGCTTACAGTGGCGGAGCTTGGCCCGAAAATCCGCCCCGGCGGACGATAGAGGATACATGAATTAGGCAATTAAGAGGTGCCCATTTCCAAGCCTAAGTACTAGTACTTTTTCTAATCACTTGCAAGTCAGCATTTCTTGTGTTCTTCCAGGGCGCGATGTTTATGTGTGATAAAATGATCTGGACGCTTTTGAGGTCCAGATATTTCGCTTGGTTGGCAGTTTAGCAATGTTGTTGTACAGCAGATTGCCTGGAGCGCAGAGGACATCAAAATCAAGGACACTGCATCTTTTGTTTGGCTCAGCAGGAAACTATGGATCACATCTTGGTCGGCTGTGCCGTGATCTCTCAATTTTGGGCGACCATTCTAGCTTGGATCAAGCTGCCACATTGCCTGCTGTTTGCTCAGATGGAATTCGAAACCTGGTGGATTTCCGCTCAGAGACAACTACCAAAATCAAACAAGAGAGATTTTGATGCCTTCGTCATCATTCTAGCCTGGATGGGCTGAAAAGCACGGAACAACCAAGTTTTCAATAGCACCCAGGCGACCCTTGCGCAGCTTGTCCATAAGATCCAGGAGTATGGACAACTTGTATGGAGGAGCCGCTGCTAGGGTAGTTTTCCTTTTTAGGTCGTTTAGGTTGCCAATCTAAGCTTGTAATAGTCATCTAAGTTTTTCTTTTACAGGGTCATTTTTTTCTGAGTTGTGGGTTGTCAGGTTCTCTGTCAATTCACATTCTTTTCGTTGTATTGAACTTTATCTACCTTAATAGAATGACACGCAATTCTCCTGCATTTTCTCTAAAAAAACTAGAGCTTGCATCATGACTTGTTACACATGCGCACACCCCTGGGCACCACTGTATTTCCGTTAGTAATATTAGCTTATTAGCTCTAGGCTGCCTTCCTCCTGATCTTAGCTTCAACTCTTATTAGGATGGAAAATGTATGAATTTACACACATGGCTTATCCAAATCTACATTATGTTTCTATCATTCTGTGTAACAGTCCTTGAGAAAATAAGAATAGCATATCATATTATCATCTTTTTATCCAAGCAGAGCAGTTGTATAAAGAATGCAAAGCACATAGGAGTAGAACATCACCAATTTCCTTTGATTTAAAAACCCAATCTGGAAGAGGAATGGCAGCTGGGCAAGCTTTCCTAGCATTGCGAGTCTGCAGTAGAAGGCAATAAGAAGAGTGACTACAATTTCAGCAAATACATAGTTGGTTCTAAATTTAAAACAGTAGATGGATATGACATTGATCTTACAAGTCTCTTCAGTATCTGTGCAACTGAATTTTTTTTGTGTTCTAGCTGATCATTGTAAGGCATATGGGCAAGGGGAGTAACTGCATCACGAACACTTTTTTTATTTGATACTGCTGCTTGTGGCGCAGACATTCCCCCAGCAGGAGCATCAACACCACTACTATTTTCTGTTGCTTCCCCATTACAAGAAACAGGCCCTTCTGTGTGCAACTTTTGATGAGATCTACGATTGGCATCTGCTATCTTTATTTCCTTTCCACCAGACGTATTCTCCTTAAGTACCTACTCAAGTTGAGAGGCAAAAGTCATAGTCAATTCACTTGTCAGATACCCAAACAGGTTGCCAACATGAATAGATGGACAATTACCTCAATAGCATTTTTCAGCTGTTCGATACTTTCAAAAGTCACAAAACCAACAGTCATTCCCTTCTTCTTCTTTGCTGTTATGTATGAGATTCCCTGAACCATCATCATTGAAGTTATAGCATTTAGGATTTTAGGTTGGCATAAAACAACAGAAGTCCAGCCGCAAAGTCATATCCTTATTTCTAGAAATGAAAACAGGCATGGTCCTGAAATGAGTATATTGCACGAGGTACACCACCACTTCTAAGTCTTTTTGAAAAGCTATCATTAGGATTTTACTTTCAAGGCTTTAACCGTGCACAAAAACATGTTATTTCCATTTCAAGTTTGCAACTTATGGGCCAGTGTTTTTCTTTAATCTGCAAAATGCTCACCAAATCCAAATGTCCATGCAAATAATACACAGCCCTATTTTTAGCTACTGGAGTTGACCAATCACCATATCTATAAATTGGTCCATAAAATCACCTGACTAACGGCTTTCACTCAAATCTTACAAAAAAAATGATAACTCAGGGTGGCAGCTAATGTTATACAGGAAGTTAAACGGTTGATTTCCACAGTAAGGGTTCGTGTTAAGGGTACCTCTGAAAAGATCATTGACTCCGTATTATTTTGAGTTCTCAAAAAGATGCAGCTCATACAGTGTACGTCACTATATCATACTGTCATGTGTTAATCTCTCAATGAACATCCTAATTGGACATTTTCGATGCAACTCAGCTATGAAGGTTTTCAGTTGCTGACTAGTAAGTAAATGTGGTTAACTTGCTCAATATATAGTGCATAAAAAGTCAGTTTTCTATTGATGTAAATGGCACAGCATGACGAGATGAGCAACATGTCATCATACACATATGCAAACAAAGTAACAAACAACAAGATAAAATTAATACGATTTCATATGTTGCAAAATCTATACAACCTAATTTAGCCTCATGTACCTGAAAACTTACATGATATTTCACTTGACATGCTCCCAGCAAACCATGAATGGGGGGTACTCTAATTTCAGCTTTCAAGAATTTATTACAGAGTATTATGTCATGTTGGGTGACATCCATGTCCTATCAAGCAAAAAAGATCAAAATCCCTCGTAGTTGAGCCACTTCGTTGTATGCCTCAATAGCTACTGAGAATCTCTTGAGTCTTTTCGCTGAACTATCAATTAGCATAAATTATCACAGCTAAAGGAATTCAACTATTTGCTCACTCTTGAACACATTAAAAGTTCGATCCTTGCTTCCTACTAAAAGACTATTGGACCATGACAACTCAGATGCCACTGCCAGATATCACTATATCAGTTGTAGTGTTCTAGGGACTTCAATGTATTAGTCGACAATCTCTAGAGGTCAAGCTGATCCATTCTACATAGCTAGTTCTTGATGCAAACAAAGTAGGAGATATCAAAATAGAAGGGCACATCTAAGAACTCGCACTTGCCAGATAACTGCAGAATGGAGTACTAAGAGCATCTCCAACAGTTCCTAATATTTAGACTTCCAATATTCTTAGATTGGGACCTTTCCAAAAAATTTTGGGTCTACAAAATACTTTGTTCTCCAACAGTTCCTATATTTTCTCCCAAAAACACCTTTGAATTGGTCCGGTGGGCCATCCTGGGCGCGAAATAATGTTGATTGGGAGCGCGGACAGAGCGCACAAAAATGAAGAGTCGGGATGCTGTTTTTGGGCGTGCCAAAATTTGAGGAGCTAGAAAGATGAACTGTTGGAGTACTTTTTTTTGCAATCAAACCCAAAATCAAATTTTGGGAATGGATTTTAGGCACTGTTGGAGATGCTCTAACGAAAGAGCAGAAGTAAGCAATGCTTGCCTGCTCTTGGAGAAAGGACTTGAACCTATCGGCCGCCCATCCCCTGGGGAGCCCCACGAGGCACTTGTCCAGGGACCTCTCGTCGACGGTGACCGGCTCCTCCTGGGCCCCCTCCGCCTGCGCGGAGACCTTGCGGAGCTTCTTGGCGCGGTCGGAGGTGGGATCCCACGTGCCGTCGGGGCGCGGGCGGAGCTCCTCCTCGGAGTGCGCGTAGCGGCAGGAGTCCCCGTGGCTGCACCCGTCGGCGCCGGCGCCGCGGCGGCGGAAGTAGGAGCAGAGGCTCGTCTTGCACATCGGGTGTTGGCCGCCGCTGCCGTCTGCTGCATCTGCGGTGGGCGCCTCCGGCAAACCTTCCCTCTTGCGCTTCTCCCCGGCGAGTTCTGGCGGCGGCTGTGTCTTGTCCTCCTCCTCCATGGCTGCGCCTGCGCCTGCGACTGCGCCTGAGCGGAGGGTTTCGGTCGATTAGAATGAAGGGAGCAACGAGAGTTGGTGGGTGACTGACTGCTGCTGTTTTATTTGTATTTGGGCCTTTTGCCTTCAAATTGGGCCGATTCCAAACCAAGCGGAGCAGATCGTTGAATTTTTTTTTATTTAATATTTTTTTTAAAACATTTTTTCAAAACTAATCGCCCTCGGTAAGAAATTTGAAATCTACCTCCGTCGCCCCTGCCGGGCGACGCCCCTGCCCGGGCGAGAGCTGCTAGCTAGTCAGAACGGCAAAAATCCAAAACATAACTCTGTAAAAAAAAAAAGCTTTTTAATTTTTTTGGCAAATTTTTTTTGTAATGTGTTTGTACAAAGAATTGTTGTCTTGAACCGGAAGAATTAGATAAAAACTTATTGTCATGTAATGAACTGGAAAAATTAGTTTAGTTCGTTAGTGATCACTAAGGTATTTTCAGAGCCAGAGTGGGACGAAGTTTACACCATCGAAAAAATACTGGAAAAAATCATGTGCGGCTCACGCAATGCGGGCTACCACTTACGTATGGGCGAGATGGGTAGACTTTGCCCGGTATTTTGTTACTTAAAATCGGAAAAGGTGCTCATGACCACGAAACCACGGAAATCGTGGCCACTTAGGGTTTTCGTGAGCCTGGGATAACCTTGACACGGTCCAAAAATACGGAAAAAATCAAGGGCGCCCACGCAATGCGGGCTACCACTTACGTATGGGCGAGATGGGCAGACTTTGCCCGCATTTTGTTACTGAAAATCGAAAAGGCGCCGCGCCACGAAACCACTAAATCGTGGCCACTTAGGGTTTTCGTGGCCGGTGGGATAACCCGGACACGGTCCAAAAATACGGAAAAAATCAAGGCGGCCTACGCAATGCGGCTACCACTTACGTATGGGCGAGATAGGCGACGCTGCCCGGCATTTTGTTACTAAAATCGGAAAAAGGCGCCGCGCCACTTAAACCATGGAAACTTTTACGACGTCGAAAAATTTTGAAACTTTTTATGGTGGTTCCCGATAAATCGTTGATATTACCATAAAAATTGTAATGATTTTAAGATCTTAAGAATTTTTAAAATTCGCACAATACATATATAAGGGCACATACAAAAAAGTTCAGATGATAAGATAAGCAATATATTAGATTATATTACAAGGGCATTACAACAAAGGATTTAACTAACTAACGTAAAACGAAAGTTAATCGTCATGGTGGAACAAATGATCGTTCGCTTATCGAGTACAAATGAACGATGCAAGACATTTTCTCGATATTACCCGACCGTTCTATATCGCGACCGTCGTTTGGACACTTCTCAATCCCTACTATGAAAGAACTCCATGGGTTCCGAAGGCGCCCAATTGCCGCCCATTGGGTGGCCTATCTGCCGACGCCTCGGTGTATAAGACTTAAATTTTGGTTGTTGTTTATGTGGATTTCGCCTCCCATATGGGCATGTCATCCCGATTCGGCGTCCCCTATGTTAATACCACCGGGTTCCGGATGGTCTGCGAACGCCAAAGATTTGTTCCGGTCTTTGCGACCTCGGCCGCTTCCCTTGTCCTTCTTCTTCCGTGAGGAGGAACCTCGCACCTCAGTGCGTTGGCGTGGCGGAGACATGCCGAGACGCTTTGCCTGCTTTGGCTCGCACTCCACTATATGGTGCAGGAGGTGTGTGTTGGGCTTATGCTTGGACAACCGGCGTGCCTGCAATCAATGCAAGATGCCCGCTGGTGGTTCCATAACACCGTAGGCGCATTTCGGGTCTAGCTTTTACGGCGGTAGTGGCACCACGGAGAGGGTTGTTTCGCCTCAGCTTATCCCATGCAGAAGCATGAGATGTGGGTGGTATGTCTCCTGTCCACCCGGTTGAAATACCGGACTGCTCATCCTCGGCCAAGGGGCACCGGAGAATCTCCGTCCGCTAGATCACCGTGGCTTGTATCAACCATCGCCTGTGCCATGTACGCAAACGCGGGGCTTTGGGTGGCCTGGAGGAGGTTTCTCCTTTGACTTGAGCGACCATAAATGCCCTTTTGAACTCCCAATGCGATGAACTGGTTTAGAACTACTACTTTGTGAGTTTAACATGAGTATGTCGCATGAAACTCACCGACGGTTGGCCCTTGCACACCGCCCTTTGCTCGGGTCGATGTAGAAAAGGATATATCCCGGCGGCCTCCCACCGGGTGAAGTTCTCGGCGAAGCGGGGTAGGCGCTGTGGCGCTTGTTGAGAAATTAAATGAGTCACGCTGCTCCTACCGTCGATCCATTGGAAGAAGCAACACCGGTCCTTGCCGAGAAAAGAAAGAACGGTGCATGAGATGGTAGTGTTACCTCAGACAGTGGACACCAAAGAGGTTTACCTCGTGAGGTGCGAACAGCAGAAGATAGTGTGCGGGCGCCGTGTCTGGATGGGTAGATTGCATCATCTTCACCGGTAGGTTGCAGTCGCATTTGGGCCGGGCAGCCTCAGAATCAGGCCGACGCCATCATGTCATCCAGATATTCGGGCGGATGACTTCGCTTGTCAAGAGGCGACGATAGAACGACATTGTTCTCTCTCCTTCCTTCGCCTTGTTCTTTCTTGTTCTCTTTCTTTGGGTATGCGAGGGGGCGGCGAGAGCGAAGATTATAAAGGGTAGATATCGCTGGGTATAGCGCGCCCATTTCGGGCGATATTTACCTTCGCAGGCAATGGTGTCTCGACATATCAGGCTATCGCCCCATTTCGGCTTAAATTTACCTTCGGCAAAGGTGCTCCACGACATATCGTAGGCTATCGCCCCATTTCAGTATGAAATTTACCTTAAGGCGAGGTGCCTCGACATATCAGGCTATCGCCCTATTTCGTATGTAAACTTTTCCTTCGGGTAGTGTGCCTCCTTACATTTTTCACAGCAGTTATTTGTTCATCGCTTATTAATAGCCAATTATATATTGTCGAGCTATGCGACGCTGTTCAAACATCGAAGTTGCGAAAATCGAAAAATAAGTCAACGACATGGCTAAGAAAACATAACGTCACGCAAATCCAAGGACTTAGTTCGAGATAGTTAGACAATATGGTGTCAAGATAAATACATTACAAAAGTACAACTCTAGACAACAAGTCGATCCACGACGACGCCCCGACCTACTGGGTGGGTACGTGAGTGGCGACGGCGGACGGACGACCCTCCTAGCCCTACCGCCTCCCGAGGGGTAGCGAGTATGTCGGCGGCTCGGGTGTCTCTCTGCGGTGGTACCTCGGTGGACATGAACCGTCCACGCCGAAACTCAGATCTCGCTAATGTCGCCAGACGCCGAGTAGTCGACAAAGACCGTCGGCGGACTGCCGCCACCCCACCCCGACACCGTGGGCGTCGAGAGACGAAGATCGCCCGCTACACCCCACCCCGCACACCGCGGCCCGCGAGAGACGAAGATCGCCCGCGCACCCCACCCTCAGCCATCGTGGTCAGGCGAGACGAAGATCGCCCGCGCGTCCCACCGTATACCGCGTCTGTGGAGGAGGAAACGAGGGCACGTCTTGTGTGACGCCGGGCAAGGGGACGACTTCATTGGGGCGAGGTGTGGGCACGCCTACTAGGCGGGAGGTGTTGCCGGCGGGCACCACGCCTCGCCCCCGGCAGTGAGTAGGTCGCATCCGCCCCATCGTGGCGCGCCAACCGACTAATTGTTTCCGGCTTGCCGAACGGGGTGAGCACGACGTCCGCGTTGAGGCCCGCCAACACGGACTCGAACTCCCCGACATCCGCTTCGCAAGACGATGCTCGCAAGTAATGCCACTTGATATGAGTTAATTTACATAAAAACATACGTAGGGTTCGGGGTGACCCTTACCGCAACGTTCTCCCTCGGGACATCTCGTGAAGGGTACGCTCCGACACCGATGTCGAGCTGACATACTCTGGCTGGTGTGTACCCAACCCTAAGCCGAAGTGGCGCGAACCGATCCATGTAAGCCAGACGCGTTAGCGCGCCAGACGGCCGTTCTCGCCCACCTGCCCTCGCCTCGCTTCGCCCCATCGTGATCGCCACGGTATCATTACGCGCGCATAGAACGAGTGCCTCTGCATGCCCCGACCGGGTCATCTGCAAAGCAAAACGGCAATTTACATACAACATTCATTCCATCGAATGGTAAGTATTGTGCTCAGACACTTACTTGTGCGCGGACGTGAGACAAGGTGAGTAGTCTGCAAGGGAAAGTCGGAAGAGGCCGAATCGCCGCAGCAAGACCGGTCGGCGGCGTAGTACCTCGATGCATGTGTCAAAGAGGAGGACCTTCGGGTGAGCCACGGTGATGGTCACGCCAAGAATGCTCGGACAGCCCGTGAGGTGCTTTCGGACTGACGTCGCACAGGCCAGACGGTGTCCACCGTGACGTCTTCGTCGTGCACCCGTCGAACTCCTTAACGAACTTCGTGGTAGGACTTCTTGGTCTGGCGGTGGGCGACACCACTGCGGAACAAAAAGTAGTGCGCCTTATTAAAGTGGCCAAATTAGGGGTTAGATAGAAGGGGCATACTGTCAGCCGAACCCAATAGAGGCCCATAGTGGGCTGGTCGATCTGGGGAGGCCGTGGTACAGTCTCTGTGAGTACGGGCCGGGTCAACCTCGGCCTATCAAGGAGAAGTGCTCCTGTGACCACAACAGAGAGAACGCAGCCATCAGCAACAATTGCTTGTTTACCTTGGAGACTGACCTCAAGACAGACCCTGTATGTGCACGCGAGCCTGCAGAGAGCCCCCACCACCATCGCACCATCTCAGTGTGCAACAGCAAAGTTAGACATGTCCTGTCTTAAGAGATTTTAACGAAATGTTTACCGGTTCGCGGGTGTCGGCGATAAATCGGGCGAACTCGATCAGTGTTGGTCCACCGTGTCCCCGTCGCGAGGACGGAACATATACCAACCGAACAGATTAGCGAGTACGCCTCCAGTGGCGTGCGAGTCCTCCTCGTCGGCCTCCGGTGGAGAAGATCACCGCAAAGATTCGATGCAAGATTGTCGGCAGCTCGCCGCGTATCCGCGGTTGCAATGAACGAGGTACTAACCGAGAACCGGAGCAATGCGCTCTTCGAGTCCGTGCTTTCATCTGCCTTGTGGGGCACGACGGGCTTGGCCGCGGTGTCGGTCCACAGGTGAAGCGTGCCTCAATCGCCACGCCAATCGAGGGGGCATCGTGCGGCACAATCGCACGACCCCGCAGGGGAGGCCGAGGAGGTACGACACGCCCCGCAACGTGGGAGCCATCTCCGCACGGCAGTGGAATGTGTGTTCGCCTCCACCGGTCCACGAGCGCGCCGCCAGGACCGGTCAGACGAGAACCGTGTGACGGCGGGCCCTCCACAGCCGTCGCTTCCACCATCCGGCAGAATCGGAAGTAAGCCGGCAACCGCAACCCGCACGTAGTGTGTAGCGCCGTTGAAATTCCATTAGCGAGTAAGTAAAAGAGTGCGAAAACTTCGGCAGCCATCAGGAACCCGCCTGGTCGATCCGAAGAAACTCGCTTAGGACCCGAGGTCATAGTGTCCCCAAACTGCCGCCCTCAATCGGACAACCTAGACCGGTGGGTCAAGTCCACGTCTTTGATCTAGCACTCGAGTAGCGGCAAGAAGACGCCTAACTCTCGCCATCGTCTTCAGACTGCATGGTTACAAAGCAAATTCATGGTTAGAAAGCGACTACAAAAAATTAAATGAAAAGTAATGCAATGTTCCATATTCAAATATTACATTAACGGGATAACAAATAAGCGGTACATACAATCGAAAATACATTGACGGGGACAACAATTAATCGGTACATAGAATCGAACATACATTGACGGGGACAATAATTAACTGGTACATAGCATCGAAAATACATTGACGGGGACAACAATTAACTGGTACATAGAATCGAACCTACATTGACGGGGACAACAATTAACTGGTACATAGCATCGAAAATACATTGACGGGGACAACAATTAACTGGTACATAGAATCGAACATACATTGACGGAGACAACAAATAACTGGTACATAGAATTACATTATCCACAATTACGACGCGCCTCGGACTCGCCCATATCGCTCCTAATACGCCGGTCCTTCGACGCCCGACCTTCGCTTCAACATTCGGATGTCCCAGACCCATCGATGCCACGGAGGGGGCCGCCGTGAACGATCCATCGACCCGCACCAGACACCTCGTTATGCCACGGTTGAGAACACTTTGCTTGTAGTAGTAGTGGGAGATGTACGGACGACATGATCGGTGTGTCTCGCCATCTTGCGGCAATCACGCGCGAAAGCACGGCAAGTGCAGCGAGCATGGCTTCTGGCAGAGCACTCGCAATCGGCAGACTTCTGAGTACGCATGGATGGGAAGTCCTCTGCCGGTGGGCACCTCTTGACCCGGCCACCGCAGCGGCACGTGGTACCTCCGCTCCACGCCACTCTCCTGTCAAGCGATGTGTCTGTGCCTTCCGTGTCTTGTTTGCCATGTATGTAGAGACAACCGCCGAGTACGACAGGTGATTGTTCGACATACACGCAACGGAGGCCTTGTACCGCTCAACGAAATATCTTTGGGTGCCTAGTAACACACCCTCAACAATGCCCACCAACGGAGGCATCTCGTGCCTTTCATTACCCGGTTGTAAATCTCCGCCAAAGTTGGTTGTCATTATTCCATAGCGGAACCGCCTCGTCATCTGAAATGGACCATTTCTCCAACGGCTCGTGTCGTATCCAAATTGCGTGAAACTCTTTATGCTTGCCCCTACCACGCCGGATGTTTGGTGCGCCACGGAGCGCACACAAGGTCATGGGTCATCTCCTTGCTCGTGGTACACCATAGGGTTCCTTGATCGAACCCGCGCCATCCCTTGGATTCATGATTGCTTCTGGTTAGTTCATCCAATGTCTTCCACAAATGATCGAACTTCCTCCGCCGGTTCTGCTTGCACATACCGCTGAACATGTTCATAAGTTCCTTGTTCTGAACCGACGGAAAAAATTGGCACCCATGTGTCTCATGCACCACCGCTTCTTGTGTCAGCCACTTTGTCGCTTCCCACCGAGGGCGAAGAAGGCCCACAGAAGACCCACTTACCCACAAGACGCACCATCCGCGGAAACTCCGCAAGGTCGATGACCGCACGGATTCCTACTTGATATTGCCCCGAGCAAGTGTGGAATATTCTCGAGGAAGCCTCGTATGTCCCGAACCGTATTTGCAAAGTCGTTCTTTTTGCTCTCCAAGCCTTTCCGTAGCTAATCTTGTATCAAACCTCTCCTCCACGGCTCGATAATGGATCGAGGTCAGAAAGTGATTGTCGACGATCCGACCATAAAACACATTTGCCACCCAAGTGGACGGCAGATTGTGGTGTTCTGCTCCGCTTCCTCCGGTTAGCGCTTATGCTCATTACTATGGAACATTTCCAATAGTCCTCCACTTCCCTTGTATGCATGCACCGCCATGGGCACGAATCAACTACGCACTTCACGTCAGTAGTCTTTTTTTGGACTTCACTACCTCTGAATTGGCGCCAAGAGACATTGACCAAGATTTCACCGCATCCATCACGGCCTCCTTGTCTTTATATATGGCCCCTCGCTGACCTCGTTCTCATGATACTCCCATGCATCTCTGCTCCTTCACTCATTGTCGTCTTCAAAATTATATTTAGTCCACGACCGGGACAGCACCTCAGGGTATTGTCCTCCTCGTCCGAGCGCTCGCCATCGTGGACTTCTCATCCGCACGGTCCTCCTCCTCTATCAACTCAACTATGTGCTCAACCTCCTCCTCTCGTCGGCCACCTCGCCTCCACTGGCTCTCGCCCGCCTCGATCCCGCCGCCACCGCCAACCTCGCCACCACCTTCATCATCGCGTTGTTGCATATCTCAGATTCCTCCTCCGTAATATCTACCCCGACATGACGCACCTCCGACACCGATGGAGGTACCGTACCATTGTACCAAAGAACATGAGCGCCAACCCCGCTCTACAACAGATCCAACATAGCTCCTCCATGCCGAGGTCGCGTAATAGGAATCACTCTCCATAAAAAAGTCATGCGACGGCTTACTATCGCTTCTAACCCGCAAATTAACACTCTGGGCATCCAAACCAACATCCAAATATAAACTCCATCAAACCCTCAGATGTCCTATCTCTCGCCTAGATATGCCCTCAGATTCTCACCAAATTTCGACAAATCGACTCCATTCGCCCCTCGTATATCTCCCCATCTCCATAGAATATCTGAAAATACAATGTCTCCGACATATCGCCTTACAACGTCGAACCAAAAAATCATCATTTCTCCACCTAACCGCTATATAAATGTCACAATATATTGTCACAAATTTTACCCTCTCGATTTGTAATCTACCCGCCATGTTTTTAAATATACTAATTTTAACGTAACACGGTCATTGACTATAAATAAGTAATTCGATTACCTATATTACATACCGCAAATACTAAATATTAAATCTCTAAAATATTAAATACCGCAAATACTAAATATTACATCTCTAAAATATTACATACCGTAATACTAAATATTAAATCTCGAGATATTACATACATAAATACTAAATATTAAATCTCTCGATATTACATACCGCAAATACTAAATATTAAATCTCTCGATATTACATACATAAATACTAAATATTAAATCTCTCAGATATTACATACATAAATACTAAATATTAAATCTCGAGATATTACATACATAAATACTAAATATTAAATCTCTCAGATATTACATACCGCAAATACTAAATATTAAATCTCTAAAATATTAAATACCACAAATACTAAATATTAAATCTCTAAAATATTACATACCGCAAATACTAAATATTAAATCTCTAAATACTACATTTCTACATTTCAAAAATTATACAATACTAACATTTCAAAAATATGAGTACAAAATATTCGAACTTACCTTCAAAAACGATTTGATATTTTTTTCCTTTTTTTTCTTCCCTTCTTTTTCCCTCCTCTTTTTCCTCTCTTCCTTTCCTCTTCCTTTCTTCTCTCATGAGCTTCTTCATGACAAAGAACAAATGAATCTGTTGCTCGCGGGGTGTTTAAAACGAACCGCCGCTTCGGCGATCGCCGCTACCGGCGACGACCCAGCGGTGTCGCGTGTCCCCGCCTCAAGCAATTAACGTTCGTCATTGCTCGTACAAGCTGAAGCGTTAGAGCGCGGCACTTTGTCGCCGCGTCTGACAGGGCGATCACCAAGGGGCGGCGACGGCGGTATTTTGAAATTTTTTCTGCTGGCGACTACTTCAAAATATGTTTTAAAAAATATTAAATAAAAAATTCGCAGATCGTTTATCATCGCCGCCCGCAATACGATGGAGCAGATCGTTTATCATCGCCGCCCGCAATATGTTAAAATTTGTATTAACATATTTATGATTATGATTTATGGAAAGAAAATGTTGGAAAAAATCCGAATGTTCGAGACGGATTTGAGTCAAAAGATGAAATACGAAATCAAAAAGGCAAAAAAAAAGAAAAAATAGTAATGGGCTGTGCACCCACAGTGCAGGCCCATCGGCCCGGTCCGACCTGGTCACAAATGACGAGCGTTTTAACATGTTAGGTGGCCGGTTCGGGCACAATTATTGCTCCACCTCACTCCACTCGAGCAACTCGTCCCGACCAGGTGCACTCCGGCCAAATCCGGCGACACAGCTTGGAACATCGCCACCGGAGCTGTGATAATCAGCCGATTAGCTCCAAAAATCATCGAATCCACAGAGGGAGACCACCCAGCTGCGATCACTTGGAAAATCGTCGGCATTCAACCGATTTTTGTGGGAAACCAACCGATTTTTGGTAAATTTGTACGATTTTGCGAATTTTTGTGAGGAATGTCACTTGATTATGCTCATTAGCATGTGCTTATGGTTTATTTGTGAATGAATGGCAGTATGGCGATGCATGTTGTGTTAGTGTTAGGGTTAGGTTTATGGTTTAGGGTTAGGGTTAGTCAAGGTGTTAGTGTTAAGGTTAGGTTTATGGCAGTGCATGTTATGTTAGTGTGACAGCGCAAATAACCTGAACTTGTAGGCATGCTTTACTTATGAACGATGGGATAGGTATTTTGTTATATGTTATATTCGTCATACAGTACATGTTTACTTATGTGTGTCTGTGTTAAATCTCTACTATATAAAGTGAAAGTTTCTTCCCACGTTACTTCATCAAAATTACCCACCTTTGCCACTACTCTTTAATTACCCACCTTTGCCCACGCCATTTCATCAAAATTACCCACCTTTGCCACTGCTCTTTAATTACCCACTTTTGTCACTGCTCTTTAATTACCCACTTTTGCCACTATTAGTGTTCTTTGCAAATAAATTTTTTATCACAAATTGAGTTTCCGTTGCAACGCATGCGGATATATGGTTAGTTATTCTTAACATTAGAGTTTTTAATGTAGCTTTTCCCATTGCTATGCTCAATCCTAATGACAATGCCTTTTATTGGTAGCACGTAATGACTTGATGTTTTATGTTACCTGACTTCTAGTTGTTTTAATTAATAGATGACAAAGTAGGGTAATGTTGTGTGGGAGCACGGTAGTAAGATAGAGACCAATTTTCGATGCAAGTACTGTCACCAAGGAAAAAAAGGGCGGTACAACCCGATTAAAGCACCACTTGGCAGGGCGCGGTGGGAATGTCATCCATTCAGTCAAGTTCCAAAAAAGGTTCGCGAGTACTTTTAGTGCGAGCTAGACAGGACGAAGGACAACAAGAAGGGAATTAGGGGGAGAGGATCAGGAAGGAAGCAGTAGCTGGTGATTCTTCATCAAGAAGAAGTGTATATTCTAAGTACACGGGTGGTGCTGATGAACAGGACTAGCTGCAGCATACGATGGATGCCTCCAGGGTGGAGGCAAAATTTATGAGCCAAACTGGTGGCAAGTATGAGCATGGTAGTGACAGTAGGGGATCTAGAGGGACTAGAGGAGGGGGCGACGGTGTCTTGCCAAGGATGTTTCAGAGTTCATTGCAACGGGACAGACCGGCTGTGGGGGATTACAACCTTGGCTCAACCCGTGGCCCTGTGCAAACAAGAATTGACACTGAGAGTTGGACATAGAAGGGGAGAAATGCAAAGCAAATGATTGGCTCGGTATGAGCCAAATTCTTCCACATGGCTGGTATAGCAGGAAGGAAAGCAAACAATCCATACTTCGTTAACACCATTAAGGAAACTCAAAAATGACGTAAGTGAGCTTTCAAACTATATACAACTTTGTACATCTAATAATAGCTCACATTGTCATCCTATATCTCATTTGCAGACGAGGGTATCCCGTCTCCCAGTGGGAGAGACATAGATGGCAAATATTTAAATGCCAACGAAGCGGATATAAATAAAAAGATGAGGAGTTCAAGATGGAATGGTCTACATATGGCATAACCATCATTTGTGATTCTTGGACTGGGCCGACATGCATCAGTATTATAAACTTTATGCTATAGTGCAACGGCATCATGTGCTTCCACAAGTCTGTGGATGCAACGGGCAAAAGTCAGAATTCGTCATACTTGTGTAAGGTATTTCTTCTTATTGCTCCTATTTTGAAATCTATTTGAAGTACAGGTGAAGTAATGGATGTTTCTATTTTGTTCAATGACACAAGAAATTACCTTAGTGGTCAACGAGGTGGGTGCGCAAAATGTCATACAGCTTGTCACAGACAATGGTGCGAACTACAAGAAGGCATGCAGACTTATCGCACATGATCATTGCAATATTGTGTGGCAGCCTTGTGTGGTCCACACGATTAATTTGATACTAAAGCAAATTGAAGAGTTCCCTGACCATGCCGTTGTCATTGAGAGTGTTAGAAAAATCTCACGATAGATTTACAACCATTCCAAACTTCACACCATGATGAAGAAGCGCATTAGGGGCAAGTTAGTCAAGTGAAATACTACTTGCTTTGGAACAAACTACATGTTTCTAGACAGTTTCCTTCATCGCAAGGATAAGTTCTTACAGTGGATGGCGTTAGAGGAATTTCTACTATCGCGCTTTGTTAATACTGTAGAGGGGAGGTATGTGTATGGGTGCCTGTCGAGTTTGGAGTGGTAGGACAACCTTCGTTTGGTTGTTAAATCTGTGGAACCATTGAACACTTTCTTGCATTTCACCGACCAAGACAGAGTTCCTATATTGAGTGAGATGATAGTGCGGTATAATATAATGCGACAGGAATATGATAGGTTGTTCCATGACTCTCCAGCTACTTTCGAGCAATACATGAATGTCGTGGACCTTAGAATGGGTAACCTAACACATGATACTTATATGAATGCCGGTAATACATTCTTCTCTTTTAACAAAATACCTTGTACTTGCAAATACTTGTAATAACATGTTTTCTTTAATTTTATGTAGCTGCTGCCTTGAATCACCGAATGCATTACTCGTATAGCACGACCAACATCGTATTTCCAAATCTCCTAACTGCTTTTGAAGCGCTTTCTTGTGATACTGATATGGCGATGTGTGGTCTTCACAAGGTTGATCTTTTCAAAAGAAAGGTTAGATCGTTCTCTACTGCGCTAGCTGAGAGGATGGCCTATGATCCCAAAACTACCGTTGGTATATTCCTTATGTCATCTTAAATATAGTGCCAATCTTGTATTTCCACCTCCTACTGATTGTTGTCTTCCATTACTTGTAGCACATTGGTAGGGTGTTTTCGGTTTAGACACACCCACGCTCCAGCAGTTGGCTCAGCGCATCATTTCCCATTGCGCTTCTTCTAGCGGTTGTGAGCGTAATTAGAGCACGTTCGCATTCGTCCACACCAAAGTTCACAACTGTCTGTCATATAAGAAGCTCTATAAGTTGGTCTATGTGAACTACAACTTGCAGCTCAGAATCCAAGAATAAGAAAGTGACAAGTCCACAGTCGAAGACGATCCATTTCAACGTCTTATGGAGCTCACACTATATGACACAGAAAATCCAATCCGGCAGCGGATGGAGAAAGGGAGGTCCAATGTTGACCCCTTGCTTGATAAGGACACAGAGACGAAGAATGACAACCCCCTCCCATCACACCTTGTGATAGATCCGATAGACACTCTTGTATTGTAAAAGAATACTAGGGCCGCAAGCATCCCGAATGGATGTAAACAATAGTGGGGGACTCTCACATGGGAAAGAGAAACCACCAAACAGTGCTGATGAGGGAGCAAGCAAAAAGGAGAGCTCCCTTAAGAGGAAAGAGGAAGCTTCCCACACAACAGGAATAGTACGTAGGGAATGATGACTCAATTGATAGCACTCTCACAGGCCATTGGAGCCCGTCGTACCAAGAATCCAATGATAGTAGCTTCAAGACAGACAACGATGATGGTCAGACCCATGTTGATGCCTCCATCCCTCCCACTTCCTACTCAAAAGCTCTTATTGTGATATAATTTATAGGGGAGTCCCAGTACACTCATACCACATAAGACAGAGACCATAAGGCTCCACAATCACCTAGGATGACTACTATAGCTAAGGGGAGGGACCGTCGATCGCCGTGATGCACCGTGGCATAGCAGTAGTTCGTACAGCGTCACCAAGACGCAAAAGAGTTATGGCTCCTATGGCCCATATGACTACTGCATCCCAGATTCATCCATACAACCTACCACTCAATGGGTCTATGAGTGCTAAGACCTAGAAGTTTATACCATGCTGTACCAACAATGGGAAATGATTAGCCCGTGAACGGGGTAAAGCTAGCATGAATATAAGGCAAAGTTACTAGCTACACAAAGTTTGCTGATGATATCCACAAAAGAGTACAACATGGGCAATCAAGTGTACAACCAACAATACTATACGTAACCTCTAAGGTAATATTTCATTTGTATGTTTCATTTCATTTCAACTTAATTTTTTACTAACATCCAGCAATACATGTAGGTACACCATGACATATGTATCATAATGGAAGACCGAAGAAGTTAAGTCAAGTGGGAACATTCATTTTAGGTGAGAAAAGCTCAATTCAAATATCATTTGCTATGCTACTGAAATGAATGTAACTAAAATGTGGACTTGATCGATTGATTCGTGTATGTATTGAAATGAAATATTATTTGTTGATAACTTGACATATGACTTCTACATGCCTATTTCATAACTTTACATTGTCTAAAATATAGTGATGGTCATGCCAAAATTTTCCCAAAGTTATTCATATTTTCCATACTTGTGTTATTGTTGCAAAATATGTACTTTACAATTTGACATGGTTTTCACATATAGGAATGGTCATACTAGAATTTTATCATATTTTTCATAATCTTTTATGCATTCCCAACATTTTTATGATTTTTTAGCTTTTTTGGGCCTTCTACTACTTTTCCACATTTTTCTGCAATTCCCCCCTTTTCCTTTTTTTCCCTCTATTTTCCAAACTCTGCCGATTTTCTCCAAAATCGGACAATAATCGGGGGCTATATTGGGCCATTTTTGGTCCATTTCGATTGATTTTCATCGTGGCCGGCATGGCTCAACTCCAGTTTTTAATTTGAATTTGAATTCGCAAACCATCCGATTTCTCACGATTTTCGGTATCGCCCAGCTCTCGGTTTTCCACCCTAGATCAGTTTTGCTAACCCTGGACGTCCCTCTACATAAGGCAGGTCACCATGTCACTCACTCAATTTATAGCCTGTTAGCTCTGTCAAAATAATTAATTTGGCATCTCATTTAGATGTTGATTATTCTAGTAAACCAAGCAATGTTTTTCGGTGATGCGATTAATTGATTATATCAGTGGCATCGATGGATTCCATAGTTTAGCTTGTGTCATGGAATTTTATATGCTTATTGTGTACAATTAACTGTTGCTTTTCTCATTGGAAAAAATGTTGAAAATTGATGAAAATTTCGTCAATTAGTTAGCCTATACGGCAAAATCGCATAGCCATGACGCCATTGTAGCAATATCATCATGCCAAACCACCTTGGGGGGTCAAGCAAAAGTCGAAATAACCTTTGGGGTTAAGTAAATCATTTTAGAAAGTTTAGAGGGTCTAATAACTACTTTCAAAATTTAGGATTTTGGACATACTTTTAAGTAAAATTCAGAGTAACTGTACCTACACGTTTACCTTTACTTTACTTATGTCAGGCTAACATTAGAACTTTTTATGACAAGTATAGAGGACAATGTAGCAGTTGTGGAGTGGCACTACAAGTTGCTTGATCTGGTCATTGACGTCACACACCACAGCAGCTTAGCGACTGTGGCGCCTCCGTACAATGAGGCATTTGTTAAGCTTGGCTCACTGTGGCTACGCATCCTGATGCGGGCATGGTGGATCGACTCGTGTTAGATTCCCAGGTCTATGGACTCGATTAAGTTTGGAGATTCCTACGGAAGCTTATTTTGTAATGACATTTTTTAAATATGTTCACATATGTTGATGTTGGGCATATGCTCTAGAGGTTAATCATGAAGATGATTATCTTGTATTTATGCTTATGTTGTTCCTTTAATAATATTATATTACAGATCATCAAATATGCGACTTAATTTTAAAACTCTGTAGGTTGATTATGACATTATTATAAATTGTCCCAGATTTGATTATTTCAAAAATAATCATATGAATTGAATGATAATCATGTTTCTCGGATTATGGGTGTGTGATATAATTCAATCATGTGAATACATGTAAGTGTACATGCTATTGGACTGACTCGCTTATGAAACACCTTTTGAGGATTTGATGAGTGTCATAAGTTGTTTTATACAATAATAATGATTGATCCTTAGATCTGAGATCAACACAGTTTTCTATATGAAGATGGTATACTTTGATGCTGTTTAACATTGTCCGTAACTGAATAATCATAAGGACAACATTTAAGTATGCTTCGAATCATGTGGATGAAAGTGTAGGATCAAGATGGAATTTGTCATCCTCATATCGAGGAAATGATATCGATCGGCCACTTAATAAAATATACTAAAGAATGTGCATGGCCATATCTGAATGATTAAGGTGTTAATCGATCGATCTTGTTAGTCTACTTCAAAGAATTGAGAAAATCGGCTTAATAGGACAAGGATGACAAATCATCAATCTTGGGTTAAACTATGATATCAAAGTGACAAAGGAATCGACATGTATTTATTGGAGGTTTGTCGGATAAATGATATTAATGCAATTTGGGTAGTCGTTATGTTCTGCTAGAAGTCGCTGCGACTATGAATCAAAATGGAGTTTTTCGGTTTATTGCCAACATTGTATAAACCTAAAGGGTCATAAACAAGAATAGCTTCAAGATAGGTTTATGATATCTTTTCTCATGACATGTTCAATACGATTGAATATGATATCTAGTTATTCACAAAAAATTTGCAAACCCCACATGTGAAAATATGATTTTTGTGCTGGAAATATTGCAATAGTGCTGAAAAACTGTAGCATACTGGCAACACTATAGCAACAGGCATATGAATAGTGCCAAAGTCAGTGATACTGTAGCAACTGACTTTGCTACAATATTTTTTGCTATAAAAATAGGCGTCGGGTTTAGAAAAATGGATGGAAAGAATGAGGAGAGAAAAAAAGGTGAAAAATTTTCACCGAAATCAGAAATACCAAGTCACAAGTCGTACTGCGAGGTACTAACATACCGACATACAGTGTCGTCTGCCTGTTCTTGTTGATACCTAAGGGTTATGACTACTACTGCCATGAAGATCTGACATAATCCATTTTTGCTGCAATGTCCAAGCGTTGAAACTGTGAGCTTCACTGAGAATTTCTTTAAAAGTTTTCTATTTGCACTTCTAGGACTATGGTACGCATTTATTGCTTTTCGTATATTCTAAATCTTAGTTTTAATGCATGCAACTTGTTCGAAAAGGAGATAAACTTTTAAAATTTACTGTAGCTTTTCCCACCTTGATTTCCCAATAATTGAGATGCTCCAGATTGCTTCCTCTAGCTAGGATGGTAGAGGCCATAATCGTGGGTGCCCAGAATAGGCGCGTGATGCCTTCCGGAGGCCCCCATATGAAAAGTACCTACTCACGGTGCTTGTCGACCGCTAGCGATCAAGGCACACACCTTTCACTTACCGTGCGGAGAGATGGCACTGACACTAGAGGATGTGAGTTACCTGACTGTTCTCGCCTGCCCTAAGCTTGGCTAGTGGACGTACCCGGTTGGTCGCCAATTTTAATGGACATACCTATATGGATCAACGACAGAACCTCTATCACTAATTCAAATAGTGACAAAACATCTGTCGCCAATCCAAACGGTGATAGATGCCATGTCACTAATCCAAACGGTGATGGAGATTCTATGGCCAATCCAAATGATGATAGAGTACCTGTCGCTAGTCCAAACGGCGACGGAGATCCTCACTGGGCACTACATCAGCCTTTTACCATTTCAATTAGTAGCTCGAATGGTGATAGAGGTTTATTTTTGTTATTTTTTTGACGTATTATTTTTGTTTTTTTTCAAAATGTATTATTTAAAAAATCTTTTGTGGAAGTATACGACAAAGCACAATCAGATCCCCAACAAGAGGAGGAGACTTCTACTAGTTTTCCCTTAATTTTGACAAGGTGTTGGTGACAATTATGTGGATGCACCGCTGCACGAGAAGCTAATTAACAAGGCGTCGTGACCATTGACTTTGTCTAGTCAATGCATGATCACCTTTTTATAACCAAATTGAAGAACTAATCAGTGAATAAACTAATAGAGCAGATTAATGTTTTGCACGCAAGGCCATCAACCGGTAGATGAGCCGCCATTTTCTTCTCTTTTTTTTTTGGTTTTGGAGACACCTGCCTTCCCGTTCTGTTGTCCAATTTTCTCACATATAGTAGTAGCATATCTATGTTCATTAACTAGCACTAGAACTTGCATGATGGGAAGTTTGTGTTAGGGTGTGTTTAGTTGTTTACACCAAGTGGTATATGACGAGATAATTTAAGAAAAAAAGTCATCTATATGTTTGGTTGCTTGAATGAAACATCCTATCCTGAATGATATTACATATTTAAGAAATATTTCATATAGATGCTAAACCATTCTATTCATCTAAAACAATGAAACAAATTGATACAGACTATCCTATTTTATTTAACCTTAGAGAAGTGAAGATTTAAGGACAAGACAGGGAGAGAGATGCTAGCAGGAGTACTTCTCAAATAAAGTCTCAGGAAATGATAATTTTTGGTGGGAAAAGGATGTGCAGAGTTAGGATCAGGAAAGCAATATCTGCCCAACTCCGTGGACCACCCTGAGCAGGGATTCAAAAACCGAAATTAAAAAACCGGTTCAAAATCTGCGGTACGATTTTCGTAAAAATCGCTTGAAAAACCGCTCGAAATCCGTCAGAAACCGAAGGGTTAATAAATAAAAAAAAATCAAAAAAATCAAAAAAATTGAGAACCGTTCGGTTTTCAACGAAAAACACGGTTTTTCGTGGAAAACCGACCGACCATTTGAATGTTCTTCAAAAACGGTTTTTTGATGGTTTTCAAACACATAAATTTTTTCAAAAATTTTAAATGTTTTTTTATTTTTTTTAAATAGATCGGTTTACCGAACGGTTTTAGATTTCAAACCGAAACGGTAAAGTTGAAAACCGCGGTTTTCGAGCGGTTCTCTCCAGTTTTGTGAACCATGTCCCTGAGCTCCCTCTTTCCTCTCCTCTTTTCTACCTCTCACTTCATAACATTTTTATTTAATTTAATGACTAATCTTTCTACATATGGTGACTAGTACCGATTGGCAAATTAATCAATGTACCAGCTTCTAGATGCCGAGTACGATGATTCACAATAGGAGCTTTGGCTTAAGTAACGTTTTGATTGATGAGACTAATTACCATACTACATTTATATCCTTGTGCTTGTCCGATGATTGTGATATGTTGTTTTCTTGGAGCTGAAACCCTTGAAAGGTTAGATACTAATAGTACCCTACAGTTCTTATAATGATTAAACAAAAGAAATAGGAAAAAAAAAAGGCGACAGGGAGCTATTAACTGCAAAATTCTCATGTAGTCAACATCTGTTCTGTAAAAAGAAAAAATATCAGTGAGCAAACATGCCAAAATAAATATAGTAACATTTTTGGAGTGATCAAACCCGAACAGAACGATGAATTGTTGAGCCTACCCTTCCATGGAAAAGTTGTATCGATCGGAATAGCGTGTAAAGCCTGTTTGCGACAAATAATTTAGAAAAGGAATTATAGTGATATGAATTGTTTCCGATAATATTTCTGCTTTCCGGTGCCACAAGTGCAAGAAAATACTGGCTCTCTATTTTCAGAAAGAAAAACTTTGGCTCCTACCAGTGGTTGACAAGTTGACATTGGTAGCAGCGAGAGAGATCAATGGTCCATAAAGAAAAGAAAAGGAAAGAAAAGAAAAAAGAAAGCAAGGGAGGGAGGGATGTTAACAAAATAAATAGATACGATAATTAGGAGGGAGGAACAGAGGAAGAATCGAAGAAGTGTGGAGTGATTGGTGGCGGTGGAAGGGAGGAGACAGGGAGCTTCGGCTTTGGCATCCCTGAGGCTGAGGTGAGGCCGAGGGCAGGGAAGGAAGGAGGAGGCTTTGCTTTGACCCCAACAACCTCCCTCCCCGTGCACCAGCTCCTTCCCATAAACAAATAAGGCAAGAAGAGTCGAGGCAGAGGGAGCGGGAGATCTGAGAGATCTGAGAGAGAGAGAGGACTAGTGATAATGGAGAGCCAGCCACTACAGGAGCCCACGGCTGAGGCCCAAGGAGCAGAACCAGCCGGAGCTCCGCCTGCTGTGGTAAGCACCACTGGCTTGCTGCCTCTTGCTCGGCTGCGATTTTTGGTTTTAGTTCTTGGTTGCTGGCCTGGCCTGGCCTGGCCTGTGGATGAGTCGAGCTTAGTGGCCAACTGCGTCTGGATTCTGGTGGTGGAGGTGGCTGGATCTCGCTTTCTAGCCTCGGCCAGGCCAGAGATCTGGTCTGACCCTGTCCTGTCCTGTCCTATCAAGTTCTTGCACCGACCGGTTTCTTGAGCTGCTAGCTACGCAAGAGATAGATCTGATGGGATTATCTTGGGATCTGGGGGTTCCAATGGTGCTCATAGCGTTGACCGGTTGATATGCGATCTGACATCTCACTGACCAGACCCATCAGTTCATCGCTGCTCGGATCTGCGGCTAGCGATTGATGCCTCATGTTACTTGGCGCGCAGGTTCCCGGGAAGGAGTTCACCCGCACCTGCAAGGGCCTCGTCGTCGTGCTCGTCGGCGGATACGTGCTGCTCCAGCTCCTCCCCTCCTCCCTCAACTATCTTGCCATCATACCCGCAAAGTACGTAAATCCACACAAGCATAACATTCCCCCTTTGCACATGGTACATGCTGGTCTACAATCAAAGGGAATTCACGAGGCATGCAATGAGAGTAATACATGCTTTCATGACGCACTTTGCTATCGTTTGTGCTATTTGTTGGCCCCTCATCAACTGTAATTACATTGTACAGCTTATTTGGCCCCCTTCATTACTAAATCCTGGCTCCGCCTCTGCTTAGTGGGGCCATTGATAACAGTTGTAACAAATAATCAGCATGCTATTCTGAAGCATGAAGGTTCTTTATTTCTTAATGACTATGTTTAATGGCTAAAACTCGCTTCATTTTCTAAGCTGGTGTTCTGACATCAATTGGCTAGATCATTTATCTTAATTTGAAGAAAAAGTCTGCAAAGTTGTGGCTCCAGTATGTTTCTAAGCTTTTTATGCATCCTGCAGGACAATTCCGTTTGTATGGACTGTCTTCACGGCTGGTTATATTGAGCAAGTTCTTCCAGGGGTAAGCTAAATTTCTTACTCTGCTTATGTTTGATTTGACAATATGGCTTTGAAGAGATCTCAGTAGCTGTCTTATAGTAGTACTCCAGATCAAACATTGGAGCTGAAGCAAAGCAGATGTACATTCATCACTTTAGCATAGCATCACAGCTAGGTGTTTGTAAAACTAACCAGATTATGCTCTTTGCTCTAGCGCTATAGTGTACCAGAGAGTTCCCTCCATAAAAAGAAAGAAAGAAAAAGGAAAAAGAATGGCATGGCACTAGGGCATATATTACACACGTTTTCATGTTCTATGCTTAACCTTCTTGACAATCTTGACAAAAAGAATTCTCTTTTCTAGGCTATTGGCAGTTCGCTTGGTCTTCTCTTCTGTGGGAAGGATATTGAACCAGTATGGGGCCGCAAGGAGTTCTTGAAGTTTATTGTTTTGGTCAACTCCATATGTGGCGTCCTTGCATTCTGCCTTGCTGTTGCGCTCTACTATGTCACTGGAAAGGAGAGCTTCCTGTGAGTTTTAAGCCATCAATCTATTAACATGTCCCTATTACTGATTGCCATTTTCCAGGCATTGCGGTTCTATTCATGTGCTTATTACTCTTGTATGATTTTTGCATACAAATATTCAGATGATGTGATCATGATGACATTTGCCTCTGTTGAATTACACCATACTCTTTGGTCTGCTAGCAGAGCATATAATGAGATATCACACTATTACATTCTATTGAGCATTCTGTCTTTGGATATACTGAGATCACATTAGTACTCTTGGTTATTTTGGAATTATTCAAGTCATGGCTTACATAATACTGTCCGAGAAAACAACACTGTTGGCAAATCACTAGCTGACCTTGCTATCTCATGCTGTGCAGTGTCACACCACTCTCGGGTTTCCATGGTTGCCTTGCTGGCTTTCTTGTAGGCCTCAAGCAACTCTTACCAAACCTTGAACTCCCCATGTGCTTTTTCTGGAAAATAAAGGCAAAGGTACGATGATGGACTAATATAGTACAATTTCTAAGCATACAATTGTACTACTGTATACTTGTTCTGCAGCAACTTACAAGTTTGTTGATGTGGAGTTCTCTATCTCTGTTTCTTTCTCACCACTGCAGTGGATGCCATTCTTTGTCCTATGTTTCTCAACTATCATGGCCTTCATTGTTCCTGATTCCATCAACTTCCTGCCAACTTTGCTGTCCGGGATGTATGTTAGCTGGATTTACTTGAGATACTTCCAAAGGAACCCACTGACAGGACTTAAGGGCGATCCAAGTGATGACTTCTCCTTCCCCAGCTTGTTCCCAGATGCCATGCGGTAATTTTTATATTGCATTGGCAAAGGCTGTCACTATTGATCCCATTTTTGATGTTGTCCTTTTTTTTTCTTGCGAACCTTGCAGACCAGTCACAGATCCAGTTGCTAACCTGTTCGATCGGATGCTGTGTGCAAGGTCTAGGCCTTCTGAACTGGCCCTCCCAGTTTCAGATCCTACCAAGGCATCAAAAGAAGGTAATCTCTCTCTCTCTCTCTCTCTCTATATATATATATATATATATATATATATATATATATATTCGTGATTATAATTAATATGCAAGACTGAGTGAGACATCTAGATGGTATTCAAACAACAGCGGTACTGAAACTAGTATCAGAAATTCGGAACGGTAGTGTTAGAATATGGCACAGAACTAGTTACATGCAAATCAATAGAACTTTGATGCTCTGAGGTTGAAAATTTGGAAATCATGCTTTCTCAAAGAAGAATTTTTTTTATTGCTTTAGAGCTCACCAAGTCCATTATTAATTGTTGCAGGGAGCATGGCGAGAGGGTTCTTGAGGAAAGGTTGGCTGCCGATCACGCGGCTGACACAGAAGCCTCGGCTCACGGTCATGCCACAGCAGAAGATTAAGAACTTTCTACCTCTCAACACTGTTATAGGAGCCACGGCTGCCTGCCTCCGTGTTCTGTAACTCTGCAGATTTGTGTTCTGGAGGGTGCATTCAGTTTACAATGAACCAGTGATACGATATTTTACTCTCTTTTTATTTCTTTGTTTTGCGAATATTTGTTGGTTTAATTCTGTTCTAGTTCTTTATTACAGTGAAAGAAGAAAAAGATGGCATCCCCAGCCCCAGATGTATTGTAGAAAGAATGACTTGTCAGAGTTAATGTTGAGAATATTGTTCAAGTGAATTGTGATTTTGAGTCAACAATAATAATAGGGTTCATATCAGAAAAGTATGCCATGTTGCCTTCAATTTGTAGTGTATTACTCCCTTCATTCCAAAATATAAGGCGTGGTTTGACTTGGCACGGTCTCTTAAACTATATTTTGACCTTTGATTTCTCTTATCCAATATCATTCATACAAACAAAATCACTATCATTACAAAGTACTTTTAAATATGAATTCAATGGTATCACTTTTATATCACAAAATTTTTATATAGTTAGACAAATCATTCCCAACCACCATTTTCTCCCTTTCAAAAAAAAATAAAAATAAATCTTTCACCTTAATTAGATCAGCCCAAACTGGAGAGTAAGATTGTTTCTGAGTAATCACCAAGATACTTGCTCCTCACCACATCCTGCCATAATCCATTTTCATCTTCAAGTCTCCACCACCATTTGCATAACAAAATAATGTTCAATTTATACATGTTATGGGTCCCAAGACCCCCTTTTTGTTTAGAGCGGCAAATCAGATCCCATGTAACTAAGTGATATTTTTTCTTAGTCTGACCTCATTGACAAAAGAAGGTTCTCCTTGTTTTGTCCATCCTCTTAATCACTGTCTTAGGGAGTAAATACATTGGCACGTGGTAAATTGGAGTGCTACTAAGACTGGAGTTTATTAAAATTTGTTTGCCCCCCGTGACTATTGAGTTGTATGCACCAACCAATTCACCCAAAAGCTTAAGCTTATGGGGAAGGATGGCCGTGCTTTATATTTCCAACACTCCTCACGTGGAGCGTCTTTGGGCAAGACTCAACACGTGGAAATAGGAGCGACGCTAAATTGCGCCTACCAGACTCGAACTCGAGACCTCCTGCTCGATACTATATTGAGTTGCATGCACCAACCAGTTCACCCAAAAGTTTAAGCTTATGAGGAAGGATGGGTCGTACTTTATATTTCCAACAGGGACAATTTGTAGTGTATTACTGAATCTGGATTTGGTTTGCACTTCATACCCTCTACTAATGTCAAAAAAGTTCCTGGCAGGGGAGACGCTCCACGTCACGCCCAGACCGATTTTGCTTCCGCTTCTCCGCGACTTTGAGCCGAGCCGGCTCGGGAGCCGGCTGGCTCGGCTCAAAATTTATTTTATGCGTTTTGGTCCCTAACAAAATCCATAATTACAAATAGGTCCTTCGTAATTTTTTGTGAGGTGAAGATATTTTTTCTAAATCGCGTTTGGGTCCCTCGTGCGTCATTTTACGAAAAAAAGCTCCCGTTAAATTCAAATCGCGAACAAGTCCTTTTCTAATCTTTTAGGATAGCGGATAGGTCCAAAAACATAACATTTAGGTCCTTGGCCTTTACGTTTAGGTCCTTTCTCCGTTTTTCCCAGAAAAAATGTTTTCGTCACCACAAATATGTGTGCAGCTCTATCTGACTTTTTTCCCATCTCGATTTCCCATCTTGATCTCTGATAATTTTTTAAGCGTATTTTCAGCCGTTTTGCTCGTTATTTTGACGATTCAAAAATAAAAAGTTGTCGAGAAAAAAATTTCTACTTAAAAATACGTCGACGCAGCGATACGCCGCAAAACGCAGATGCGCTTTTGTTTTTTCAACCGTTTCACGCGTTTCCTCGATGATTTTTTTAGCAAACGCCGACGGGAAAAAACCGACATTTCTCATGCGAAAAAAACATCGCACGCGGCGTACGCATACTAGCCTAGTTGTTCATGTTCTCTCAAGGATATTTGCATTGGGTACGACGTTTGCTGCTGTAGTTGGGAATGACAGATTACTATTTGGTTGTGTTTGGGATCATGCCCAACACATTTCGATCAAAGTGGTGTACGACTTACCGGGAGGATCACCGCTACGCTCATGAAAGTTAGGTTTTTCATACGAATTATGTACAAAGTTTGATCAGAAGATATAGATAGATAAATAATATGATTGAATACTGCAAATTGTATGTATGGTAAATCATTTTCCTTCAGTTTGTACACGTTTTTGAGTGTATGAACTATAAGCACCTGCGTGCTTGTCTAGTTGGCGGGGAACAAAAGGCATACTATTGCTTGGTGCTGAACTAGTGGAGATATGCCCTGTTGGCTATGATCTTCGGTTAAAAACGGGAAGACCTAAATTTATGGGCTAATCCCACAAATTTTGTGCTCTGATTGGAAGCTTACCAAAGATTTGTTGGTTCGGTTCGTTAGCCAGCGTTACAAATAAAGAGGGAGAAGCCGGCACTCGTGCATGTGTGAGAAAATCACGAGTCTGCTTACTCCCGAAAATCAACCATCCGATATGGGTTTTCTTCATTGCGTATACTGGTGTTCTTCTTCTTCTACACCGATCGAATCACCGTGTTTTTTTTCTTCTAAAAGAGCTTTTCCTGTAAAATCCTTGTCTCCGGTTCTTTTGATTATATATATATATTTTTGTATTTATAAAAAGTCATATCAAAGTTGAAGGTTAAAGTTTGGAGGAAATTCCCATCATCATCTATGCTGTGTCCACACGGTGTGAAAAGGATCGGAGGAGACAGACAGGGGTGGCCTGCACATGTCTGCTCGGATCGGATCCAAAGCTGCTCGTCACACACGAAGAATTAGCTATCCATTCCAGGCCGCAGACTTTTGCTTCATTCCGATTAATTTAGTTTGCTACATGCACATCAGAAATTTTGCAAGCCCTTGCTAGGTACACATGCATGTAATCATACCAAGAGATATCAACACCCTCAACTCAGCGATTTCAACTCGCCTCGACTCCGTTCCATTACTCGACGTCATATCGAACGAGCTCAAAGACAGCTACTGTTCTAGAGCATCAATTTTGCCAACATCATCGCATGAACTGTCCTGCGTCATTCTACACCATCTCCGTCAATAATCTTCTGATCCACTTTCCTATTATTGACGGCATCAATACGGGATTAATCATTAGCTATTTTCTCGACGATCTATCATCTACTATAAATTATTACGGTTAGATCTGCATATATAGAGTCTAAGATGGAGTTGCAAGTTTTCAACATAATGAGTTCATTTGTGTTACACTTGATCGAAGAGACTTTGAGAAAAAAAAATATTGTTAGTTGAGGAGACAACTGAATTTGGTGTTCAATCACCGTTTTGATATATTGTAATTTTGGATCGCTTGCGCTACTATTATGAAGGCTTTGCCAACATTAATTCTCAAGAATTTGATTATACCCTAATGATAGCTAGCATTATACTCTTCGAAGTTTTATTATTTAAAAGTGAAGGTTTTGTTCCAATATCAGTTTCTCTACTAATATAAATTTGCAGTTGGTGGCAGCGGTCCGTTCTTCCTAGCCCCCTCCCTCCGCCATATCTCTAAAAATGGCCGGTCATTATAGCTAATTATTCTTTCCTGATTTACAGCCAGCCATATCTCTCTAAATATGACTGATTGTTATAGCAAAATTCCTGATTATTGCTGGTAATTAATAGCCGGCCAATCATTCCTTTTGTACTTTATATATGCTGTACAGTTTTCACAAAGTCAATCAAGGGATTCATTCAAGATCTTCTATGTCGTGTCGTCGCGGCGAATGAATTCGACGAACTGATCAATAAATGACGGACCGACGTACATGACCGCGAGGCGTAGGAGGCCGAACACCGTGGTCAGTAGTAACTGAAGCCAGAAGGACAGCCAGAGCACGACGCCCACCGGGTGTCGTGACCCCAGCGCCGGCCAGTTGGACGTGACAAAGTGTACAACACTTCGGCGCAGTTGTCCGGCGACACCGGTGGGACGTCGTCGGCAGTGAGAGAGTCATTGGCATACCCCTTGGAGATAAACGGGTTGATCCAGCTAAACGTCGTGAGAGAGAGGAACGACGCGGCGGTGCACGACGTGGCGGGTGCCTCGGCACTGGTGTTTTCTGGTTCACCTTCTGAGCTCCAGCGTTATGGCCGGTGAAGCCAGTGATGGTTAGGTACGCTAGAGGCATGGAAACGAGTATACCGGTAAAGGCTAGAGAGTCATCTGGAAAGAGCAGCGAACCGTCGGCGCAGCGGACCATCGCCGAAACGGAGAAGAGCGCGGCGCCGAGGGCGGTGGCGATCCAGAAGACGCGGAGGTGCAAAAGCTAGGTGGCGGCGGTGGCCCCTTTCTCCGAGGCGACTGACCACGAGGCCATGATGTGCGCGACAAAGTGGGCGGTGAGGAAGGCGGACTCCACAGCGCGCCATGGCGTGCTCGGCAGGAGGAAGAATGCGAGCGCGAGGAGGACAGCAGACGCCCTGAGCACGACCACGTAGCGGCCAGTGGTCCGAAATGGCGGTGGCTTCGGCAGCAGCGCCTCGTGCTCAGGGGAAGCCTCCGTGTCGCCCCTGCGAAGGCGGTGAGTGACGAGGACGAGCGAGGTGACAAGGTCGATGGCACCGAGGAGCGCGCACTACAGGCATGGTGAGAGGAAGAGGAACGCGAGCTGGTAATATAAATTGCAAAAAGGGGTAAAAATAATTGATTGATTTTTCAGATTGGTAATATATATTGCTACGTACAATATATTTGGTTTTAATTCATACCGGAGAAGAAACTATAAAAACTTTTGTAATCAGGAGAAATAGATCTTTGATCTTGTAGCACAATTTTCTTTTATTACTTGACCTTTATATTTCGTTATTAATTTTATTTTTCGTAGCAACGCACGGGCATTGATCTAGTTAGATGAAGGATTGGAATACAAGGAGTATGCTTTTGCGTGGATACTATAACATTGTTCGGTTGTCATAACTCGATATGAGGGGTCTTATGCAATTTAATACTCTATTGATGATAGAAGAGTTTCTTTCGCCCAGATGATTTTGTAGGGAACAATTTCAATCATATTATGAAATTTAATTACATTTGAAGTCGGTAGTTTGAAGTACGTAATAGTTACACGTGCAAATTGCTCTCTAATGAGCATTGCTTGCCAAATTTTATGTTTCAGGTGGAGCTTGTCAAATATCCATAATATAAGCTCTTCGCTATATATTAAGCGCCTCAGGTGATGTTATAGCTTATGATGTTAAATGGTTGAGCATATATTTCAAGAGGTCAGTTGCACATGCTTAGATTTTACTGAGGTTATGAATTGTTGAAGACTCAAATTTTTTCGTTTGCTTTGTTGATAGCTGTGTGCTTAGACCTACTAGTGGTTTATTCAATTTTACTTTATAAGAAGCATTTGTATAAGATTGTTTCAGTCTTTCTTATTTAGATTAGTCCGTTGGACTTTCAGGCATAAGACCTATTGACAAAGACTTATTTTGAGGGGATTTTGATATTTCGGCTACAAGAATTTATCTCAAGGTGGAGATTGTTAAAGTATAATCTGAATTTGCTTTGGTTTTATTTCCTACTCTAATTCAGAGTTCTATTCCTATACAAAGTTCTTTATGTTCCACTATAAATATGTACTTATAGTCCAAAAAATAAAGCAAGACAAAAGTAGGATAAGAGAAGAGATAGCCCCGTTGTAAACATCTCTTCGTATGCTGATATTAGACTTCATGCATATGTGGTTTTCTCAAAGGGTTTTTTCACGTAAAAGCTATGTCTTGGTTCCTTTGATCATATATTTTTTCTGTGCCTTTGTAACGCTGGAGACAATTCATATTGAGAAGAGGTGGTGGTGCTTATACAAGGAGTCAAGGATCCAAGATAGACTGGTGCGTGTCAAGAGATGAGATGAGCACACGAAGTACTTTCTGTTAAGAGCTTTGGCCAGGTCTAGGATGAATCCAATCAGGGCTCGTTTGAAAAGGGGATTGCTAGAGAAATTATAAGGTACACTCTCCTGACAATAAGGGGTGGTAATAGAAATTAAATCTAGTATTGCTTTGTTAAGGGCATTACAAACTTTTTATTGACCAATTTTTTCTAAAGATATGAACTATGGACTTTTCTAAAATTACTAACCTAACCAACACAACTACAGAAAAGGCCATCACAGATGGTTCAAAAATGTCATCGCTAACAAACCATCTATAAACATATGCCAGTAATAATACGACGCATCACAAACGGTTTCTGATCTATCTGTGATAATAGGTATCAAAGACGGTCTGTTTCAAGAACTGTCTGTGATAGTCAGTTCATGGTAGGCATAGGAAATATCACATGACATTATTCAAGCTCTGGACATTACTATTGGGGAATGCACCACAACAAAGTAATCATTGATGATCAAGTTGATTCCGATAGTACAACCCTTCTCCTCGAGCCCTTCGCCGCTTCCTCCCTGAGCACTAAGGTCTCCTTGTCTTAATATATCAAATAATATTGTTCTCAATGTATGCTTGTTGATCTTTGTGCTATCGTGATATCTTCTCAATGTATTATCACTTGAAAATATCCTTTGTTTACATATATGCATATGTCTGATGTAAACTTCATAAGTCATAAACATTTCATTGGTGTGTTGAATTATCCCTAATATTTGTTCATCTTGAATCCAACTACTGAATAGTATCTTACTTGTTTGAACCAAAATATTGTCATAGAAATATTCTACTGCACAAGTGATAGACTACTTTCCTTTATAAAAGTTTTATCACAAGAAAGATACACATCGAGTTCAACTTGTTTTGACAACCTACTATAATGTTCTAAATAAAAATGTATCATATCGTGGAATGATTACATGCATAGCAAAAAGTTAAGTACCTCATCGCATCTGTGAGAACAAATGTTGATAGATTCCAAGGCAAAATCTAATTCTATCCACAATTCGTCCTGAAAGTCATCATGTTGTGATTTATCTTCCAGTTCATCCTCATCCTAAATGAGAATACCATAGATAGCTTATTTTCACTCTGGTGTTGTGCAAAAATAGGATCATTTTGATGGTTCTCTATTTCATCAAATATGGAGTTGATTAAGACATCAAAATAGATAATAAAGAACCATCAAAATTATCATGTTCCTGTACAACTACACATATGCCATTACAATTGAATGCACAGGTACACACATGCACAAGTACATATGTTAACCAATTGAATGCACAAGTACACATATATCACTACAATTCAGAATAGACAGCACAAGTTTCACAAATGAACCCAAGTGCTAATTCAAAAATTCACAACATGTACTGTACTAACAATAAGCAATCAATACGAGCATTAGAGCCTTCACACAGTGAGAAATAAATTAGTAATGAATTAATAATATGACAAGTAAAAAAAGAGAAAAAACAAGTAGTAGACACTTTTATGCACCTACTCGGCAATAGCGTATATAGAAGTCAACCTTCAAAAACATATCCTATATGGTTTAGGATACCTAAAGTATCGGTTCATTCGCATCGAACTTGAAAAATATACTATATAGGAGGTCCAAAACAAAGTTGCATAACTCTCATCAAATCACGTAAACTATGTAATAAAGCGTAAGTTTAAAAAACTTAGTTGTGCAGTGTACCCTCAAGGATAGCGGGACTATAGGAAATGATGTTCAAGCGCTCATATCATTTTTTATGTCTACCATCATATGTGTCATAACTTCCGCAATAGAGAGTTTTCGGTTCTCTATAAAGTTCCATAGCTCTGGCATAGGGTTGTACTCCTTACACATCAAATAGGGCCTATGTGACGGATTCTTCCTTCAAAGCTTGGAGTTTCTCATCATCCTCTATTAAAATTTCCAGCATCATCGTGTGTGTATATAAGTACTCTGTAGGTTGTACATATTTTCTGTAAAAAAAGTTGCATGTCTTACCAATGGGGTCAGCTATATTTTAGAGACAACTAGTTCAAATAACTACTATTCATTGGTACAAGAATATAAATTCGCGAAGTAACAATGACAAATGAAAATTCAAATAATGCTTTAGGCTACATGCACCACTTACAAAGATTTAACGGATAGAAAGAATGCTAACAACTATGAAGGACAAATATCCAGAAACAATATCAATCGACATGATTAAAATAGTTACCTCTGCCTTTCTATTAATAGTGGTAAGTTTAAAAGGATGCTATTTTGATTTTCTGATCTCATTTTGCCAAACACATAAGTGCTGCATCTTTTTCTAAGTCACATCTTATACCTTTCATTTCACAAGCCTTGATAAACATCTCTTGATCAAGTTGTTCCATTTATTTGACATCAATAACTGATTGACTTCTAATCATTTCTTTTAATTCCTATAAAAGAGATCATTTTCTTGTGAAAAGGGTATCTTGATATATTATCAGTAACCACATCGAATTAAATGCTAGAAACTTTTATATTACCTTTATAAGCTTAGATTTGGCTTCTTCTAGCTCTGCATTCACCCTACGCTCTTTAATGATGAGTATCTTGTTAAGAAATTTAATATTTTGCGATTTGTTATCTATATCTTTCAGTTTTTACTTCATCTCATCAATCTTTTTTATTAACTCATAATCTTATTCACTTGTATTTTGCACTATTACATTAGACTTTCTCTTTAATTATTCTATCTCCACCTTAACTTTTTGTTTAGTATCTCACAACTGTTTCATGTCATATATCTTGTTTGTAGGCTCCATTTTATCTATGCAATTTGAAGTCACTAGGACAAATCTTTTAATTGAGCAAACAAAAGAAAATGTAAAAAGTAAGTATCTTATATATCTCAACAAATCTAATATGGTTAATGGCCCAGAGAGCTATTTAAAAATATATGTCGTGCGGGTCAATACTAAAAGTTTTCTTTTGACAGCTGCTTAGTGATGGACTGAATACAAAGAATCTTCTGAAAGAAAAACTTTCACATTGAAGGCAATGATTATAGTTGTGTGCTTTGTCAAAAACATGAGAATACTCTATTCCATAGGGCAAAAAAGAAGTATATTCGTTCTATTAGTTCCTAGTTGGACAATTTTGGTTAAACTATGTGGCGTTTTGTCGTGTTCTCTGTACATGAGTTTTACTTTTTATAATTATATGATATATTCATAGTAGGATCCTTTGTAGCCCTTTCTCATATACAATAATTATAAGATAAATTGACTTGATACGTTTCACCCTCTCTTTGATTTTTCTTCTCTGCCCATTGCCTTCCCTCCAACACAGCTTGCTCTTCCTCCTAACCTTGATTACACTTGAAACCATCAGTTGCCCATACTATTCCAGCACCAGAACCACAACTTGCTTTCTCGACTACTCGTGTTGTTTTCTTAAGATTGTATTAATATCCCTTGCAAATAAAAAATAAACTAGGGATTATACCCATAATTTTCTCAGAATGAGCAATCTATTCAAATCTGTATATTTATTAGTTACATTGAGAAGATATGATGGGGTAAAGATCAACAAGCATATATTGAGAAACAATATTATTTGATATATCAAAACAAGGAGACCTTAGGGCTCGGGGAGGAGGTGGCGACAGGCTCGAGAGAGGTGGTGCGTAGGCTCGGGGGAGGCAACGTCAAGGATGGGCGGTGACGACGGGCTTAAGAAGAAGGTGAACGGTGGTAAAAGATTTCGTTTGAGTGAGGAGTGTGGCGAACAAAAACCCTAGAACGATATATATCATATGCATATCACAGACAGTTTACTGAAAAAACTGTCTCCGTAAAGTATCACAGATGGTTTGCTGAAAAAAACCATCTCTGTAAAGTATCATAGATGGTTTGTACTATAAACCGTTTAGTCATATCACAGACGGTTCAAGGTACAAACCGTCTGTAATATTTCACAAACAGTTTGTGAGATGAACTGTCTGTAATATCAGCTTATCACTAATGGTTCGTAGCATATCTAGTGATTTAGACGGTCATGCTAGCAAAACCATCTATGATTAACTTTAATACAGACGATTTTCAAAATTGTTTGTGATGAGACGTCTAATATAGTTCTTTTTGTAGTAGTGTAAGTGTCGGGACCCGAATATGCAAATCCGGACCCTCTGTATATGCTGCACTAGTCCAGGATCACGCTAGTGCACACAGGCTCAACATCAGTGCATATCACAATCATACACAGCGGAAATAAAATATAAGTCATTATATACTAAATATTACTAGTTGAATGACCTTATGGTCAACTTACATAACAATGCCTCACAAGGTTTGAATAAAGAATTAAATCAGTAGGGAATGAAGACGTAGATATACCCCTTAGTATACCACAGGCAAATGACAAGGCTCGCACCCTAAACATTTATCCCTTCATGGTACACCTTCTTCAGCACTGGTGATGTTGTAGGTAAGGGTGAGTACATAAAGCACTCAACAAGTTGTGCATAGAATGCAATTCTAACATAACTATATGCAAGGCTTATTCCAAAGAAATGGCTAACAATGGCTATTTGCAGTAAAACAGTATTTATGAACAAGTACAGAATATAGATTGAAAAGACAGTAAAACAAATAACAGTAATAGATAGATTCAGCGTATCTCAAGTAAACCAATTCTTCCATCCTAAGTCAAGATTCAACCTCCCATGGCAACCTGCCATCCATCCCAAGTTTTTATTTTGCAAAAGTCTAACCCTTGACTGTAATTCCCGAGCTATGCTCAATACCGTGAGCACGGCTATTCGAATAGATTGTACACTCTGCAGAGGTTATGCACTTTACCCACACGACATGATCATCTCTTGTTGCCAAGCTATTGGCACACTTCCCTTGGTGTGCCGGCAGAGAAATCATGACAAAGCCTTTACAATGCTCTGCCTTAACCCGGTACTACCCGCTGAGGTTTCAACACTGATGGGCTGAACCACCACAACAGGGCCCCCCTCTTGCGCCATGTGAGTTGATCCGTGAACCCGAACTCACACCACCAAAGCTGTACTAAAGCTAAGACATTGCAAATTAATCGGTTAGGCTGCCCCATAACAGACATGTGGTTGCATGATTGACTCAGGTCAAAGGCTCGCAAGGTTAAGTCCTTAGGGTTGATCAAAGCAAGACTTGCACATACCCTTTGTCCATCAGGCCTACCCAGGCACACTTGCCCTTGCCACTTGCTCCGATCTAAATCATAACCACCCCAGTTGATTACCAAGCACCACGTGCCATCAACAATTCAATATCGTTGCGTGACATCCATCGCCACAACAACTCAATCTCCTCGTGTGACCACACATGACACACAAATTCATAATGTTGTTCCATATTCCATTAGTCAAGATTATTTATCAATGATTCAAATACATGTGATGACGTGGCATGGTTAAGCAATCTAATCTGATCTAACCATCCCATGTTGATTTTATTATTGATCAACTATAGTAAACCAATCTAGGGTGATAATAGATCATGGCATACAAATAACAAGGTAGGGTGTAGATCAACAAGTATGTTATCTAAATCCCAAATTAGATTGAAATCATTTATACTCTTGAATTATCATGCAATATGGTAAAACAAAATAGCAACTTTATAAACATGGGTTCAACATGATCAAAGCATAACTTACTTTGGGAAAACCCTTATCCATGCTCTGGACCTCGGTCTTGAGTTGATGAATCTCCCCCGGATGCATCGCACAATTTATCGTCTATGCGAAACGAAAGAGAATGCCAAATAAATACCAAAATAGAGAGCAAACAAACTCCAAAAATCAAATAAAATTCACTACTAGATAGATCTAAATTTTACAAATTTTTAGAAATTTGAATCACCTCAATCGGAGTTCGTATGAGGGAGGACGAGCTCTCAGAAGATTCAAAACCCTAAAAATAAAAATTGGAAAAATCAAATAATATCTGAGTTATTTTTATAAAAGAAATTCGCTTTATTGCGTCATCATGACGTCATCACCGAATCGACCCAATCGGACGTTGACATGTGGCTCCGTATTGTACCACGAACTCGGTGCACCGTGGGGCTGGTTCACTGTAGACCAAAGCACTGCGCCATGCATAGGATGATGCCAGCGATGACGTCACCCGACATGCGTCATCTCCCGGTTGGTCCGACCCGAGATGAGATCTGGTTCGTCTACCCTGATCCAACAGCACGAAACAAAACCAGATCTAAATTGTCCAGATTAGATCTAACGGCTGCATATCTCGGGCCACGTGGTAAAGCGATGACCGCCCGATCTAATCCTACGGCCTCATCTTACCGATGGCGTTCAGTGTTAACGCGGCGACGTGGATCAATCCAGTGCACCCATGGTTGATCGGACGGCTGGCGGTGCTCGGTCCCGTCGATGGCGATGCGGTGGCGCAGTTTCACCGGACTTGAAGACGATGACCACAGGCACGGCGCTGCGGCGGTTCAACAGCGACAATAGACGGTGGAATGGGTGCGGCTCGACGAGGTGAGTTCGGATATGGTCTCAGGACGGCGAAAGGAGCTCCCGGTGGTGGTGAAAACTCGGCGCAAGACTTGCGGACTCCGGCGAGCTATGGCTAGCGCTGCGGGGCTCTACTGGCGACGGCGCTTGGGCGTAAGAAGGCGACAACTCACGGGGAACCTCGGGACACCCGCCCCCTATTTATAGCCTCGGCTACGCATGCAAAATCTGGAACCCTAACAGTCTACGGCGGCGACGGCGGCTTAGACCCGGACTCCAGCGGTGTCTCGGAGACGAACTCTTCTCCGCCGCACGATCAGCCTTCGACAATTGAGATCCTCTGCAACATGGCACAATCCGGCCCGGTCACGAATCCAACGGCGGTGATTTGAAGATGTGTAAGTTCAACCTTCATTAGTTATGGTTTTGGTGTTAATGACAAATCTAATATTAAGTTTATCCCCTAATGTGATATTGTTATTAATGACAAATCTTATATCGAGATTAACGTGTTTATTTATAATATCTTTGATTAGTCTCATCGCATTGAAAAAATAGAAAACCCAAGGTATGTTTGCATATTCATTCTAGTATTAGTTGCATACTTTGGAGTCAAGTTAAAATATGAATGTCTCCATTATAGTAACCACAAAATGTGCATCATGTTTCCCAATCCATATATTACATGGATGCACACACTTAGGGGGAGTTTGTAGTTTAACTTGAAAGTCTCTTTGTGTTGATCTAATTCTTATTGATACATATAAGGATCAAGACAAAGAAACTAAATCATTGAGTATATATTTGAATTGCCTAGTTATAAGTATACTCATGATAATATAGGATATACTCCAATGCGATCAAATTGAATATGTGCATATTATGTTCGAGTCAATTATATTTATGCACATATACATGTGGGGTTTATTCTATAGTTGATGACGTAGAGTAATGATCAATTTCATATCGCTTACACATAATGGATCATTACTTTTCATCAACATGAGTATATGAAAACTTGTGTAGTTGATATATACTCATATCAATTTAAATGATAATTTAAATTGAGTTCATTTGTCTTATTAATCATTAAAGAACACTTCATCATGTGTTGATGGTGCTCCTTGATTAATTAAGGACAAATGGATAGTTTTTAAGTATAATTAAGCATGTGTTGCATTATTATACTTAAGACACATTTACAATCATTTCAATTGATTTAGGTTGTGCTCAATTGATCTAAAGGCATCCATTATGTGTTAATGGAGTGCAAGAGATAATTGAGACAACCATGCATCTTGGTCTAATAAGTTTCATGAGTTATATTTGAGTTAGGTCCAAAGATGAATGAGATGATAAAACGGAACAAGGACGGCATCATGAGTTGATGGGCGTCAAGAATGGATCCTGAAGATAAAGAGGAGTCGAGTAATGATCCCGGGGAGTATCAAAGCGATGATCATAAAGACCCCAAAGGATTGCTTGTCTGTAACACCCCAATTTTTGCTTTTCTTGCATTTTATTGGTATTTTGAAATTTTGAGAATTTTGGAATTTATTTGGATTTATTTGGAATTATTTGAATTTATTTTGAATTAAACCATTTATCAAATTAATTAAATAATGGAAAAGTTAAAATAAATTTTGCTGAAAATATTTTATTTGAGTCACAAATGTCCTAAAATATTTATGAGAATTTTTCGAAATTTTCTGATATTTTTAATGCCCCAAATAAATTATTTTAATTTGGAAATATTTTTAATCGAAAAGGATTAAAATCCAAATGAACGATCTTGGGCGAAATCTTGTGCGGCCCGCTCGAAAAAACCCTAACGTGCCGCCGTTCGATCTTCATCAAGCGGCTCTCATCGCGCCACGTCACCCACCTCGATTTCGTCGGATTCATGCCCGTCGCCGTGTGGGCCTCGGTTTCCACGATTTTCACGGACGTCGAGGCCCTATTTAAGCGCCGCCACCGTGTCGTGATCCTCACCTCACGCCGCAACCGTCCGTACTCATCACGCCACCCGAGACGCCGCCGCCTCGCCGCCGCGAGCTCGCCAAAGTTCCGGCCGCCGCCCGAAGTTCTTAGCGTCGTTAAAATCGCCGCCGGTGATTCTCCGCCGCCGCCGTGCCACCATTGGACTCAGAGCGTCGCGCGCGTCGGAAGCATTACCGCCGCCGTCGCCGGAGGTCCACGGAAGCGCCCGCGCCGCGCGTCGTCGTCCTCATCTCCGGTCAAGCCGCCGCCAAGACTTTCGCCGCCGAGTCGAGCTTCCACGCCGTCCGTCGCGCATCAACGATCGAGATTCGACCCGTCGCCCAAAGCGATAAAGCCCATCTTCTAAACCCCACCGTTAGATGCAAATCCGAGGGGCGCCGTCGTGCCGCGTCGCCATACCTTTGCACACGTGGCGACAAAGCGGACCCACACGTCGATCTCGCGCATGTACATTTGTTCACCGTGTCGCCGACAAAGCGGACCCACCGTCGACCACACGTGCACGGGTCACCGAAGTCGGCCGACAACCACGGGCCCACTCGTCGGCCGCCGCGCCTTGTCGCGCGTGGCGTCACCGTGACGTCATCTTGGCGTCACGGTGGGACCCACTGTCGATGAGTTGGTGAGTCGTCTTGGCGTCATGATGGCGTCATCTTGGCGTCATCACGGAGCCGGTCGGCGGCGTCGGCGAGGCCCGTGTCACTCTCTGGTGGCGACCGTGTCACAGATGACGCAATAATTGATTTTCGAAAAAGAAAATATTTATTTAATTCGGTATATTGATTTTAAATATATTTTGAAACTTCAAATGCTTATAACTTTTGCGTTTTAACTCCGATTTGAGTGATTCCAATTTCTAAAATTTGTAAAATTGTGATCTTTCTGTTTATGAATTTTAATTGAATTTTTGAGCACTGTTTGCCCACTGTTTATTTATTTTATTATTTGTGTTTACGTTCTTGCGTAGGCGTTGAAGTGCGAAGGTTTCGAGGAGAGGTTCGACCGAGAGCAAGTTCGGGACCGGAACCAGCACTTTTGAAGGCAAGTTGTGTTTGATCATGTTGAACCTATTAGAGCAAATTATTTTGATTTAAACTATTGCATGCTAATTTGATAGAAATGATTTTGAATAAGTTTTGGGATTAGTTAAATGCCTAGTTCTTTGTATGCCACCTTGTCATATATAATTGTAGGCCATGAATCCTTTGTCACCCTAGGTTATGAATTAATAGTTGGACATTAATAATTTGCCAACATGGGTTGAGTAGATCAAGTAGTGTGCTTAGCCCTTGCCACGAGGACAATTCATGATTTTGGAACACCAAAGTAAATAATGACTTAATGAGATATGGAACACGTTTTGTGAATGAGACATGTGTTATTGAGTTGATGATGGCACGTGGTGCAATGGTAAAGAAGCAGGGTGGGAAAATGATTTAGGCGGGGCAAATGGCAAGATTGTTTCAAGAGTGGCAAGCTGGGCGGTCGTATTTGGTTTTATTGGACATGGACATTTGAGTTACACTTGGTTAGTCTTGCCTCGGTCAACTAAGGACTTAACCTTGCGAGCATTTGAGCTGAGTCTCTCATACAACCACAAGCTCAAGTAATGGGGCGGGCTTAGGTGAGTAAACCGGGAAATCTATTCTTTGAATCTTGTCGTGGTGGTGTGAGGCAGGAGAAGCGGAATGAGAACTCACATGGCGCAAGAGGGGCCACAGGTGTGGTAACCAGTCCCTCCGGTGTTGAAACCTTAGCGAAGATCTTGAGTTTAGATGGAACTTTGGAAAAGCTTCGTTCACGGTTATTTGCCTTGGTGGTATTTGGTGTATCTTGTGGGTAAAGTGTATAACCTCTGCGAGTGTACAACCTATTGAATAGCCGTGCTCACGGTAATGAGCATCGCTTCGGTGATTCTGGTCAAGGGTTAGATTTTCATAAAAATGAATTGTTGATGGAAAATGCTTGGGTTGGTGATGATGAATTTGACTTAGGATGGAAAAATGAATTACAATTGAAATGCTTGTGAAAGCTACTATTCCTACTCTTGTTTCTTGCTTTGCAATCTATTCTTGTTTATTTGAAATCTTTGTCTTGCTCATGAACCATAGCCTATCCTTTGTACTAAGCCATGCATGTAGAATATTAGAATTGCATTACATGCATGACTTCTTTGAGTGCTCAAAGTACTCACCCACAACAACACAACCAGGTTGAAGAAGAAGCAAACCCTGCTCGGGAGGAGGAGTATCGGGGAGCCGACAAACTAGGGGCGAGCCCGATCGGTTACTGTGGCAAATTGGTTGGCGCCACGAGTTTATTTTATTTCATTGCATTTGAATATTTTAATAAGTCTTAAGCCTGCAATCGTATCTTTGTAACTTGACCATAAGGTCGATCAACTAGTTTGAGTATTTAATCAAAGTACTTATTATTTAGTTGGTTATGGTGTGATATGTACCAATGTTGAGGCTGTGTGCACTAAGCGTGATCTGGACTAGTGCTGAATACCTGAGGGTCGGATTTGCAAATTCGGGTCCCGACAGAGGTGGTATCGAGCCATCTTGGTGTAGGGGCCAGCCCTTAGTTAGAATGGTCGTAGTGAGGATAAAACTATTTTCTAAAAGCTAAAATGTGCCAAGATGATAATGCAATCTCGACTTACCCTTCTCTTCTTTCATACCCTTGCTGAATTCAACACATATTCGCTTTGATTAAAATATCTGAGTTTCACGTGAGTGTCCTTTGGCGATGAGGATGATCCACTCTTTTGGTGGCGCCTTGGAGGGTATGCTTGCGAGCTTTGGCGTATGATCACCGCTTGGAGGATATGATGGCCGATCTCTGGGGACTCTTGTGGATCGGGCGGGGCGGATATTGCAGGATGTCACCATCACGGTTCACGCTCGAGGATAGGGCAAGGCGAGCCGTCGTATCCGTATCACGACCGGAGGTTGTCATTTGTATTTGGGATTCGAGGAGACATCGCGTCTGGCGATGAGGCGGTGCTCGTACCTACCCGAGAGAGTTGGATGGCACGATGTTTCGTCACCACCCGTAGAGACACTACGCTGGCAAAGAGCCCATCGAGGAGGAGGATGCCACGATCACCCACGGCGGATATGTTATCGCTCAAGAGGATGCTATCGGCGAGGCGGTTCGAGGGCTGCAGAGGTCTCGTGGCGAGTTCACACGACTTAGGGCTCATCTGTTGCGGACTTGTGAGTACTTGGCCCCTCTATCCAGAGGATTGGGGAATGGAGACAATATTTGTGCGGACGAGCGGGCGATCTTTGGAGCTACGACCAGACCCGGAGGACCCACAGAGAGCGCAGCGAGCGAGCGAGCGGTGGAAGTGAAGTCGGAACAAGTGGAAGTGAAGCCCGAGCTGTGGAGGTCAGCGAGGCAGTGGAGGTTGAGCTGTGCGGAGGCGCATCCAGCGGAGGATCGTTGGGATAGGTTTGTACCGCACCAGCACACACGGTGTATCCACCGGGAAGTTCGGTGGGGGCTGGCTCGAGTGGCGTTAGGATTAGCGGTTGAGACTCTGCGTTGAGTCGCGTCTTGGAATAAGAGTCACCTTAGGCGTTTGACTCCAGTGTTAGTTCGATTTGCTTCTTTCATGCTTGTGAGTGATCGGTATGTGTTGCATGGCCCATAGGCATTGTGAGCAACCATACCTCAATATTAATAAAGTAATAAAGTTAGATTTTGTGTTATACCTTTGTCCCTGCATAAGTACTCTATTACTCGTCTATTCTTATTTCCCTCTCGTCTCTAAACCATGGAGCAATCGGCAGATGGTGAACACTCGAGGAAACCAAGGAGGAAATGGGAGTGGTTCACGCTCAGTTGGAAACATCGATGGTGAAGGACAAGGACCTCAACCAGCACCGCCGGTTGATATCACGAGAACTTTGGAGCCTTTATTCTGCCTGAGACCCGATTAATGCATGCCATGATCAGCGAATCTGACGAGTCCTTGCCCAAGCTGCCGCCGCCGCCCAAGCTAACCAGGTCAACCCAGTGCAGAGACCACACTCGAGGCTGTCAGAATTCATGAGGACACGACCGCCTACATTTTCTGGAAATGCCAATCCATTGGAGGCAGATGATTGGCTGAGGACGATAGAGAAAGTTGCACATTACCGGTGTGAAGGAAATGAGAGGTACTCTATGCCTCTCATCGACTTGAAGGAACTGGTGAATGGTGGGAAAACTCTTTTGCTGCTCATGAGCACCGCAGGACATCGGTGGGAGGAGTTCACGATCGCTTTTGGCGATACCATGTGCGAAGGCATCATGGAGCTGAAGAAGGAGGAGTTTAGAACCTTTGCGGGGCAATCAATCGATGTCTGAGTATCTGAATAAGTTCACGCGGTGGCACGCCTTCGCTTTTGAGGATGTAACAACGGATAAGGCGAGCAATCTCGATTCATGAAGGGACTGAATTGGGGCTGCAGTGGGACTCATAACCCACACTTTTCACGATTTTCGAGAGCTAGTGAACAAAGCGCGATATTGGAGGACAAGCGCAAGGAGGCGGAGGACAACCGAGCCTTGAGATGGCCTGACGAGGAAACGCCCGAGGCGCGGCGTTTGAGGTTACACCAAATCAGTTCTTGATTTCAGCCAGAATGTGATGGCAGCGCCACCACGATACCAAGACTGCGGACAAAATTTTGAACACCAACACGGTTGGGAATGCAGTGCGAGGAGCAGCGATCGGCGGTTAGACGTTGTTACGTCTGCAACGAGCCGGGGCACTTTGCCAATTATTGTCCTAAGAAGGGAGGAGGAGTGACACCAGTTCGCTTCAATCTTGGAACTACTCCAACGAAGACACCTGCGCCAGGAGCAAGTCGTGGAGTTACACAATCTGGAGCTGCCACGCAGACTGTGGTAAGAGGCAGAGTCAATCATGTCACCGCCGATGCAGTGCAGAATACATCGGACGTCGTACTGGGTAAGTTACTTGTCAACTCGATTACACCTGCAGATTTTATTTGATTACGGAGCTTCGCATTCGTTTATATCTCGGATTTTTGCTGTGAACAATGGGTTGAAAATGGTGAACCTTAGGCATGTATTGCTAGTACAATCCGGGATCGAACTCCGATCGATGTAGGATGTTACTAGGGTAAAGTTGCTTATAGATGGAGCGAGTTCCTAGCAAACTTAGTGGTGTTAGATACCCGGACCCTAGATGTTATTTTGGGAATGGATGGTTGTCTAAACACAAGGTTGTGTTAGGCGTGGACGAAGAGTCATATCGATCGAGAGTCCTTGTGGGAGAAAAGTAGAGTTTCAAGCCCTTTGCCGTTCGGGATGGGCGAGTTGATGGTCAATAGTGTGAAGGTCGTCGGCATAGAAGGCGTACCGGTTGTCGAGAGAATACCGGATGTATTTCCAAAGGATTTACAGGATGCCACGAGACGAGGGACATAGAGTTTGTAATTGAGTTAGTGCAAGAACGGCCCGATAGCTAAGAGACCTTATCGGATGTCAGCCGATGAGCTGGTCGAAATGAAGAAGCGATTGAGGAATTATTGGATAAGGGATTTATTAGACCTAGTTAAATGCGCCATAGGGAGCACCGGTTCTGTTTGTCAAGAAGAAGGGCGGAGATTCTGGGATGTGTGTGGATTAATGCGCTGAATGAAGTCACTATAAAGAATAAGTACCGCTACCGGGATCGATGACCTATTTGATCGGTTGAGAGGAGCCGGAGTTTTCTCCAAAATTGACCTCGATCGAGGATATCACCGGTGAAGATTCGATCGGAGGATGTCGAAGACCGCATTTTCGTCAAGATATGGGCATTCGAGTTCTGATGATGTCTTTTGGTTTGACAAATGCACTGCATATTTCATGAACATGATGAACAAGGTTTTCATGGAATACCTGGACAAGTTCGTTGTTGTGTTCATAGATGACATTCTAGTTTACTCCAAGACCCGGGAAGAGCATGCAGAGCATCTGAAGCTAGTTCTGGAGAGGTTAAGAGAGCGACAACTTTTAGCTAAGTTTAGCAAGTGTGACTTCGGAAGAACAAGGTGGAATTTCTTGGACATGTGGTGGCCGCCAAGGAGTCATGATTGACCCAAGTAAGGTGGAAGCGATGTTGCATTGGGAGCCACCCAAGGCGGTGACTCAAATCCGTAGTTTCCTTGGAATGGCGGTTATTACCGTCGATTTATTGAGGATTCTCAACGATTGCGAGACCCCTTACGCAATTGTTGAAGAAGGAAAAAAAGTTTGCGTGGGCCGGAATGTGGCGGAGTTTTCGAGTTGAAGAAACGTTTGACAACGGCACCAGTGTTAGTTCTACCGGATTTAAGCCAGAGCTTTGATATATACTGTGATGCATCGCGCCAAGGACTAGGATGCGTGTTAATGCAGAACAGAAAGGTCGTTGCGTATGCATCAAGGCAGTTGAGGCCGCATGAGGAGAACTACCCCACACATGACTTGGAGTTAGCAGCCGTAGTGCATGCTTTGAAGTTATGGAGGCACTATCTGATTGGAAACAGATGTGAGGTGTACACGGACCATAAGAGTCTTAAATATATATTCACACAATCGGACCTGAACATGAGGCAGAGAAGATGGTTGGAACTAATTAAGGATTACAATCTGGGGATTCATTATCACCCCGGAAAAGCCAACGTGGTGGCCGATGCTTTAAGCCGAAAAAGCCATTCGGTGAACATGTTGGTGGAAGCAAGTCAGGTTGAGTTATGCAAGGAATTTGAAGTGAAGTTTGGAAGTTGTGCCTAAAGGATTTATAGCCGCTTTAGAAGTGAAGCCTACCTTGGAAGATCAGATTAAGTGAGGAGACGGAAGGGTGATGTCAAGATTGAGAGAATTAAGTCCAAAATGGAGGAAGGCAAAGCGAAGGATTTCAAGTTGGATGAGCAAGGTACATTGTGGATCAAGAAGCGCATTTGCGTCTGCACAAGAAGGCTAAAGCGGTGATTACGGAGGAAGCTCATGACTCAAGTACTCCATTCATCCGAGAAGCGCTAAGATGTATCAAGATCTGAAGGAAAGATTTTGGTGGCCAAGCATGAAGCGTGAAGTTGCGAGCATGTTGCGTTGTTGTCGACATATGCCAAAGAGTCAAAGCAATGCATCGAGGCGGCGAGGTTGCTCTGACCCGAAGATACGAGTGGAAATGGGAGAAATCGGAATGGATTTCATTACTGGTTTACTGAGGACCCGAACGGTATGACTCCATATGGGTTATAGTGGACCGTTTGACAAAGGTTGCCCATTTCATCCGGTGAAGACTACCTATTCGGGGACCGCTTAGCGATTTATATATGTCAAGAATTGTATGTCTACATGGAGTTCGAAGAAGATTGTGTCGGACGAGGTACCGGTTTACCTCAAGATTTTGGGATAAGTTGCATGAGGCCCTAGGAACCCTTTGAACTTGATCTTGCATATCACCCACAGACAGATGGGCAAACGGAAAGAGTTAATCAGATACTGGAGGACATGTTGAGGGCATGTGCATTGGCTTATACAACTTTGTGGGATAAGTGTTTGCCATATGCCGAGTTTAGCTATAACAACGACTACCGAGCAAGTTTGCGAGATGTCGCCATTTGAGCGCTATATGGAAGACCTGTCGAGCGCCGTTGAATCTGGAATGAGGCGGAGAGCGTCATATGTTGGGCGGACATTCTTGAGAAGTGAAGAAGCGGATAGCCAGGATCAGGGAAAGGTTGAAAATAGCACAATCAAGACAGAAGAGTTACGCAGATAATCGCCGCAGGGATTTAAGCTTTGAGCCTGAAGATTTTGTGTATCTCAGAGTTACACCACTCAGAGGAGTTAAGAGGTTCCACACTAAAGGGAAGTTAGCACCAAGATATGTTGGTCCGTTCAAGATCCTAAGTCGTAGAGGTGAAGTAGCGTATCAGTTGGAGTTACCGCAGTCATTAGCAGGAGTGCATGATGTGTTCCACGTGTCACAATTAAAGAAATGCCTCCGAGTGCGGAAGAGCAAATGCCGTTAGAGTCGATCGAGTGCGGGAGGATTTGACCTATAAAGAGTACCGGTGAAGATCTTGGATCGATGGATCGAAAGCGAAAATAAATCGACCAACCTGCGAGAGTTCGATTAGAGTAACCATTAGAGAGCGAAGCAACTTTGGCGTGAAGAAGACTGAAGAAGGAATTTCCCAACCTATTCCTTAGTCGATACAGAATCTCGGTCGAGATTCCGTTAAGGGGAGGTTTGTAACACCCCAATTTTTGCTTTTCTTGCATTTTATTGGTATTTTGAAATTTTGAGAATTTCTGGAATTTATTTGGATTTATTTGGAATTATTTGAATTTATTTTGAATTAAACCATTTATCAAATTAATTAAATAATGGAAAAGTTAAAATAAATTTTGCTGAAAATATTTTATTTGAGTCACAAATGTCCTAAAATATTTATGAGAATTTTTCCAAATTTTCTGATATTTTTAATGCCCCAAATAAATTATTTTAATTTTGGAAATATTTTTAATCGAAAAAGGATTAAAATCCAAATGAACGATCTTGGGCGAAATCTTTATGCGGCCCGCTCGGAAAAACCCTAACGTGCCGCCGTTCGATCTTCATCAAGCGGCTCTCATCGCGCCACGTCACCCACCTCGATTTCCGTCGGATTCATGCCGTCGCCGTGTGGGCCTCGGTTTCCGCGATTTTCACGGACGTCGAGGCCCTATTTAAGCGCCGCCACCCGTGTCGTGATCCTCACCTCACGCCGCAACCGTCCGTACTCATCACGCCGCCGAGACGCCGCCGCCTCGCCGCCTGAGCTTCGCCAAAGTTCCGGCCGGCCGCCAGAGTTCTTCGCGTCGTTAAAATCGCCGCCGGTGATTCTCCGCCGCCGCCGTGCCACCATTGGACTCAGAGCGTCGCGCGCGTCGGAAGCATTACCGCGACATCGCCGGAGGTCACGGAAACGCCGCGCCGCCGCGTCGTCGTCCTCATCTCCGGTCAAGCCGGTAGCCACAAGCTTTCATCGCCGCCGAAGTCGAGCTTCCACGGCCGTCCGTCGCGCATCAACGATCCAGATTCGCCACGTCGCCCAAAGCGATAAAGCCCATCTTCTAAACCCCACCGTTAGATGCAAATCCGAGGGCGCCGTCGTGCCACGTCGCCATACCTTTGCAGCGTGGCGGCGACAAAGCGGACCCACACGTCGATCTCACCGCATGTACATTTGTTCACGTGTCGGCCGACAAAGCGGACCCACCGTCGACCACAACGTGCACGGGTCACCGAAGTCGGCGACAGCCGCAGGCCACTCGTCGGCCGCCGCGCCTTGTCGGCGTGGCGTCACCGTGACGTCATGCGGCGTCCGCGGTGGGACCCACTGTCGATGAGTTGGCCGAAATCGTCTTGACGTCATCTTGGCGTCATCACGGGGCGGTCGGTGGCGTCGGCAGGGCCACGTGTCACTCTCTGGTGGCGACCGTGTCACAGATGACGCAATAATTGATTTTCGAAAAAAAAATATTTATTTAATTCGGTATATTGATTTTAAATATATTTTGAAACTTCAAATGCTTATAACTTTTGCGTTTTAACTCCGATTTGAGTGATTCCAATTTCTAAAATTTGTAAAATTGTGATCTTTCTGTTTATGAATTTTAATTGAATTTTTGAGCACTGTTTGCCCACTGTTTATTTATTTTATTGTTTGTGTTTACGTTAGCGTAGGCGTTGAAGTGCGAAGGTTTCGAGGAGAGGTTCGACCGAGGAGCAAGTTCGGGACCCGGAACCAGCACTTTTGAAGGCAAGTTGTGTTTGATCATGTTGAACCTATTAGAGCAAATTATTTTGATTTAAACTATTGCATGCTAATTTGATAGAAATGATTTTGAATAAGTTTTGGGATTAGTTAAATGCCTAGTTCTTTGTATGCCACCTTGTCATATATAATTGTAGGCCATGAATCCTTTGTCACCCTAGGTTATGAATTAATAGTTGGACATTAATAATTTGCCAACATGGGTTGAGTAGACCAAAGTAGTGTGCTTAGCCCGCGAGGACAATTCATGATTTTGGAACACCAAAGTAAATAATGACTTAATGAGATATGGAACACGTTTTGTGAATGAGACATGTGTTATTGAGTTGATGATGGCACGTGGTGCAATGGTAAAAGAACAGGGGTGGGAAAATGATTTAGGCGGGGCAAATGGCAAGATTGTTTACGGTGGGCCAAGAGTGGCAAGCTGCGGTCGTATTTGGTTTTATTGGACATGGACATTTGAGTTACACTTGGTTAGTCTTGCCTCGGTCAACTAAGGACTTAACCTTGCGAGCATTTGAACGAGTCTCTCATACAACCACAAGCTCCGTAATGGGGCGGGCTTAGCTGAGTAAACCGAGAAATCTATTCTTTGAATACTTGTCGTGGTGGTGTGAGGCAGGAGAAGCGGAATGAGAACTCACATGGCGCAAGAGGGGGCCACAGGTGTGGTAACCAGTCCCTCGGTGTTGAAACCTTAGCGAGCGTCTTGAGTTTAGATGGAACTTTGGAAAGGCTTCGTTCTGGTTATTTGCCTTGGTGGTATTTGATTGTATCTTGTGGGTAAAGTGTATAACCTCTGCGAGTGTACAACCTATTGAATAGCCGTGCTCACGGTAATGAGCATCGCTTCGGTGATTACGGTCAAGGGTTAGATTTTCATAAAATGAATTGTTGATGGAAAATGCTTGGGTTGGTGATGATGAATTTGACTTAGGATGGAAAAATGAATTACAATTGAAATGCTTGTGAAAGCTACTATTCCTACTCTTGTTTTCTTGCTTTGCAATCTATTCTTGTTTATTTGAAATCTTTGTCTTGCTCATGAACCATAGCCTATCCTTTGTACTAAGCCATGCATGTAGAATATTAGAATTGCATTACATGCATGACTTCTTTGAGTGCTCAAAGTACTCACCCACAACAACACAACTTCAGTTGAAGAAGAAGCAAACCCTACTCGGGAGGAGGAGTATCGGGAGGCCGACAAACTAGGGAGCGAGCCCGGTCGGTTGCTGTGGCAAATTGGTTGGCGCCACGAGTTTATTTTATTTCATTGCATTTGAATATTTTAATAAGTCTTAAGCCTGCGAGGCGTATCTTTGTAACTTGACCATAAGTAACTTGACCATAAGGTCGATCAACTAGTTTGAGTATTTAATCAAAGTACTTATTATTTAGTTGGTTATGGTAGAGAATGATATGTACCAATGTTGAGGACTTTTGTGTGCACTAAGCGTGATCTGGACTAGTCTATGAGTCCTATACCGAGAGCAGGTCGGATTTGCAAATTGACGGGTCTTGAGAAGCTCAAAGAACGGGTTTGGTTTTGGAGAAATGCTTTTCGGGTTAAATTTGGTTTTCTCGATCAATGGGCGGTACTCTTCGGACAATGTGGGCTGTAGTACCGAATCATGTACTACCGGCTTTAGTTGCCAGAGGTTTATTTCAGAGGAGTTATTTTTGGGTTTGTGCCGAGCGGTACTATCGGGCCTGAGGCGTACTATCAAAAAGTCGGACTCACTGCCTCGAGGGCGGTAGAGTACCGCAATTATGACCGCTTCTTGGGCGTTGGGAGTCGGGCCAGATTACTCTGCCCTTAGAGGGCGGTAGTACCACATTTCGTGGTTTTCGCCCATTTTGCCCCCAAACGGCTAGTTTTCTTGTGGGGAGCTATAAATACCCCCTTGGGGGGCTTGGGGCGCAGGTTGGCTGTGTGTGGGAGTTGTGTGCATGTGTTGCTCTTCTCCATTTGCCTCTTGAGCTTAAGTGTGAGTACTAATTGCATGTGTTGCAATTAGGGAGTGGTTTGAGTGCCTCTTGTGCATGTGTTGCACTTGAGTGAGGCCTTGTGCATGTGTTGCACTTGGTGATCACCGGGAGCGCATTCGTTGTACTCGGTGAAGTTCAAGCGGAGGAGCGGCTTGTTGCTCTTGGAGGTTGCCGACTCCTAGAGCAGCGTGGGTGTCGTCTTGGAGCTCTCAAGGTTGTGAGAAGCCCCGCCAAGTTTGTGAAGGTTCGGGTTGAGCCTACGCCATAGCGTGAAAACCACGACTAGTGGAAAGAGGCAGTGCTCAAGCGGGGAGCCGATCCAAGTGTGGACTTGCCTCAACGTGGACTAGGGGAGACCGGCAAGTCTCCGAACACCACGAAAAAATATCGGTTGTCTCTTGTCTCTTTACATTCAAGTATTTACCTTTTGCATATTTATCAATTGCTTGAATGTATTAGAATTGCTTAGTATTAATTGATTGTTCTATTTAGCAATTCTAGTATAGAGACTTAATTTAGTTAGTGCACTAGTGAGCCTAGTTGATTTAGGCTTTAATTGCCAAAACCTATTTGTCGCTTCCGCATAGATCTTTGATTAGGTTTTGACATAGGGGTGTATTAGAGCGAATTGTTTAGTGAGCGATCAAATTTTGTAAAACGCCTATTCACCCCCCCTCTAGGCGCATCCTCGACCCTACAAGATGCCCTTTACTGCTCCACTCCATCTGAACCATCCGCTCCTGATCTGATGGTTCGCGACATTAGGTTTCACGCTACTTCACCAACTCTGGTCCACATGATAGCTATCCAACGGCTAATATTCCTTAACTACGCGGCTTGATGACGTCTCTCTGATCAAGATCCAACGGTTCGCGTTGGCGCTTCTAGAAGGTGGACCGAACAGCGCAAGCGCATGGGCCAAGAGAAACAGTGTTGGGCTTCGGCCTATTACTATTCAAAACGGATATTTTCGGTTTTTCCTTTTAAAATAAATACAGAAAATACTTTTGATTTGTTTGAGCAACTAAAAACACCAAGAAATATCTCAAAAATACTTTGAGACATTCTGGACTCAAATAAAATATTTTTAGTGAAACTTTATTTTAAATCTATATACATATAATTAGTTTTTTTGGCAAAAGGTGAATATGCTTATTTGAAAATAAATCCAATAAATCCAGAAAATTCCAAAATCACACAGATAGCAATAAAACACTATTAACTAATTCAAAAGGCCAAAATTTGGGATGTTACAGTAAGAAATTAGGGAATCCCCTAGATATGATAATTTGTATGCTAATCTCACTCTCTACCTTATGAAAGTCGTCACCATTGATGTAGTTGTATCAAAATGCAATACACAGCAACACACACACACACCCTAAACTCAATCACATTTGAAGGATATGAAAAGGACAAACAACAAAATAAATAGTGTTGAACAGTGAAAAATCACTATTTAGGCTGAATTTGTCTTTTTCATATCTTTCAAATGCGATTGATTTTGGTCTTCAAATTTTGTAGGATTGTAGAAGCTCACCTCCCATGCGTATGGTAATTTTTTAAGAATTTTTCAAAACTTGTACACATGGGTTTCATGAAGTTTTCATGGTAAAGGTTGTTTTCAATATATATATATACACACACACATATATATACATATATATATACATATATACATATATATATATATATGTATATATGTATATATATATGTATGTAGGCAAAGATATTTGGTGAAAACCACCCTTACCGTGAAAACCACATGTAAAAGTTTTGAAAAATTCTCAAAAATACCATATATAGGGAGGTGAGCTTCTACAATCTTGCAAAATTCGAAAAATAAAACTCAATCGCATTTGAAAGATATGAAAAAGACAAACAACAAATGAATAGTGCTAAACAGTAAAAAAATACTATTTAGGCTGAATTTGTCTTTTTCATATCTTTCAAATGCGATTGAGTTTCATCTCCAAATTTTGCAGGATTGTAGAATCTCATCTCCCCTACATATGGTAATGTTTTGAGAATTTTTCAAAACTTTTACGTGTGATTTTCATGGAGTTTTCATGGCAAGAGTGGTTTTCACCAAATATACTGCCATATATATATATATATACACACACACACACACGTATATATATATATAGATACATACACACACGGCCTATCTCGTCACCAGCCATGCCCCATGAAATATCTACCTTTTCAGTACTATTATTATTATTATTATTTTGTATATTTTTATTTATTTGAGCTTGTTTTCACATGTAGACATCGTCGCCGAAGGTTCGCCAAACCTACAAGAGGTAAAACCAGCAATGTTCATTGAAGGCAAGTCATCTTTGAACATGTTGATCCCAAATTTCTAAAATGCTTATGTTGTTTTAAATTATTGTATGTTTACTTTTATGCAATGTTTTTTTAAATTCTGTTATAGCGATTAGTTAAATTATAGACTGTTATGACCTCCTTGGTATCGATCATATGTACTATTGTCACCCTAGATGGTATTAGATATTTTATTTGATGATGATTAGTAAAGTAGCATCATATGGTAGAATTGCTTAGTCCAACTTACACGTTTTGGTATTATGCTATTATTGGGAATTATTTCAAAATCTTGGTTAAACTCATTTGTAAAGTGCGGGAAGAGGTATTGCTACTATTATTTAAATGAAATAAAGTGGTAAATGGTTTTGGATCGGGGCAGATGGCATGTTTGGCCGGTGCAGGAAGCACGAGACTTTATAAAGTGATTGTTTTGCACTAGTCAATTAAGAACCGAAGCATGTGTTATTTCAAACTGAGCACTACCATACAACCACAAGTTTATATGAGTACGACTTGGTAAATTAATTTATGTGTCTCATTATTAGCTTCATCAGTTAGTGGAATGTGGATGATGGATGGAAACAAGTTTTCCCACAATGCGTAAGAGGGGGCTTTCGATTGGATGGATGGAACCCTTCGACGATGAAACCTTAGCATGTCAGGTTAATAGCGGGGTTGTACATTGTAAAGGTCTTGTTGTGATCATTCTAGTCTCACTCTAAAAGGTTAGAGTGCCTGTGGATAGTAAAGGTTGATCGCATCTGTGGGTAAAGCTACACACACTTTGTAAAGTTAAAACTACTTAAGTAGTTATGCCCACAGTTAAGGGTGGGCAAAGTGCGCTTTCACATGATATATTTTTGTGGTTTTCTTTTAAATAAAATGATGGTTTGGGAGTCTATGAATAGTTGGAACTCTCAAGTTATGGTATAGAAGTTAGAGCTAGTCAGGTGGTTGAATCTGTTTTAGTTGTCTCATTAATTTTAATTATTGCAACTACATTTAGTTCAATGATGGTTATATTTAAAGTTAAAACATTGCTTTATGCTAATAAGCATTACTAAGCCTTTAATTATTTAGCCTTGCATATAGTTACCATATATTATGTTTCCATTACTTACGGAGTACATTTTGTACTCACTTTACAACATTCTAACATTCCACAGAGGAGTGCACTGAAGTAGAAAGTGACTACGAGTTCTTTGTTTTAGGTTTCGGTGAAGGAGATCCAGATTAATATGACGCATACCCTAGTTGATTGCCTGTTGGGTGAATGGATGGACTTATCTTGCTACTATTTATTTCATTTAAGCTATTTCTTTATTTAACTTAAGCCATGTGGCTATTCATTTGTAATTGTTGGTCATAAGACCGGTACTTGTTGCTAAATTACTAATATTTAATTCGTGATATGGATATGCTATTATCACTATTCCATTGTATGCACTAGCTTTTTTTGGACTAGTAGAGGTAGGGATGAAAACGGGTCGGATATCTCTCGCCCGATCCGGGACCGGATCCGAGACCAAATTTTACTATCCGATCGGATCCGGGACCGGATCCAGATACTTGAATCCGGATTCGGGATCGGATCCAGAGTATCCAATATCTGGTAAATTCGGGACGGGATCCGGATATTCGGATTTTTTCTATTCGGATATCGGATCGGATATTCGGGTCGGATATTCGGATCGGATATTCGAATATCAACAAGGTCCAGCCCATTTTCACTAAAGTTTTTCTATATCAGCCCATTTATATTAACAATTAGTTGGTTATATTGATTTCTAAGTAAAATATTCTTTCTATAACGTTTGTTGAGTTTGATTGATATATAATTTGTTACTATAGTCATGTACTCATATGGTTTTAATTCAATATATATTACTCTATATATGCGTGCATTATCTGTAGATCTTTATCCGTTTTTGACCCGAATCCGTCACATATCCGTATCCCGAATAACCCGAATCCGTGTCCGTATCCATATCCGCTAGCCGTGATCCTGTTCAATCCCGAAAAAAATATGGGTTAGATACGGAAGAGCAATATCCGTCCAGATCCGATCTGCTTTCACCCCTAAGTACAGGTATACACTGAGAGTTCGGATTTAGAAATCCAGCCCGACATCATCAAACATGATAATTCCTACCCAAATCCCTCTCTTCCCGTAGTGGACATCATAGGCATTTTATCAATGGCAGATGTAAGTGAGGGCATTTTATCAATTGATCCTTCTTTAGGCGGTTCAAACCAAGGTTGCAAATTTCATTTTCGGTTCACATCTCATCACCCTCTGAATGAAATCTCATTATTTTGTACAAAATCTGGATGAAATTTAGAAAGAAAATCTCAAATCTGGATTTTTTTGGACTGAGATTTCCAAAATTTCACGTGAAATCCGAAATTTAGTCTGAAATTACCGAAATTTCAGCAAATGTCAACTGAGGGAAAATGGCCCAAATGATGTCAAAAATTTTTGAAATTTTTTTGAAGGGTCTTGACACATTATTGATGTTACAATAAAAATTTTAGATAATTATCAAATCTAAGATACTTTTAAAATTTTAAACATTGCTATTGTCCTGCTAAAACGCTGAGCAACAAGTTTAAATCGAATGAAAAATGAACCAAACCACGTTAGAAAATTTTGAAATTATTGCGAATGGTCCTAACACATATATAATATTCTCATAAAATTTTTAGATGATGATCAAGCTTGAGGAATTTTCAAATATTCGGACAATACTATTGTCTGATGAAAGCCTTACTAGCAAATTTGAACAAAATAAAAAATAGTACAAACCACATTAAAAATTTTGAATTTTTTTAGATGTTCTGATGTATCATTAATGTTTATTTAAAATTTTTAGAAGATAATAAAGCTTAAAGAATTTTTAAAAATTATGATAGTGTTATGTCCTTATGAAAGCCCGAAGATCAATATATATATTTGCTTTAGCAATAAAAAAGTTTAGAATTTTGAAAATTTCACATAAGGATTCTAAGGAAATTCTTAAGATTTCATAAAATTTCCAATCATGATCACACTCCAATGAATTTATAAAATTCTTACATGGTATTGTACCTTTATGTTCTTTCTCTTGTCGATTTTTAAAATATAACAAACGAAGTTAAATGCTTATATAGATTTGATTGAGCAAACAAAATAGTTTAAGATTTTTGAAAATTTTATAGAATAGTACGAGGCAGTTATTAAGTTCTCATAAAAATTTTAGATCATGATCGCACTCGATCAAATTTATAAAATTCTGACAAGGTTACTGTCCCAATTGTGTTCATCCTATTTTTGATTTTTTTAAGATAACAAGTGAAGCTAAATTATTTTAAAATTTTTATGTATGATTCTACACTACTATAGATTGTACCATAAATTGTTTAGATCTTTATCAAGCTTGTATAATTTTATAAAAATCGACGTGGTGTTTTTACCAAAATTTTAAAATGGCTCAAAATTTGTTTTTCAATAAATTTTCATAGAAGATGACGTTCTTAAGGGTTATTGGACCAAATTCGGTCAAATCCGACCATAAAAGTTTAAACACCAGTTAAAACTCCTGAGATTTTGGCGAAATTTTATTGAAATTTCTGAGATTACTATAGTAATTTAATTTTTTGAATTTTTCTAATCCAAACAAGATTTTGAATCTCGTGGGGGTCTGAAATTTGAATTTTTCTTGAAATTTCACCAATTTTTGGCAAGATTTCTATCCATGGTTCAAACCATATATTCAAATCTCGGTGTAATTTCGGATTTCGACCCCCTCCGAGATTCAACATACCGGCAGGATGAGAAAAAAAATTAAATTCTACAGTAATTTCAAAAAAAACTTGATGAAATATCGCCAAATTTCACTGAGATTCTGGGTTTCTCGACAGAAATTGCTAGAAAATTGATACTAATAGGGCTGGATTTGAACCGAAGCAACTTTGGTGCCTAAGCTCAGATGGTAAAGTGCCAGCCTACTATGCGAAAGGTCCATGGTTCGACTCTGGCCGAACACAATCATTTTCAGATCATTAATCATTTATAGCTTATATAGAAGCGATACACTAGTTAACCAACTAGCAGCTGCAGCTCAGATGGTAAACATCTCGGTTATAAGGCGCACGAGGTCTTTCGTTCGATTCCATCTTTGGACGCATTTTTCAGCTTCCAAAATTAAAAAAAGAGTGTTGAGACTAGGATTCAAACACTCGGCCTCATGTATGTATGAAAATTCCTCAAGTTTGATCATTATCTGGAAAATTTATGTGTACATTAGTGATGTATTAGGACCATCCACAAAAAATTTCAAATTGTTTTAACGTGGTTTGAACCATTTTTCATTTGGTTGAAGTTTGCTGGTAATGCTTTTATCATGACAGTAGCAATGTCTGAATTTTTAAAAATTTATAAAGCTTGATCGTCAGATGAAAATTTTATGAGAATAGTAGTGATGTATCATAACCATGCACAAAAAATTTTAAAACTGTCTAACATGGTTTGTACCATTCATTCGGTTTTAACTTGCCGGTCAGCGTTTTATCAGGACAGTAGCAATATTCGAAGTTTTAAAAATTCCTCAGACTTGATAACTATCTAAAATTTTTGTGGGAACATCACTGATGTGTCAGGAACTTTCACAAAAAATTTCAAATTTTTTTATATTGTTTGAACTATTTTTCATTCAGTTGAAATGTAACAAAATTTCGGCAATTTTGTGTGAAATTTCAGATTTTTGGTCGAAATTTCGATTAAAAAAATCCGGATTTGAATTTTACTTTTTGAATTTTGTCCAGATTTTGTCCAAAAATGGAATTTAACGAAATTATTTTGTCCGTACAAAAAATTCCGGATTTGAATTTTATCTAGATTTCATCCGAAATAACGAAATTTCGATGAAATTTTGAATTTCGGTGAGTAACAAGATGTAAACCGAAAATGAAATTTGAATCCTGGTTCAAACAACGATGGTGTCTGGCGAGTAATGGCGAGTAATGGCGAGCTTGCCGGCCACCGGGAGCCGAGATAGGACATGCTAATTAATATCTATTTGTGAGATAGGACATGCTAATTAATATCTCTTCTCCACCGATCCGTCATGTATGGATTGTATATAGTGATTTTAAACTAGAAGGAACAGAATCCGTACCTCAAAATCTGAGTAGGAACCTTAAATTAGAATCCGAGTGGGAACCTTAAATTATAATATTCTAGTAGCTGGTAGCTAGGAACGGATATTAATTAGCATAGATCGACCGTCGGAAGACGAGATAGGGCATGCTAATTAATATCTGTGGGTTGGCCCAAACATAACACATAGGCTCACGGACCGTGCTGACATGACCCGTTTCTAGCTAGATCATGCCATACTTGAGTCGGGCCAACAGTACCGTGCCTCCGGCCGGTCCGTTTGGCTGACAGGGAAGGAGAGCCGTAACCAAAACAACCCAGTCATGCTGGATCCGACGGCCAACGCTGTTCCACGGGCGTCTTACTTTCTAGTTTCTTGGTCGAACTCGGATTCTTTCAGATAGACACTGACTGACCTGTGGGGTCAAGGCAACCAACCTCATTGGGCTTTTAGGGTTTTCTCCTCTCCGGCCGCGGCGGCGCAAAGCGAAGAAACCAGAGATGGCGACCATCGTGAACACGACGGAGGAGGAGCCCATGCTGGCGGTTGTGCGCTTCACCGCCGAGCTCGCCTGGGCCGACGCCGGCCCCGAGGTCGCCGAGCCGGAGGTCACCCGCCTCTGCATGGAGGCGCAGCAGCACATCCTCACCGGCCGCTGGCTCGACATGGCCTCCCTCATGCTCGCCTCCGCCGACCTCCTCCTCCTCGCCCCCCGCGTCCCGGACAAGGGTAACTCTCCCCTCCCTTTTCCCTGCCTCCCTACTACCCAAATAAATCTTGGAAAGCCCGTTCTTGAACTGAGCCTCCTCCTCCTCCTTCTTCTTCTACTTCTTTGCTGTAGATCTCGAGTGCATCCTGGCCATAATCTGCAGCCTTGTCACCAAGGCCGGATCCGAGGATGAGGCCCTGCAGATCGCCGAGCTCATCTGCGCCAAGCTCACCCAGCAGCAGGACGACAAGCCGGCGCTGCGCCTCAAAGTGTAAGCATTGTCTGCTGCGTTGGATTGGATTCGATTGTTCCTTCGATCCAAGATTCCCTTACAGGGTTTTTTTACCTTCCTGCTTGTTGTCTCCTTGTGTTCCCAATGTATGTGTGCAGCCTGTTCAGCTTGTACAATCTGCTCACGAGCCCCTACGGCAAGGCCTTCGTCTACAGGAAGGCGCTTGAGCTTGCCACCGCAGGGAAGGCTGCCGACTGCATCATCCCCACTTTTAAGAATATTGACAGCTTCGTGACCGACTGGGGCATCGGCGATTTAGAGCAGAGGGAGCTGTTCCTTGCTATTGCCAGGATCCTCAAAGACCAGAAGGGGTGCGTCACACATTGCTCTTTACTTTCTGGTTCCTTGCATTTGCTTATCAAAATTTACCTGGCAGGATGTTACATTGATGTAATTCCGTCTTGTAATGATTGGCAGCATGAACAAAGAGTACTTCAACTTCTTGGTGAAGTACCTTGCCACTTTCAAGGGAGCAGGCCACGATGCCAATACAATCGGTGATGCAAAGGAAGAAGCTGTCGCGGCAACCATCGAGTTTGTGAAGTCATCTGATCTCTATCAGGTACTTGTTTACTCAAGTTTATATCCCTGTTGTTAGGACTTTCGGTCCAGCCGCAGCAGTGTTGAACTTGGTTATTAACATACTGATATTTGTTTTTGCCCTAAACATACAGTTAACTTATTATAGTCATCACATGTTTGTGTCCTCAGTATCTCCTCAACCCTGAGCTTGTGTGGTTATGAGTTGAGCCAGTTGACATAGCGATAAACATGCTCCTTACATGCTTTCTACTTAGGGTAGACCAATCTTTCTATTTTTACCAACTTGTGCCACTACTACTGCATTTTATGTCATCATCTCTTCTATGTCAGCAGTAGTTGTGAAACTGTACATATGGTTTAATGGCACTCCATGACCTTGCACTGCTGCATACTTTCAATCAGCGCACTGGATTAATGGATTGGAAATATGCTGTTATTGCAGTGTGATCTACTCAATATGCCAGCTGTTGCACAGCTCGAGAAAGATGAGAAGTATCAACCAGTTTATGAGCTTTTAAAGATATTCCTTACTCAGAGGCTTGATTCCTATTTAGAGTTTCAGACTGCTAACTCTACCATGCTCAAAAGCTATGGTATGTTCGTCCGCCGAACCAGTACTAATGATTTTGTTTCCTACGAGTACAATTTATGGCAAGGCTAGCATATTGGTTTCATTTTTTGGTTATCTAATGATGAACAATTGACAGGGCTTGTTCATGAGGAATGCATAACAAAAATGCGACTAATGTCTTTGCTTGATCTGAGCAGCCACTGCTCTGGGGAGATCCCATATTCTGCAATCACAGACGCACTTAGGGTAATGACTGTTCCATCTTGTTGTTTTATTGTTGTTCAGTTGCTGAAACTTTTTATTAACTTCTGTAATGCTTTGTTAGATCAATGATGATGAAGTGGAATTTTGGATTGTGAAAGCAATTTCATGCAAGATATTGGATTGCAAAATTGATCAGCTTAATCAGGTTGTCATTGTAAGGTATTCAGATCTCTAGGGCTTTCTTCGCCGACCTTCATATTCTAGCTATGTTTCAAGATTTTGTGGTCCATATTGCGATGGTATGTTCTTTTGGTTAATAAGTGGTCTGATGTGTAATTTCAGTCAGCATACTGAGAGGATCTTCGGGATGCCACAGTGGCAGAGTCTACGTGCAAAGCTTGGAGTTTGGAGGGTAAACCTATTACACTTATCGACTCACAGTTTGATTAGCTCGCTTGCAAAAATATTGCTCAGTGATAACAAGCATCACTTCCCAGTTTCTTCTGCATGCTGTATAGCGAGATGCGAATTACAAATTCTCTAGTGCACTGACCTGAAAACTGTTAAGCGTTTACCATGCAGCTGATTCAGTTTTCTTTGAAAAATCTTAAGGGAAACATTGCTAATGCTATCAACACAATCCAAGCAAATAAAGTGACTGGAGAGGGGACGCAGGGGATGCAAGGCTTGATGACCCGTTGATTGGATGGGATGTCCTGGATTGAAATTATAGCTTCAGAGATTAGATGAGCAATCTTTTTCGTACAAGACTAGTTTGTAACGTTTAACTACTTTGATCCCGTGATATCTGGGTTACAATTGCATGCGAAGCAATCTCATGTTGCATGAATTTTGTAGACAGCGTGCTTGAAGTCAGATGTTACAGAAGTACCAACATGATGGCAGTTTACTAGTGTAATTTTCCTCCCTAAGGCTAGCTCTGCGAATATGCCATTATTTTGAACATCTAGTGTGTTACTTTCATATGGACACGGATACTGTTGTGGTAATTTACAAATTTTCCATATGGACGATGCAGCTCAACGTTCCTGTTAACATTTTGTTAATCTGAAAACCTGCCTTCAGGATGTTTGTACAGAAATTTACAAACATTGATTCGTTGTTGTTAAGCTCAAATGTAAGTTTGTCTCATATGCATATGCTCCGAAATGACTTGGGCTTACTATCATATTAAACTTTACAATACCATACCAACAGAAGAAAATCTCAATATTTACAGATAAAAAAGGACTTTTTATTGAAACTCCCAAAGCAATGTGTAACTACGAACCACGCAAAAGATATAAAATTTGCATACATATCGCTGGTGCTTTGAACATAGCTGGTGATACTATTTAAGGGGAATAATCACATCCAGATTCGCCCCAACTAGCCATCCTTTAGGGTAGACAAGATTCTCAGATCCAAATGGCTTCCCCGCTCTACGTGCACCCGATCAAGTGCTTCGCCGCACACCTCACGTACGAATGAGCGCAAACCAAGGGTCCACGATGCCATTAGCTCCAGCCTCTCTGGGTACGTACGTACATCACCTGTGCTGACGAGATCTATGCGCTCGCTCTTCGACGGCCAGGCCAGCTGTGGTGCTAGCGGCGGCGGCGGGGCGCAAGATGAGTAGCCAGGGGAAGGACAGTGGATTTCGCGAGGTCACCGTGTACACCTGGCCGTTCTTGCCGTACTGTATGTCCTTCCCCCCGTCGGTGAATTATTGATTTCTGGTCCTAGAAAGCAGGCTTATTATTGATTTCTGGGTCGAAGAAATTCTCACCCCAGAGCCTCTCCATCATTGGCATTCTCAATGACCCGGGAGAAAGTCTGATATGCTTCCTCCTCAGCTTCAACTTGAAGCTCAAGGAAACATCTGTCCATCTTGTTCACAGTAAGGACAGGCCTAATCCTCTCGCCAAGGGCTTGGCGGAGCACAGTTTCAGTTTGCACACAGACACCCTCAATACAGTCAACCACCACCAACGCACCATCGGTGATACCAAGAGCAGCCGACACTTTCGAAGAGAAGTCAACGTGCCCAGGTGAATCAATAAGGTTGATCAGGTACTCGTTCCCATCTCTCTCACCCTTGTATGTCTTGAGCGATTCATCACTTATCTCATAGAAAAGAGAGATACCAGTGGATTTGATTGTAATACCACGTTCTGCTTCGTCTGCACGAGTATCAGTCATGCGAACATCACCAGCAACCTCCTGGGCAATAATCCCAGCAGCTGCCACAAGGGAATATGTAAGCGTAGATTTGCCTGCAAAGAGTAAATAACACGTAAGAAGAGTGCACAGTTGTATTATTCAACTAAATACTCAAAATCAGAATTGCACAAGGCATAGAAATTAAACATATTGCCCTATAAAGCAGACAGGACACAAATAGAATTAACCGCATAGACGATATGAGCAAGTTATAAAACATCAACCAAAGAATTTATCCTTGTATAAAGCATCAGTAGTCTATTAGATATCCCTATGCTGGAACATACCATGGTCCACATGACCAATAACAGACATGTCACGAATGTTGTTCTTCTTGTCCATAATTCTGCGTAGCACTTCAACTGTGAACTTCACCATCTTGACTGCTTTTGAATATCACTCTGCAGATGGAAAATTGGTGATATTCTTCAATCTATGATCTAAGGGACAAACAAAGAATAGTAACATGCATAGATAGAACTTGCATAGGAAGCACAACACAAATGATAATGACATGACAAGACTATTGATCTGAACAGGTATTGATCTGAACAGGTATCTGGTTCGGCGGTGTGGACTCCCAGCCTCCACCCTAGCATGGTTTGAGAAACCACAAGCTCACCTGGTAATGCAAGATTATTAGTGAAGGGTTTTTTTCCCCCTGAACGAATGCGAAAATGTCAAAAATAAAATTGAAATATTCAGCAACAACAAGATGCATATAGATCCTCTTTAGAGCAATGGATATCTCATAGAAACCGTGCCATCTTTTGATCCTGAGGCCAGTCGAGTAGTCATCCATTGAGATATGGACAAATCTGTCACATCACCATCATGCTTACCAGCAAAGTTCTTTTGCAATTCTGTCAATGTGATAGTTTTGGATAGTATCAAAGCAAACATGTATCATCGCAATGGAAGAACCTATATCCTGCTGCTCGGATATTTATAGCTAGTGTAAAGATCATCACCACACATCAACTTTTTGCCATACATGATCCACAAGGAAACAACACAGACATTTCAGAACTACAAAATAGCATAGCTGGAGGTTTCATTCATACACATATAAAATAGCACATATGATCCATGCACATATTTTTAAGGTGCACACACAGACATATGATAGCGAATTCCTAACCCATAGCAAAATATCTTCCACACCACCAAAATATCTTCCACACCACCAAGTCAGAGACACATATCACTACGGAAAGTTATTGGTAATGTATCTAGCAACCCAAACCACCTTGTGAGAGAACTGAAGTGTGTTGAATGCCCTAGCAATTTGAGGATGCTCAACCAAATAGGCATAGTAATGAGAAAGGTGTGCATCATCAAATCCCGGAATGGAGAGCACGTTGTCATAAAGATCGGCCGGTAATTCATTGTTGGCAACACCGGCCTTCTCTATAGCAGCGGCAATCCTTTCACCAACAGCTTGGAGTGTTTCCTGCAGCTTGTCATCTTCACTTGCAGCTGTCTTGGCTCTCTTTGGTTTGGCGGCAGAGGATTGCGACATATCTTCGTTTATTCCAGCAGGACCACTCTCATCCCCAACTTCCTCACCTTCAATTTCAGCCACTTCGGTAGCTAGAGGTTCATTTGATCCTTTGGCATACTTCCCCGTAGCCAAAGCATTGCCAAAAATTGTAGCCATCTCAAGGTAGTGCTCAATAGGTTTGTTTAAAAATTCAGCATCTCCTTTGTGTGTCTACAAAGCAATAGATAACATGTTACACAGAAATTAGGCAGGCAATGGATATGATCAAAACAATACATAATAGGTGTAGTAAGAATACCTTAATACGGCCCGTATAATGCTCATGATCAAGCCCAATAATATAATTTTCTTTATCCCAAAGTGCACCACTCAATTTCTTAAGATTGTTAATCTTTGCCCACTTCCTCTTCCACATTCTAACGTGGTTCCCAATCTAATCTCCAGTAAGCTCTAACTTTAAATGTTCATTTAAAGCCCTAGCGCAAGCATTAAGGTGTACTTTCTTGAAGCCCGAACATATTCTAGTACCATTAGCCACCACATTAGCTAAGTGGGTAAGCATATACGAAGACATTGACGATGTCCATGTAACATGGCCACTCCCATCAACTTGGCCCCCCAAGGTTTCCCCAGTTAGATCAATGTCCATTTCCTATCATGTTACAAAATACATGATAGTAATAATACAAGCACAATAGTTCAATGACAATAATACAAGTATAATACTTCGATAGTACATATTAATTTCCATAGTAGTTTTGTCTGTCCTCCCACATTTGATCGGCAATTCCTTGCCTAAAAGCAACCATGTATGCATGTTCACTTGCTTGCCCACTTGATGATGAAACGGGATTATGATTAGATGGCCAATTGGTCTCCGGAATGATTAGTTGGTCAACCTCATCCTCTATCGCCCAATTGTGAATAATGCAACAAGCTACAACAATGTCTACTTGAGTAGGAAAGGGGAAGAACAGAGTGGCATCATCAAGTATTTTAAACCTTCTCTTGAGTGACCCAAATGCACGCTCTACACTCACACAAAGAGAAGAGTGCCTAAGGTTGAACAATTCTTTCTCATCTTGCATGGGATTGTTCCCCCACTCATTCAAGTGGTACCTCACACCACGGAAAGGAGGCAAGAATCCAGGTTTGGCTCCATATCTGGCATCAACTAGGTAGAATTTTCCTAAGTAAATGAGGCACAAGTGGGTGACATTACTATATGTAATGAAATGGCATGGAGAAATAAAACTGCCAATCAATCTATTACCTTGCGGGACACGTAGGCCATTTTCACGTTCTAATGCATCTTGTAAAACTAGAGCATCGTGGGCTGTCCCCTCCCAACCCGCCAACACATATGTGAACCTAAGATGAAAATCTACTGCCGCCATCACATTTTGAGTAGCATAAGACTTCCTACCACGAAATGAAGGCTCCATATCCTTCGAAACAGAAGCCCATATATGCGTACCATCAATAGCTCCAATACAATCCTATTTGGTGAACAATACAACCCAAAAAGATTAAGAAATTAACATACAATTTATGCCTAAAAATCAAATAAATATTTGTGTCTTAACCTCATACCTTAACGTATGGATCCCACCTTGGGTTCCCTGCTATTTTGCTTGGAATCTCCAATGATGGTGGCCTAATAAGTTCATTTCAAGCTCACCAACTGCGTGGAGGACTAATTTAAAATAAAGCTAACTTGGTTTCCTTTGGATGACCATAATTAGTGCCAACCAACCTATTTCTAAGATTGTGTCCAATGAGTGTTTAAGAACATTGCTACTTGCTGCTCAACACATACATGTATAGTGTCTCGAAGCAAGCTAGATTCTCTCAAGAGTTTACAAAATCGGAAGAAAGGTGCTCTTCGAAGCCTAAGCATGTTCACACAAGTTGTATCACTCTTCCATATTTTATTGTTTAGATACTCAATTCTTATCCTGTCACGTTCATCTATTGGTCCATACCTAACACGTTCTCTCATTTTCCTTTTTCTAGACTCAATAACCACGGCCATCATTGAAATAGTCATGTACGCAGCAGTAGCAAAAATGCACAGTTTCTTTGTGCTCGTGTCCATCTACAATGCAAGAGTGAAACAAAAAATTCTAACTTCGCCATAGCATGATATACAATGAACAAAGTATTTTAAGCATTAACAAAATTGTACAGAGTGAAACAAAATCTATTTGAAGCACAAACATCAATCAATTCAGCAGAAGATGTAGTAAAAATATTTCACATGCTTATCTGATTTTTGGACTGGACTAGGTAGTGAAAACTAGCCAAAAATCAGAACCCTCAAATTTTGATATATGTCTAGGTGTTTTGCGTAATTTTCTCCTGCCATCACCATCCAATGAACTAGTCAGCTTATAAACATGGATAGTCAGCTTATAAACTGATCAAAACTATCCTAGAAAAAGCCATCATTGTCACAAATCCTACAAATAACAATCACACCTGCAAGAAAAATTGTCAGTTCATCACACATTCACACCTCCACCTCCACCATGTTTAAGCAAATAACCATGCACTACATGAAATTTCAGCGAACACCTACAGACAGCTATTACCTACTCAACAAATTCACTGGGACCTAAGATGTCAAAAATTTTGTAATTGTTATAATCCTAGCAAATGTTTTCAATGAGAAACTACGCAAGCAACCTTTTTTCTACATTCACAGCCATACATCATGGATGGATTATACATAGATTTTTTTGCCCTTTTTTCTACTGCAAATGCGTGACCGCCGACTAACCAACCGAGTACTCATCATCCATTCGGCCTACATCATTATGCATATATGGAAGATTGGGGGAGTAGGAAAAGATTTAGCAGTTTGTGATAATCAACCACTAGACAACAAAAATTCAACATTACCATTTCTGATTCAGCATTAGCACTTCTGATTCAGCATTAAAACAGATCTGGAGCTAGTTGACCTAAAGCTAATCGATTAGGGTATGTACCTTCGGATTTGGGGGGAGAAATTTGCACTAGGATGCAGACGGAAGTAGACCAAGATGCAGATCTGGAGCTTTGTGCCCTCCTCGTCAACACCGTGAAATCCTCTACGGCAGACCAAATATTTCGGTCCGGCGGACATGAACACGTTCACATCTTTTGCCGGACCAAAAAATCCTACGTACACCGGACCAAACCAATTCAGTCTGGCGCAGATAGTCTTCTCAGCAAAATTAGTCCGGAACAAAATTAACTCAATTTCCAAGCAAATCAAGCCCAAATCTAGTCAATTACTCATCACACATAGGTATAGACCTCCACATGGTCTTTCAAAGTGGAACACACTGGCCGTCCGCTCTTCGGTTGGGCAGTAAGGGTTGGAGAAGAGCAATCACTCATTCCTAAAACCAACATTCTTAAGTTTAAGATCAAAGAGTCGAGCGGAAAAGGGGAGAGCTCCCTATTCCTGGTTCTCATGTAGCTGGATTCTTCAGAACCACAAGAATTCTTAGAATGGGATTCCAACTCAGCACCTTTTGTTTTGAGATTTTGAGAAGAGCTGCTCTTTGGAGAGCATAGTTCGATGAAAGTTGTAAGATGTGTTCGGGGGGAGTTATTGTCTATCGTTAGCCTCTATGGTAGAACCCTCCAAGGAGACTAAGAGGCGGTGGTTTACCTTGTGGCCGATGTTAGCGGTTTGAGTCCGCTTATCTCCAGCCCGTGAACTTAGTGCCATTAGCAGATACTATGATGCACCAAATTTTGCCAATTCGGCAGTTCGATCTATGATTTCGTATTCATGGACGTTGATAAGATCCTTCCATTTAGTAGCACCTTAGGATGGCATAGCATTAATGTTAATGGCGAGGCACAAAAGAGGAAAGGCTTGCGGTGGATACCTAGGCACCCAGAGACGAGGAAGGGCGTAGCAAGTGACAAAATGCTTCGAGGAGTTGACAATAAGCATAGATCCAGAGATTCCCAAATAGGTCAACCTTTTGAACTACTTGCTGAATACATAAGCAGGCAAGAGACAACCTGGCAAATCAAAACATCTTAGTAGCCAGAGGAAAAGAAAGCAGAAGCGATTCCTATAGTAAGCAGTAGACTCATATCCTTTCTTCCTTAATATCCAACTAACTGATTAATTTCTTATAACGTACTCTATTTTTCTTTGCCAAATAAGCTAGCAAATATTAACGTTTTCCCAAAAGTCTTTGTAGACCTCTTTCCGATGAAAAATCTTTTTTTTTTTTTTTGTGTAATTCCAAATGTGAAGGAAGTCTCCATATCTTATTGGTGAAACTGAATACTTGAAATTTAACAGAACCCATGTTTTCTTCTTTTTCTCCTTTAACCATAAATCCAGGAATTTTTCTACCTTCTTTCTTTTTCATGTATTTTTCAATTTCTAACGTGGTTTGCAAATTCTGTTTTTCTACTATTATTACACAAGGTGACACGGTAAAGCCAAAGGTATTTTCAACTCTGTGACAAGCCCTGCTGTTGGATTTCATGGAACAATGACTTTGCTTTACTGTATCCTATTTGTCATGCTACAAACTTATTCACACGGGGAACCTATACATTACGTGACTCACAATCTGAAACTTCTTTGTTTTTCTGACTGATGAGTTTCCCGTTGCCTCTATATCCTCTCTTTTTGCCTTCGCCATTCCACACAGTAACAGTAAATTCTCGTAGTTGTATATCGTACCATTCAACTCCTGAAGTTCCTTCTAAGGGGTTACTAGCCATGTGCCCGTGTGCTGCAACGAAAACTCAATTTGCGATAAAAAGTTTATTTGCAACGAGCACTAACAGTAGCAAAGATGGGTATTTAAAGAGCAGTGGCAAAGGTGGGTAATTAAACAGCCGTGGTAAAGATGAGTAATTTTGATAAAGTGATGTAGGAAGAAACTCTTGCTTTATATAGCAGAGAATAATCTAATTTTCATTCCTTTGTTCATATTGGTGGACAGAAAATGCTGAAGGGGAGGCTTTGCAGAGAGTTGTGGAAGCTGAACGTGCAGTAAAATAGCCTGTACAAACAGCTGTTCGTCTGCGCAGTAGAGCTCAGTCTTTCATGGAAGAGGCTGAGCTTGCAACATACAAATCGATCATGGCTCTCAAGATTGCTGAGGTTGCTAGGGTTCCTAACTCGTCCTGGGATCTTGTTTCTACTACCCTCGACTAGTGTAGAATATGGTATTCATTGATTTGTGTGTAGGGAATGGCCAATACTTTCTTTTCATTCTTTTGTTGCAGCATCGCAGTGTGATATTGGCTAAGCTGTGGGCCTCTTTTTTGCTCCTGACCTGTTTACTTTGTGAAGCCAATTTTGTGGCGGATGCAATTCAGAACTGTAATTTCTTGTATAAATGACAGTAGTTAGCTAGATTCTGTATTTGTACCATGTTTTGAAAGAGATGCAACAAAAGAAAAAGGAAAGGGAAAGTATTGCAAGAGAGGAAGGATAATGAATCTCAAATCTCTCTCTCTCTCTCTCACACACACACACAGGTGATCACAAATCCAAAGGCTCTTTATGTTTGTAATCTATCTTTCGTTATGTAGGCCTATCGATGCGTTGAAATGGATTGGTGTAGCTGCAGGGCGTTTGGGTGGTTAGTAGGGCCGGGCGTCCTTGAGCTAAAATTAGGTTTGCATCGAACTAAAATTGCTCCGATTTAGTTATCATGACAGTGGCCAAATTCCTCTTAAAAGACACATTACGAAAAGAAAACATGAAAATGTAGAGTACATTTAAAATGACGTTTTAAATCTAGGATTACATTCATATAGAGTAATCTTTTTTGAACTCAATTGTTAATGAAAGTTGTTATCCAGCAACCTGTTTTCAAGACAGGAGGTCGGACACCCCTCTGATTATATCAAGCACTCTAAAAGAGTAAACAACCCACTGATTACAAGCTTGCCCTAGGCAATAAGAAATATTACAATTTTGCCAAGCTAGCCTAAAGGGCTATAAGACTATAGACACCGAACACGGTTCAAGATCTAAAAATTTTCATGACTGTTAGCTTAATAGACAGTTTTCCATATACTTACCTTCCTAAAGGCTGAAGAGTTGTCGTGTCGAGGACCGTTTGAGCCGAGCCGGCCGGCCGGCTCGGCTCAAAAAAGTTTTTACGTTTTGATTCTTTTAGAAATTACGAATAGGTTCTTTGCGATATTTTGTGAGGGTAAAATATTTTTCGCGAAAATCGCGTTTAGGTCCCTCGTGTGCCATTTTACAGAAAAAAAACTCCCGTTAAATTCAAATCGCGAACAAGCCTTTTTCTAATTTTTAAGGATAGCGGACAGGTCCAAAAACGTAACAAACAGGTCCTTACTCCTTGACAAACAGGTCCTTACTCCTTACGTCTAGGTTCTTTCTCCGTTTTTCCCAGGGAAAAAATGTTTTCGTCGCCGAAAATATTTGTGCAGCTCTATCTCTAGACTTTTTTCCCACCTCGATTTTTCATCTCGATCTCTGATATTTTTTAAGGCATGTATTACTACTTCGCGAACGCGTCGATCTCTGATATTTTTTAAAACATTTATTATTACTCCGCGAACGCGTAGAGTGTTAGGCTCGACAAAAGAAGGTTATCGTCTCTAATAATTTTTCACCCTTTTCCTTCTAGATTTTTTCCCCACCGCGGTTTTCCATTTCGGTCTCCAATATTTTCCAAATAATTAAATTAAAGAGATATTTCTCTGCTCTATCTCTCTACTTTTTTCCCCGTCTCGCTCATTATTTCAACGATTTAAAAAATAAAACGACGCCGAAAAAAAATCCCTACGAAAAAAACGTCACGCGCGGCGTGTTACGCCGCAAGTCTCTAATATTTTTTAAAGCATATCGTTTCTCCGTTTTTCCGAAAAAAAATGTTTTCGTCGCCGGAAATATTTGTGCAGCTCTATCTCTAGACTTTTTTCCCACCTCGATTTCCCATCTCGATCTGATATTTTTTAAAGCATGTATTATTACTCATGACGCGTCGATCTCTGATATTTTTTAAAACATGTATTATTACTTCGCGAACGCGTAGAGTGTTAAGCTCGACAAAAGAAGGTTGTTATCTCTAATAATTTTTCACCCTTTTCCCTCTAGACTTTTTCCCTACCGCGTTTTTCCAGCTCGCCACAAACGCGTAGAGTGTTAAGCTCGACAGAAGAAGGTTGTGTCTCTAATAATTTTTCACCCTTTTCTTTCTAGACTTTTTCCCCACCGCGATTTTCTAGCTCGGTCTCCAATATTTCCTAAATAATTCGTCGAAAGAGATATTTCTACAACTCTATCTCTATATTTTTTTCCCTATTTCGACGATTTAAAAAATAAAACGTCGCCGAGAAAAAAATAAATTTTTTCTACGAAAAAACGACACGTGCGGCGTGTTACGCCGCGAGTCTTTAATATTTTTAAAACAATGTATTATTATTCGGCAAACGCGTAGAGTGTTAAACTCGACAAAAAGAAGGTTGACATCTCTAATAATTTTTCACCCTTTTCCCTCTAGACTTTTTCCCCGCCGCGGTTTTCCAGTTCGGTCTCCAATATTTTTCAAATAATTCGTCGAAAGAAATATTCCTACAACTCTATCTCTCTATTTTTTTCCCGTTTTGCTCATTATTTCGACGATTTAAAAGATGAAACACCGCTAAAAAAAATTTTCTTTCGAAAAAACGACGCGCGCGGCGTAACACGCCGCGGCAAATTTCCTAGTCCAATCCTATATCAAGTATCTGAACTTGGTTTTTCATCTTTGTGAGATAAAACTCCGGTCACTCCATTGACTATGAAATCTGTTATGCTCTGTTGCAGATCATTTACTCAGGGTGGCTAAGGTATGATTTAGATACCTACCATCAATATTGCAATTACCCATCTTCAAGATGATCACCACAAGAAACAGCTGAGTTTTGAGTTTACCCATGCCAATCTTGGTGGTCTCTACCTCATCACAAGCATCGATGCAAGATTCTGGTATTTTATCACAGATGATCACCACAAGCATTATAACGATTCGATCAATCTAATTGAATACCCAAATCTGATCCATCTCACTTTACGAGTCAATAACAAGAACATAGCATTGCAGAGCGCAAAAATTAAAAAAGTACAAAAACAAAATCTCAAATGCAGCTTCAACTCAATAGATTCAGTCTCCTATTCCTCATCAGAAGGATCATCAAAAGGGGCCTCATTTTGTTCATTTGCTACATGAGATTCCTACTCAGTAAACAAAATTTAGTTAGATCTACAGGCAAAAATATGTACATAAATTACCAGTGTTGCACCGATATAAATAATGCTAAATCAGGAGGCTTTACCTTTATTTTATCCCAGTCCTTCAATTTGGAACCAAGCATGTATGTGTCACGTAGAGGTGCCCACCCTGGCTCATCTTCATCTTTGCCAATATGCTAAAAAGAAGATCAATTATGAGAAATTCCTTGCACATAGATCCATGTATTAAGTTTCAGTTATATGCAAAACTGCATAAAAATATGCACCAAAATTCAGCATTTTTCTGAGAGCTTATTACTTATTAGTGAACGATAAGCCACCAGTCACCACTCAGTGATTCCAGGAAACAAATGGACATTCCTAACAAGATTGCAAGAGATACACAAGTAAAACGACTTGATGACCGCTTAGTGCACTAGCAGCAGAGTATGGTCTCTTGGGCCATACTCAACCAAGTCCACATGAATGTTGTTTTTCTAATGGAGAGATGGGAGAAATCTATATTCCTCACCAAAAAAAGAGACAAATCTATATGGAGCACAAGGGAAGCCAAATGGTGTCAAGGTCTGGTCAAGAGAATAGCGTGCCATCTAATTTAGTTCATAAGTGGCACAAGAAATTCGACAGAACAATGAAATTAGACAGTTTTGGTGTCAGAAAAGCTGAATGTGTCTACTACCAACTTGATCAGTTTCTTAATGTATCCAGTAAATACAACTACAGCTACATCTCTTGCACAGAATTACTTGTTAGCATGAGTAGAGGAAGACTGGATAGGAGAGCTTTTAGATGACTTGCTAGTGCTGGAACAAAATATTCTTGTACTATAGTAAATTGATGGGTAAATGACCTATTTGGTCCCTCCAAATTTACCAAAAGATCTACCTTGGTCCCACAACTTTAAAAAAAAAGGACTAATCTACTCCCTCAAGTACAACTTTTGGACCAAACAAGGACCTCTGCATACTTGGCCAACAATATAGCATGCATGGTCAATGCCTGGTTATCTGCCCAACTAAAGAGATGAGTCAACTCCTGCAAAAAGGCAATTCTTTTTTGCATTGTCTATATAGCCATCGATGAGAAAGATTTCTTAGTTTATTGTCTGGAATTTACAAAAAAAATATTTGCTAGTGTATTGATTATGCAACTAAAGAATGTGTTAAAATATTCATATGTGGAAACCAGAAGTTTTAGCTAATTAACTACTCCAACCAGTGAAGTAGCCGCTTAGTTGGCTAAATCAACAGTACAGCTTTTATAACTCCGGTTTATATCACTTATTCATCCTGTGATTGTGGTAGGTGTACACCTTACTATTCAACATCTGAGTCTCTTAGTGCCTCATGGCTCATGGCAAATCCTCGTTGCCAAAATCGCAAACTTCAACAAAGAAGGGACGGCATAATGTGTTCAACTCTGCAGTACTATGGGCTCAGATTCATGTGCACAATGAGTCAATGACAGTGGTGTGCACTTCGATTGAATATTTCTTGTCAAGTTGCACTATAGGGATTTTGTCCAGCACTCCAGCTAACAGCTTATATGTTTGGGCTATGCAGAGTGTTGTCTTGATCCTGTCACTTGTTATGATCTGCTGCCACATGGTTTATACAACCAAGTTCAGGATAGAATTTGTGTCAAATTTACCCTGAGTGATTTATACACTATTTTCCAACAAAAATTTGCACCAGATATGTACCTGAGGTCCACTAACTTGGAATTGAATATACAACATTCAAACTTAACATCAGAAGCCCATAAACTGATGGGAGTGAATTTTAGCAAAGAAAGAATTATTAACTAATTACCTTACAAAGGTTGGAAGATGCCTGACCCTTATGTCCTTGGTTCGATGATTTCTTCAGTTCCGTGAAGAAGGTCTGTTTTCTTTCTTTTCCCAAAGCTGTTAGGATTAACAGGAAACTATTCAAAAATATGGATATTACTATAACAACGGTTGTTTACAGCAAAATTAAATGCATAAAATAAACACAACATGCACAATCATAGTTCAATATGATGGTACCGTGCTGCATTAAAAGGTTGTAGTATGTGGCGTTCCCTCTGTTTTCAGTTCTGCTTAAGTTCCAGCATCTTGAGCATCTAAGTATATTAATATATTGTCAAATTCAAACCTTCTCAACTTGTTAGCAGTCTTACGCCTCTCCCACCATTTGCTAATTAAATAACTCATCCATTGTTGCGGTTGACAGGGTTCTACCCTGCTCAACTGCTCTCTAACCAATCCAGCATGAATTTCGAAACTCCAGACTACACCTAATTAGCTAAAGGCTTGCTAAAATGTGGGTCCAGGCCAGCAAATTTCAGTTTAGTGACATGTTAAAAAATAATACTGTAGAAAGATCTATACCCACATCATAATTTGAACATTGTAATCGAGATATGTAAAAGTGGAATTTCAGATACAAAAAGAGTGACGTTTTGGACATCTAAACAATCCCCAAAACACAACTTTGACCACTAATTTCTATTGTAATTTATTTATGAAACCTAATAAAGTTACAATATCATAAATGTATTTTTTGAGACAAATCTACAAATATCATTATCGTGTGTCCAATCTAAATATCCATAAACATATCATTTTTGAGACAGAATGTTTGAATGCAATCACCCAAAACGTCACTCTTTTGCAACCATATGAAACACTTTTAAGATTGATTAAAACAGTGAATATTCTTACAAGATTGTAGAAATAATAAGACCCACATCGCGAGTTAATGTCTTGACATGCTTGCATGCTGATGCTCCACTGTTGGATATAATGCGCAGGCAGAAAGTAGAGAACACAATTCCAGAGGAAATCCAAATCCTATACCTCTTTTGCAAGAATTACTTGCAACTATTCACTCACTAACAGGCATTTTTAGTTCAGCATTAGGTGGTTAGAGCAACAAAACCAGGAGGTCCAGGACATAACAATGTTGACTACCCAGCATCTCTTACAGTAAAAGCTAAATTTGGGCTTACTGCCCTGTTTTTAGTTTTTATTAATACAGAAATAAGCTAACCCGACATCCCCTCCCCACCCCACCTAAAAAAACATACACCACCACTTGCTGGTTACTTTTCCTCATCGTGACAATTAGAGGAAAAAAAATCTAACACAGCTCGGCTCCTCCCTCATTGCCCATAGTCCCTAAAGTCTCAATGTCACGTCTATTTGAAGTTGGAAAGCAACAAAGGAGCCATTTCTTTGTCCTCAATGCCTGATGGAAGGATAGTGAGAACCACCATCCGGTCAACAAATTATTTTGAGTTGCCCCAAATCAACTGTGTTTTCACTTTTCACAGATATAGAATAGAAAAATGATTATACAGAGTTTAGCCATACATAAATAAAACGTTAAAACAATTAAACAAACTAACAGAATATTAAAATATTAGAGGGAGAACTCTGTAGCATTTAAAAAAAAGGAGATAAAGCACACCTTTGGCATCTTTAGTTCTTGATGGGTTCAAACTTTTCCGAGGATTTTGTGCCTTGCTCACCTGGAAAGAGAACAAATGTCAAGACCAGTTAACTAATCAACGCGAAAATCCAAAAAGTATATACAACATTTGTCACTGTCATTTAGTAGATACTTATAGACCTAACTGCACCTTGAGCCAAGCAAATTTCTTTGTTGAATAAACAAAATCAAACTAAATAGGCATGTACAAGAGCCGTTCATCAGAAAAAGATGGAGAGGTACCATGGAAAGCTTGCTGTCATAAGATCTAGAAAATAACTACAATTTCATATCATATTGTATTTTGGGTGAATGTCAAAAACAATTAAGGAAACAATATAAACTTTCGCTAGGATAGAGTCAATGGCAGCTCATTAGAATGAAGAACTATAGTGTACAAAGCTACATGTATGTCTCACGATTAAGATAAGCCAAGTGTGCTTACCGCATTGTACAACCTGACAACTGAATAACCAGCAGCCGGACAATTCATGAAAACATATTGAAGGGAAAGGCATCCGATTAGTGAACAATTATTTTGGTGAACTTTGAAATTAAGATATGCAAGACAGCCTAGTGCAAAACAGAACATTACCCCCTTGGGTTGCAACCTTGATGAGCTTCTTCTCTTTGTTGTCTAAATGTTTTGTGGGCACGACATGGCCCTTCTCCGCAGCCTACATTTTTCACAAAACACGAGGTAATGCCTTAAACGCAAACACTTTTTAAGGGGTGGCGAGGTAGCGAGCAATTGAAGGAGGCGTAGTGTACCATGCGCTTCTCCTTGCGGGTCTCTCCCTTGGGCTTGTGCTCCTCCACCTCCTCGGCCAGCTTGGCGGCGACCAATTTCTTGTGCGCTGACAGAATTGGACCCTGATAAGAAGGCGGAAAGAAAAACTCATTGTGTTAGCCCCTTCCGTCCTCCTTTTGTGCTATGCATCAAGAAAGAAATGAACAAATCATGAAAAAATTCAGTTCAGAAATGGGGAAGTAACCAATGGGTCGTCGGGAAGCTTCTTGGCCATGATCTTCAAGAAGGCGACCCTGAATGCCCTGCAGCCTTGCTCGAACCTCGTGACCCCGCCACCGGATTCTTCTCCAGAGCTGGAGGCCTCCTCCAATACGCCAACATCACCGTGTTGGTCGCTGTCCTCTTCAGAGTTGTAGTCGCGAGCACGCTTCTGGAAGAGCTTGAGAAACTTGTTGCTGGGCTTGCGAAGGCGGCGGACGGTCTCATCGGACAGCTTGAGCTTCTTGTTGTCGATGGGGTTGCCCTTTCCCCTCCTTCCCTTGGGAGGCTTCTTGCGCTTCTTGGGGTTCGGAGTGGCGGCGGCAGATGGAGAAGCTGTTACAGCTTGCGGGGCGGCAGCCATGGACAGAGGAGTTTGATCGCCTCTTGTAGCTTGCTTAATTAAAAAGTGGTACGGCGGCGGGCGCTGGGCGACGGGGGAGGCTCTGGGCGAGGGGCTCTGGGCGACGAGCGGCGCTGGGGGAGGGCGGGCGGCGGGCGAGGGCAGAGGAGATGACCTAGAGCGGGGCAGTGGGCTGGGTGGGGGCAAATGGCAAACCGGAATTGACTGGGCCCATTGCAGTTAATCGGTCAAGTGCAGTTAATCGGCCGATTAATCCCGATTAATCGGTCTGGCCGATTTTTGCACCGAAAACACACAAATCGAATCGTTAAGGCTCCGATCACAACTTAATCAGTCAGTTAATCGGCTAATCGGCCGATTTTTTGAACAGGGCTTCTGAGTATAAATTAGCATGTACAGCTTCTATTTCAATGATAATCAATAATGGTTAATCCAAAGCTTAGTGCGTCAATGTCTTTCTTAAAGCACAGCAACATAAAAGAATAGCTAGCTGATGGAAGATCCAACAACTTTCACTATGGATGTGCTGACAAACAAAAAACTTTCTACTTCTAGGCTGCATGTAGGATATCTAAAGAACAGCTAGTTGCTTTAGAAAATGAACCACTAAAAACGATAATAATCTCTCGAAGAAATTCAGCCAGAATAAAAACTCACATTATAATTCTTGAGAGTAAGCATACAGTAAAAGTTGTAAAATGAATAGTTGACTGAGACAACAATTCCACGCAACAGGCTAGAAGAGTATCCTTGGACACCAATCATCGATCCCTCAGGACCTACAGCTTTGGTTATAAAAACTGGATTGATCTCTTTTTTTCTCTCTCTTTTTTTTGAGGTGGATTTCATTAGAAGTGACAAGCAGCCGGAAAAACTAAGTAACATGTTCTGGCGCAGGCAGTTGAGGGCTTCTTGCCTGAACTTGTTACAGCATGTCTAGAAAGCCACCAGCAGTTCCATGCAAAATTTTCCTATAAGGGTAAATGCCAACACTATTTTGAAAACAAATGTACCACAAGTTACTTTCTAGTTGCTAGAGGAAGCAGATCATCCAGTAGTCAACATCAGCAATTAATCCTTATTGGTATGATCATGGTTCATGAGTGATGGCAGGTCTTAGTACTTGACTATTCAGAGCAAAGTTACATACATTACACACAATCAAAAAAAATGTAAATTTACAATGGAATACCTAATAAAATGACCAGTTCTCACATTTCAAAAATGAATGCATATATACAAAATGAAACATTAGTCTTTTGTTTATTCACAACAATATTGTAGCAGCACTAATGTCTAAATATAAATATATAGTGTAAATAGAAGTGTACAAGTTCACAATATACCAAGTGTATTGATTCTCTTCACTGCCCTTAGCGGGAATCAGGTCCACACCTTCGAGCTCCTTGGAATCAGATATCATAAATCTAGTTCTACTGCCAGGTGAATCATAATCATAGCCTACCAACAGTTCACAAAAAATTATTAGAACTCCACAAAACAAGGAAATACACAACAGTACGATAAATAAGTAATAAGCTTACAGCCATAGTCCCTGTTCTCAGCATCAACATACGAATCCGAAAGCATAAAAAGAACGCCTGGAAGCCTGTTATATTGAAAACACAAACAATCGTTACAAAACACTAAACCAACATCCAACAGCAAATGATCTCTTCAGATCAACTACTGACATTAAACAAATGCACATGTGCAAAAATGCATATAGTTACAAAACACTGAAGTAGCATCTAACAGCAAATAAAGACTCCAAAAATTCCAATAAATCTAAATAAATTTAAATAAATAGCAAATAAACTCTGAAAAATCTTAAAAATATAGAAAAATTCCTTGAAGCACAAGGAACCCAACAAAAACTAGAAACCTTTGATTTAATGCATAGATTAATCAAATTAAATCTTCACATTTAAAAAAAAAATCAATTTAAGCTTTGATTAATTCCAAGAAAATGCAAATGGTTCATTTTTCACTTTAAACATTCCAAAACTCAAAATTTTGGGATGTTACAAACCTCTCCCCTTAAATGGAATCTCAACCCCGAGATTCGGACTGGCTAGAGAATAGGTGGAGAAACTCGGACTTCAGATCCTCTTCTCGCTCCCAAGTTGCTTCCTCTTCGGAATGGTTGCTCCACTAGACTTTGCAAAAACGGATGATCTTGCTTCTCGTAATGCGCTCTGCAACATCTAAAATCTTCACTGGCTGCTCCTTGTAGGTGAAATCCTCTTGCAAATCGATGGCTTCTAACGGCATCTGTTCTTCTGGCACTCGCAAACACTTCTTCAATTGTGACACTGTAACATCCCAAAATTTGTAGTTTTGGAACATTTAAAATCAAACATGAACCATTTGCATTTTCTTGGAATTAATCGAAGCTTAATTTGAATTTTTCAATTATGAGAAGATTTAATTTGATTAACCTATGCATCAAATCAAAGGTTTCTAGTTTTTATTGGGTTCCTTGTGTTTCAAGGAATTTTTCTGTATTTTTGAAAAAAAATTTGAATTTATTTGCTATTTATTTAAATTTATTTGCTTTTATTCAAATTTCTAGAGTTTTATTAAATCAGAAAATGATTTTTATTCCCATTTTCATTTTTGGCTCGAATTCTTTCCCTCAGCCCAGCTCCTATTCCTTCCCGGCCCATTCATATTCTCGCTCGAACCTACCAGTGGCGTCCCTATTCCTTTGCTTTGCCTACCGCAGCTTCATGTGGCAGCCTAATCCGCCGAAAAACCCTAGCGTGACGGCCGTCGGATTTGGCTCGGGTGCACCAGATTGCGCCACGCAAGCCCCACTCTCTTAGCCGTCGGATCGCTGCATCACGGACGACACTGATGCCTCCACGTCGCCCCGCGCGCCGCCGCCAACTCCAAACCTAGCCGCCTCGGAGACCCCGCGCCGCACGCCGCCTTCCATGTTTTCCGCATCAGGCCTGCCTTCCAAGGCTTTAAAAGGTGCCGTCGTGGCCCGTGCCGAGCTCTCCGCTTTGCGCTGCTCCTTTTGCCCGGCTCCTCGCCGTCTGAGTCACCGCCAGCGCCGAGCACGCCCTCGCCGAAGTTCTCCGCCACCCGAGCCTTTCTCCGCCACATTTTCTCCTTCTCCGACGCGTCTCCGCCGCTGCCGTTGCTTCCGCTGAGTTCGCCAGACGCTTTCTCGAATCGCCAAGTCCCTCGTCCGATCTGCCGCGTCTTCGCCGTGCGCCATGTCATCTTCCTCAACTCCGGTGGAAAAGCACCACCGCCTCGCCGTCACGTTGCGCCGCCAATCTTCACCGTTCGATCCTCCTTCATTGCTCTGGATCGCTCCACGTCGCTGCCGCCCGCGCCTCGCTTCCTTGTCGTTCGATCCCGAGCCGACGTCCTAGATCTCACCGTGTGTCCGTGCCCAGTCAGCCGCCGCGTCAGCGCCTCGTGTCCGCCAGCCAGTTGCCACCTCAGCCCTAGCCCCCTGCGTGGCTGCCACGTCAGCGTTGTCCTCCACATCATCAAAAGTCTCTTCGGTGCTCTCGATTTACGGTGAACCGTGTCACTGACGCGTGGGCCCCACGTGTCAGAGGTGATTCTTTTTCCTTTTTCTTATTTTCCCAAAATTCCAAAATTCCAGCCAATAGCATGTTGACACGTGTCACCCTAGGGATTTTCTTTGAATAAAATCTTCCAGGAGCCCGTTCTCCTTCGTCTGAACTCTGATTGAGCCGATTCAAATTTCTAAACTTTTGTAAAATTGAGCTCTACACTCCAAAGCTATTTATTTTCAGTTTTGAGCTTATTTGCTTCTCTGTTTTGTATTTATTTGGTTTTGTTGCTTTCTTTTCCGGTAGACGTGAATTCCGAAGGAGCGAACGGAGACTTTGAAGACCAAGATTCAGTGCTTGAACAGCAAGGCATGCCGTAACCTTTGATCATATTGAACCTATGCTTGCAAAGTTATTTTGTTTTATACAATTGCATGCTATTTGTGTATCACTACTAGCTTTTGGGAGTAGCTATTCACCTGATTGACATTATGCCACCTTGATTATTGAAATGCTATATACCCATTGTTAACCTTAGGTTGGGATATTATTAGTTGGACATAATCATAGTACCAACATGGGGTTATCGTAGCTATACTTAGCCATGCTTAGTTGTCCGATAGGATTCATACCACCTGTGAATTAATGTTAATCTTGACTTCATGAGATATTGAATTGTGGCTGTTGACCACTGTTGTAAAACTTGTTGTACCATGGCAAGGGATGCCATTGGTCTTGGTTGAACAAAATATTTTCCCTCAGGCAAGTGATCGTGCAGTAAAGGGAGTGCTTTCTAGCACATTGGAATGTGGCTGTCTTGTCTGAGATAACTTAATGACTTAATCTTGTGCGCCATTGAACTGGGCCTAACCGTGCAATCACAAGTCTGGTATGGGACGGACCTAGCTGATTAATTTGCGATGTCTAGTCTTGAGTATTGCCAGTTGTTGGTGTGGGTTCCGGGATGGACGGGTAGAGTCACATGACTCAAGAGGGGGCCCCGAGGGGCGAAACCTTAGAGGGCAGTACCGAGTTTGGACGTACATTGTAAAGGCTTTGTCATGATATCTCTGCGACACACCAAAGGAAGTGTGTTAATATCGATTGCACTAAGAGATGTTCATGTCTTGTGGGTAAAGTTGTACAACCTCTACAGAGTGTAAAACTATTCGAATAGCCGTGTCCGCGGTCATGGACAAGTTCGGGAATTTCACACGGGGTATAGAGTGTTTCTTGACATGTGGAATTGTTGGGATGTGAACGGGGAGTTCACTGTTGTTTTGTTGTCTCAAGCTATACTGTTGAATTGTGTAGTTGATACTTGTTTCGAATGATGTAGGGTGATGCCTCGCCATTCTGTTCATGTTGTCTACCATTAATTTACCAGTTATTTATTATTGTTTCTAGCAATCTGCCTTCAATCTATTTATTGTATTTAAATTCAAGTTATTGCTTTCTGCAAATGAACCATATGACTATCCATTGTCAAGCCGTGCATGAATATATTGCATCATTTCCCTACGGCATGCTGAGTACGTTTTGTACTCACGGCTTTACACCCTTGTTGTTCGATTCTCGAGGAAGGACCGTAATGAGTGCCAAGAGGAGGAGTACTATGAAGACTACGCCGACTAGGATGGCGTTTCCCAGATTTATTGCTTGTGGCATATCGAATGGCCCAAGTTATCTTATTTCCGCTGCAACAGTTTTATTTGTTTCTTAAGCCATGAGGAATTGGTGTATGAACCTTGACCATAAGGTCTTTTGCTTTATTTAATAATAACTTGCTTCTTCTTAGTTATTTTGATGTATGGAATGATATGTCATCTATATCTCCGCTGTGTGCACTAGTGTGATCCTGGACTAGTGCAGTATACACAGAGGGTTTCGGATTTGCATATCCGGGTCCCGACAGACACGTGGAACACATCTTGGATTCCTGCAAAAGACTGAGGCAACTCGAGCTTGTAGGCAACTTCTCCTCTTCTTTCCAAGACTTTGAACGGTCCAACATATCTAGGGGCAAGCTTTCCTTTTACTTGAAATCTCTTAACTCCTTTGAGAGGAGTGACTCTAAGATACACATAATCATTGGGCTCGAAACTCAAATCTCGATGACGATTATCTGCATAACTCTTCTGTCTGCTTTGAGCTATCTTCAACTTGTCTCGAATTAACTGCACTTGCTCTTCGGCTTCTTGTAGTATGGCAGGACTAAACAACTGTCTTTCTCCAGTATCTTTCCAATTGAGAGGGGTTCTGCACTTTCTTCCGTATAAGGCTTCAAAAGAAGACATTTGTAGGCTGGCCTGATAGCTATTGTTGTAAGAAAACTCTGCATAGGGCAAACGCTTGTCCCGCTTAGCACCATAGGTTAAGGCACAGGCTCTTAACATGTCCTCAAGAATTTGGTTCACGCCTTTCGGTCATCGGCTCGAGGGTGATAAGTCATATTGAATCTGAGATGAGTTCCTATAGCTTCATGCAAACTCTGCCAAAAACGAGAGGTAAACTGGGTTCCTCTATCGGAGACAATCTTCTTAGGCACTCCATGAAAACTAACAATCCTTGACACATATAATTCTGCCAATTTATCTCCGGTGTAGGTAGTCTTGACTGGAATGAAGTGAGCTACCTTAGTCAATCGTTCCACTATTACCCAGATCGAATCATGACCTGCCTGGGTCTTAGGAAGTCCGGTAATGAAATCCATACCAATCTCTTCCCTCTTCCACTCTGGAATCTTCAATGGTCAAGCAATCCTCGCCGCCTCGATGCTCTGCTTTAACCTTCGGCAAACATCACAAAGAGCAACATATTCTGCAATCTCACGCTTCATACTAGGCCACCAATACTTTTCCTTGAGATCTTGATACATCTTGGTACTTCCAGGGTGGATGGAGTATAAAGTCTCATGTGCTTCTTTGAGTAACAGCTCCTTGAGCTCTTTCTGATCAGGTACATAGATACGATTCTCATACCAAATGGTACTCTTTTCATCTTTAGTGAAACCTGGGGCTTTTCCTTTCTTCATATTACTCTTGATCTCTTTGATATCAATATCATCAACTTGGGCTTCTCGAATATGATCTTCCAGCGTTGGACGCACTTCCAAAGTAGTCAAGTAACCTTCTTGAACCACTTCTAGACTAAGCTTCTGAAATTCCTCATAGAGAGCTGGCTGACTTTCCTTAATCATCAAGGTATTGCAGTAATTCTTTCTACTTAAAGCATCAGCTATGACATTTGCTTTGCCTGGATGATAATGAATTCCAATGTCATAGTCCTTGATCAACTCTAACCATCTCTTTGCCTCATGTTGAGATCGGATTGGGTAAAAATGTACATCAGGCTCTTGTGATCAGTGTAAACCTCACAGCGATTACCGATGAGATAATGACGCCAAATCTTTAAAGCATGCACTGCCTGACCAATTCCAAATCATGGGTCGGGTAGTTGACTTCATGTGGCCTTAGTTGACTCAAGCATATGCCACAACCTTCTTATCTTGCATCAACACAACCGAGTCCTTGATGGGATGCATCACGAGATATCTCAAAATCCTTTCGATATCTCGCAAAATAAGTATCTTTGGGCGGTTGTCAAACACTTCTTTAGCTCTTGAAAACTTCGCCACACTCGATGTCCAAGCAAATTTCTTCTCCTTTTTCAAAAGTCAGTGAGCGGTCTAGCTTTTACGAAAAGCCTTCTATGAAACGGCGATAATATCCTACCATTCCAAGAAAACTTCTAACTTGGGTTACTGTCTTGGGCGACTCCCAATTGAGCATATCTCGTACTTTACCAGGGTCAATAGCGACTCCTTCAGCTGATATAACTTGACCTAGGAAAGCAACTTCTTTCATCCAAAACTCATATTTACTGAACTTAGCATAGAGTTGATATTCTCTTAGCTTTGTCAATACTTGGCGCAAGTGATCCTCATGTTCTGCCTCACTTTTGGAGTAGACCAGAATGTCATCAATAAAGACAATGACAAACTTGTCTAGATATTCCATGAATACTTTATTCATCAGGGTCATGAAATAGACAGGGGCATTGGTCAAACCAAAAGACATCACAGTAGTCTCATATTGTCCATACTAAGTCACAAAAGTTGTTTCGAGTATATCCTCTTTACGGATCTTCAACTAATGGTAACCTGACCTCAAGTCAATTTTTGAGAATACTCCTGCTCCTTGAAACTGGTCAAACAAATCATCTATCCTTGACAAAGGATACTTATTCTTAATGGTGACTTCATTTAAAGCACGATAATCCACACACATCCTCTGAGTTCCATCTTTCTTTTCAACTAGAAGAACTGGGGCTCCACATGGCGAAGAACTTGGTCTCACAAAACCCTGATCTTGCAACTCTTTAATCTGTCTCTTTACTTGACTAACTCATTAGCGTGCATCTGAACGGTCTTTTGAAATGGGTATGCGTTCGAGAACTGCTCAATCAAGAATTCTATATCTCTATCCGGTGGCATACCAGGCAACTCATCTGGAAACACATCCGGGTGAGTGCGGCTACGCGGACAAGCGATAGTCGTTGGATCGGAATCCAACGACCGGGCTCTAGGGTTTTATGACCAAGCGGTGGTTGAATAAGAGTGGCCGAGGGAATAGGGACGTCGTGCGATGGAACAGAAGGTCGGAGAATGGATTCGGCCCGAGGCTAGTTTTAAATTAAAAAATCATTTTCGAATAAATAAAGACTCTAGAAATTCCAATAAATCTAAATAATTTTAAATAAATAGCAAATAAACTCCAAAAATCTTAAAAAATACAAAAAAAATTCTTGAAGCACAAGGAACCCAACAAAAACTGGAAACCTTTGATTTAATGCATAAATTAATCAAATTAAATCTTCACATTTTAAAAAAATTAATTTAAGCTTCGATTAATTCCAAGAAAATGCAAATGGTTCATTTTTCACTTTAAACATTCCAAAACTCGAAATTTTGGGATGTTACATTGAGCGTGTGTGAGGCTTGCCACTTCATACAACCTAGTAGTTCATAGGAGCTTTCATATCTGTGTGAAGTTTCTTTGTTTCTACTAACTATGGCTGGTATTCCAAGCAATCATGGGAGTAACGTCGGCAGTGGGAGTGAACATGAGGACCGCCTCACGCCAAAAGAACGGCGTTGGGTCACTCATTTCGAGAGGATGCACAATCAGCATGAGATGCGAACTCGTGACACTCTTGATGCGATTCAGACGCAATTGGCACCCCTCACTGAGCTTCAAGCACAACTAGCACAACTTCTTCAAGGTGCTGCACCCAACATTGGTGCCGCTAGTCATGCTTTGGGCCAATGCGACGCTCCACCGGTTGTCCCTGTTCCTTTAAACGGGGTGGATCAAGAGGAGAACAACTACGCCGCCGATACCGAGGACGACTACAGGGTAAATGTGAACAACGACCGACCTCATCGTTGACTCCGCAATAACAGACAAGGTATAGCTAGAAATCAACATGATCAAAGGGAAGAACGTGATGATTCTATGGCAAAAATGAAATTTACTATGCTTCATTTTGATGGTACTTATAATCCTGATGTTTATCTAGATTGGGAGTTGGCGGTAGATCAAAAATTTTCTTGCTATGACTTCTCTGAGCGTAGAAGGGTTCACGCTGCCACTAGTGAATTTACTGGTTTTGCATCTATTTGGTGGAAAGAACTTTGTAGAGCCAACCGTGATATACCTACAACTTGAGATGGGTTGAAGTGTGTCATGAGGGCTAGATTTGTTCCTACATACTATGCTCATGACTTATTGAATAAAATGCAGCGCTTTAATCAAGGTGATAAAATGATTGAGGAGTATTATCAGGAATTGCAAATTGGCATATTGCGCTGTGGGTTAGAAGAGAGTGAAGATGCAAAAATGGCTAGGTTTTTGGGTGGGCTTAACCGAGAGATACAGGATATACTTGATTATAAATAATACAATTCTATCACTCGTTTGTACCATCTTGCTTTGAAAGTAGAAAGGGAAGTGCAGGGGCGACGATCGACAACGCGAGGTAATATTGGAGACCCTTCCACATCCAAGTTGGTCCAGATCCATACCAAGGCATCATCTTCCATAGCTGGACGTGTACCTACACCTGTTGTTCCAACTACTTCGACGCCATCACGCATTCCGGAGGCAAACAAGTCAGTCACACTTCAAGCACCCGCCAAGAGTGCTTCCTCAGTTGCCTCCACCGGTCGAACACGGGAAATACAATGTTTTCGATGCAAAGGAATGGGGCACGTGATGCGAGACTGCCCTAATCAACGTGCTCTAATAATTAGAGAAAATAGTGAGTACACTAGTGCTAGTGACATTGAATAAAATGAATATGCTCTTGTTGCCACTAACACTGCAGAGCCGCAGAAGAGATTATAAACCTGCGGCCTCGAGAAATATCCCATTTTTTGTCACCCATGTACTTAGCGCCACCGCACGCGATGAACAAAATCAACGCCATACTATCTTTCGGACATGATGTGTGGTGAATGAGCGCTATTGTGCATGTCGTTGTTGATGGAGATAGTCGCAACAATCTTGCTAGTGTAGACATGGTCGAGAAGCTTGGCTTGACCACAAATCCACTTCCTCAACAAAGATGAAATTGAATGGCTCAATTCCACCGGTAAGGTTCAGTAACAAAAACCGCTCGAGTACCTATCTCGATTGGTTCTTATCATGATAATGTTGTTTATGATGTTGTACCCATGGATGCTTGCTCTCTTTTATTGGGTAGACCTTGGATCTATGATATGGATGCTATACATCATGTTAGGACCAATGAGTATACTTTCTTGTATAAGGGAAAGAAAATTATTTTGACACCCATGAGCCCTACAGAACTAAGAAACATTGATGTTAAAAGAGCTCAAAGAGAAAAAAAAGAGAGTGGAATTAAAAGTGTAGCTAGTAAATAAACCCATTCAACTATACCAGTTGTTCAAAAACCTGATCTTAAGTTGAAGGGTAAAGTATTGTTGGCTACAAAAGTTCTCTCACAAGATAACATGGATAATATAGAACCATTGCCATTATCTGTTGCTTTGTCTTCCGTTATTACTAATAATTTGAAGGATAATGAGATGGAGTTGAGGACGACTCCAATTCAAGAAGGGGAGGATGATGAGGACATCCCAACCAAGGATACAACCGCCGGCCCTTCTTCCCCTACGACCGCCATCTCCGCCCCGGCATCCGTCATTTGCTTGACCGCTACTTGTCTCACGACACACGGAGGGCTTAATCCGGAAGCAAGGCTTTTCCACCCACTTTTGCTGGACCAGCACGTCAAGAACATCCACCGAGGACAGCCCACGCGCCAAGGAAGGCCCAAGATCAAGCCCAATTCATCTCCGAGTCCGGTTCGGCCACCCAGGAGCAGCAGTACTTCAAACGGACGCCACAGCCACATCCGAACTCTGTTTTTGATGTTCGAAAACTCGTTCGAAAGGCATCAAGATAACCTTTCCAATGGATTTGGTCCCAAAGCCAAATTCCTTCTGGAACGACGGGAAATCACAGAACAATCTCACAGGACAGAAATTCTGGGTGTTGCGCCACCTTTCTTTTGGGCCCAATGCCCATGTACTCTTAGGGTTCCACCCCCCCTTGGCCGGCGCCCCTCTCCTGGCTACCGCGCCCCCTTGGGTGCCCCCCTTGTGTGGGTACCCCTTTATCTTGGGTTTTCACCCTGTTCTTCATTTCTTAGGTTTTGTTGTGTTTAGTAGACTCCGTGTGCGTCCCTCCTCATGTTTGCGCATGTCGACTAGACCGCCCGAGCCGAGAAATAGAACCTCAACTTGTTTCTTTTGATTTCAATACTACCTTTTCAGATTTCTTCATACTTTGTTATTATGGTTCTCGATTTCTTGCGTAAACCATTGATCGTTTGGATCTTGTATCTATGTGGATTTGGCATTGCGATTGTGAAACTCCCGACTGCTTGATAGGAAGCCTAAATTCGGTGCCATCAACACCCCCAAATCGATGTATCATCATCTCACCGAAAGATCGGGATCGCTGTCCTCATCAGACACAATTTGGCCTCTCTACTAACATAGGATAGATCTAAGCCTGTAACAACTTGTCTTTTTCTCAACATGTATGAAATCCTTGGCATTCCTTGAACATTTTGGCCCACAATTAGCAAAAGCATGAATTATCAAGTTAATCAACAAAAAAAAAATCTGAACACTCTATACATGAACTGAGATTTAAAACCTAAGCTAATATCCAACTATCACAATGTACATCAATAATATGGAAATAAATAACAATTACTTGCTGAGTACCTTCCAGCTTGTTGGAGGTCTCCTCATCAATCTCGCAACCAAACCCAAAATATCGCTTGCAAGACACGTTGTAGATCCTCTTCTTCGCCTCCTCCTCACTACACACCAGCACCCACCGCACAACCAAAATTAGTCTCATTCCGCGAAGCAGCCATGAGTTGGATAGCTCGATTGAGTTATATGCGTATGAATTACCTCCCTATGACCTTGGCAAGGGTCTCGATGTAGCAGTCGATCATCTGCTGCTTGGTGGCGCCCTCACTGCCGGGCTTGTTCATGACGATCAACCAGTGCCCATAGTCGCAGCCGAGGAACAACGACGCCATCTTCGTGGGGAGCTTGATCGCCTCGCCCAGACCATAGATGTGAGTACGAGGAGTTTGGTCGCCGTGCCATGTAGTGGACGGACCCAATGTCATAGAGGTGAGGCCGCAGGCGGCGGAGGGGACGACGGAGGCGCCAGGACAGAGAAGCAATGCTGAAGCGAGCGGCAGCAACACCTTAGTAATCGCAAGGCCATGGCGTGGGAAGAGGTAGTTGGCGACGAGAGAGGTGCAGGTGGTGGTGAAATGGCAAGGGGTTTGAAATTTGGATTGGGTGTTACGGGAGAAGCCGAGACGATGAGGAAATCCACTTTCATCTTAATTGTTCATGTTAGATCCAACGAATTAGTTACTCTGAAGAAAAACGGATGACCAGCACCAACTTCTAATTAGAAGTAGTAGAGATATCCGAATTGTTTTTTCCAAAAATATCTAAAAACTATCTCGAAATATCCAATGCGACGGATATTATTCTCCTGAATCCGAATCCGACAATTATTATTCTCCTGAATCCGAATCCGACAATTATCTGAAATAACAATCTAAATTTGATCTGAACATATCTGGTTGGTCGATCGATTGAAAAATATTCAAACCGATTGCACCCCTACCATTAGGTCCTGTTGACCCATATATCAAAGGGAAGATGAGCAGTGTTTGAGTGAACCAAACACTTTCAGTAGTATACGCTAAAACTGGGAACCTTTGGGTGCTATATACCTAATTTTTGCTATTTGTTACGGCATTACGGATCATCATGCTATGGTACAAAAAGAAATTATCAAAGAACCATGAACTGTTACAACCGGGATTGTTAGCTAGTCTTCCTGCGATGTACTCCATCCGTTCCAAAATATAGGGCGTATTAGAATTCAAAAAGTCTTTTGAAGTAAACTTTGACCATTAATTTCTGTTATAATATATTATGAATTGTTATAAAACCAACAATAATTGAAAGATAAGTGAAATATGAATCAATTGATACATCTTTTGTAAATTAAACATGCACATAATTTGACTAATTATTGGTCAAAATTTATGTAATTTGACTTTTCTGAATTCTAATATGCCCTATATTTTAGAACGAAGGGAGTATTGTAGTCCTGTTGATATTAAATGTGCAATTTTCTGATATAATAATTTAACTGTGTACTTCTCTCATAGTTTTGTCGGAAAAGTTAAAGTTTTATAAAATTTACTCTTTAATTAGGGCTTGTTTGTTTTGCATTTTGATTCTGGATTCTAGCTCTAAAAGCAGAATAAAAAATAAACAGGCTGATTCTAGGAATCGATTCTCACAATCCAATTTCACCTATATACACTAGAATCTCTGATCCACTTCATATGTGCTTTTGAATTCCAGTTTTTAGAGAATCGGTTCTCTGCAAACGTAATCGAAATCAACTTTAGAGAATCTAAAACAAAAACAAACAGGCGTTTAGGCTTTCCATAATTGTGATACATTATTGCCGAGATCAATGTTTTGTACAAGTGGATAGCTATTAAATGGTTACTACTACATGGATTTGAATGTGACTTATATTTTTTAGTACAGGCACCAAGTACGGCACCGGTGATGCTTTCTTCTGGTCCCGATTCTTCTCATGAAAACAGGCAGCCCTACAACTGCTCCATCTAGAGAGGGAAAAGGAGACAAGAAGGCTACTTCAGATTGTGCAGGTAGTACAGATGCTGCTGCACAAAAATATGGGCAAACACTACAGCGGCAGCTACTAGAAAAAAAAAATAATCCTTGCTAATAAAAAAGGTACAACCAGTTTGTAATGTTTAACTACTTTGATCCTGTGACCATGTTGGTTGTATCTGGGTTGCAATTGCATGCGAGGCAATCTCATGTTGCATCAGTTTTTGTAGACAGCGTGCTTCAAGTCAGCTGTTACAGAAGTACCAACATGATGGAAGTTTACTATTGTAATTCTCCTCCCTAAGGCTAGCTCTGCGAATATGCCATTATTTTGAACATCTAGCGCGTTACTTTCATATGGACACGGATACTGTTGTGGTAATGTACTAATTTTCCATACGGACGATGCAGCTCAACGTTCTTGTTAGCATTTTGTTAATCTGAAAACCTGCCTTCAGGATGTTTGTGCAGAAATTTACAAACATTGATTCGTTGCTGTTAAGCTCAAATGTAAGTTACTCTGATCATATGCATATGCTCCGAAATGACATGACTTGAGCTTACTGTCATAATAAACTTTACAATACCATACCAACAGAAGAAAATCTCAATATTTACAGATAAAGAAGGCCTTTTTATTGAAACTCCCAAAACAATGTGTAACTACGAACTACGCAAAAGATATAAAATTTGTATACATATCGCCTTTTGGCTTTTCAACTGGGAAAAAAATAAATACAAATTGCTGAAACATGAACATATACGCGGCAAAGAGAAGACCTTCGGGTAGATGCCGCACTACTAATTCTTGATCCTACAAAATATTTTTCCCAGCACTTGGGAACACTACAAAAGAGCTTCCACGCGATATGGAGCAACACCTGAAGTCTTTCCTCAAGAGCTGCTTCTCAAAAGTAGCCAAACTGGAATGCCTCTTCGCTTGTCAAGCCCAAATTTGAAGGCTTTAACCGCTACAGTATATGCCTGAAACACCACAGTACCACACCAACTATTACCGCGTGAGGTTAGCAGGATTGAAGAGCCTACCTAGCATCAATATGTTACTAATATGAGATGAGATGGTGTAAAGTTATTGAGAGGTGAAAAAGGATAGCAGAGATGAATGCAAACAAATGGATAGTCCAAGTTTTAGGACATTCAGCAAAAAAGATTTATAACAATCAATTGATTTCCATTTACAATCTTTCGACTATAGTTCTCTTACTAATTTGGATACGGTTGTAATTATTCAGCTTGATAAATCAATTGCAATATTTTCAAAATTTGCGAACTGGAAATTCATTTCTGAATCATTTTATATTTTGCAACAATTTGAGCTTACCTAGCAAAATGATTTCAAAAACACAAATGAAAAGCACACTTAATATTAAACAAATGTTTCCGATCAATCAATGGAAGTAATTGTAGTGACTAAAAGCCAGCTGTACCAACCATAGTCCCATCAACCAAGGACTCAGGATAGATCAAAATACAAAGGAGTCAAAATTAGAAGCCAATTAATTTAATACAGTGAGCCCTAAGATAGTGCACTTTCTGCGTTTTTGTGGAGCAAATATTATTGGAATACAAAAGACAAGACAAAGGGAACCGAATAACTCTTTTGCATATATGCTAGCGTAAAGCTGAAGAATGCTATAAATGGGAAACAACTAAGAATCTAGATGTAAAGACAGAAAGCAGAATTTGCAAAGCATTGAAAGATTTTTTTTTAAAAAAAAACGAACCTGTCAAAGAGTTAGTGCTTTGAACATAGCTGGTGATACTATTTAAGAGGAATAATCACATCCAGATTCGTCCCAACTCGCCATCCTTTAGGGTAGACAAGATTCTCAGATCCAAATGGCACATGCCAGTTCATTATTTGAGAGCAATCAGCAGGTATGCCTTCCATCTGGCTTTCATCCTCCACTAGCTGCTCTACAAACGTGGTTCCCTAAAAAGTAACAATCATCTCAGCTGCTATACTATAATCAGAAAGGCATTAGAAACAAAGTTCAAAAGTCTAAGCAAGGGGAGCAACAAGGTCTACCATTAGGTGATCACCATGTGTTTGCAAAGTAACAGGGCTATTTTTTATTCTTATTTTATTCTATCGATATCTTCTCTTTTTTTTAATTTCCACATATCCAGTGCTGGTATAATAGTTGGAACGAGACAAAATTTTGATCAATTAAAACATAGATTCTTGACAACATGAATAAGAATGCAGTGCTAGTCTACTAGAGCATCAAGAGCATGCTATGTAACTCAGGAGATTGAAAAGGAATCAAGTAATTTACTTGGAAACCCTCTTTCAGCACATCTGGATGCCGGATTGAATTCCAGGCCAAATGGGACCTCAGTTTGGGATCCCAGAGCATCGTGCTATTGAATGCAAAGCCCGACAAAGCAACATGAAATCTCCGTAGCGTGTTGCCATCCTCACTTGTATGCCATCCCACAACTTGGTTCTGTTTACATACAGGGCCTTCCAGCACCACACCATTTCTGCTTTCAGACATCACTGGAACAGGCCATGTGCCGAACCTCCTAATCATGGCAGAGTTTGCACAGCAGAAATAAGTTAGTAACATGATTTATATGCAGTATTCATTTCTGTCCAGTGACAAAACATAAGGTTCCAATTAGGGATGAAAACGGAAACGGAATTTTCGACCATTCCGGAGAAAAATGGAAACGGAAAATATCGGTACGGAAATGGAAATGGAAATTTTTTGTCGGAAACGGGAGAGCCATTTCCGACGAAAATGGAAACGAAAACAGAAATTCCGTATAAATGAAACCGGAAATTCCATCGGAAACTTGGCACACCTGGCCCAAAAAGTGAATGGAGAATTTAAATTTATTTTCGAATTAAAACAATTTCAGAAATACAAATGGCTTTATAAAAATATCAAATAGTGTTCAAAAATTCCGAAAAAATTCTCAAAAATACTTTGGAACATTTTGAACCAAGAAAAATTATTTCTAGCATAATTTTGGTTTTAGTTTTCGTGAATAAATTAATTTTATAAATCTAAAAATAGCAAAATGACATTTATAAACTCCAGAAAATCCAAGATAAATCTTAAAAAATCATAAATGAACATTGGACAACAATATGCAAATTTTAAGGTGTTACACCTTTATAGTTGAAGGAGCAAAAGGATGTGGATGATAATAATATGGAGGAGGACATGATGGTTTGATCTAGGAGACAAATAGCGAGCCTTCCGCTGACAAATTTGAGAAAAAACTTCCTAGTGATACCGGTGAACATAACATTATTCTTGTATCCGCCTTGGAAGTGAAATGAGTTACATTATTTTTGCAGTCATGTATATTGTGATCATGAACTATGTTCTTGTGAAATTTTCTACTTTCGTTTCCATATCCACACTATTACGTTCCGCATCCGTTTTCGGGGTTTCCGATTTCGTTTCCGTTACGGGTAAAAAATGTGGAAACGGAACGACCATTTACCGACCATTTCCGTTCCGTTTTCATCCCTAGTTCCAATACACCCAGCCAAATGTTTGCTTGCCAGATTAATAGATAGATGCAGTTCCAGGCAAGAATTTTCTTAAACGGTGAATCCATTACCAGTATTGAATTACCCATGACAACCTAGAAAGCAAATTATTGATGCTACTGAATTTGCAACAAGGGGAATGGTAGGAATTTTGAGCCCATGGCTCACTCAATTCAAACTGCATATCAGCGAAAAGATGGTTCCTTTTTTATAATTTGATACCAAATGGATTTTGCCATCCTGAAAGCAGAAACAAAGCAATCGGGTCTTAAGACAAGAACAATTGCAACGGTGTACTGATTCATCAAAGATTGCACCTTTTGCACGCAAACAACTCAATCTGAAGCGAAGAATTGAGCAGGTGGTTGATTAATTAGCACCTGATTTGGCGGAGGCGATCGAAGAGTTGCAGGGAGTAGACGCCCTCCTCGTCGGCAAAGTAGACGATGCCGTCGAGGCGGTGGTTGTCGACCAGCTCCAGGGCGGCATTCATCTGATGCGGGCGGTAGTCGACGGACGAGGTGGCGTTGGTGGCGGCGAGCTTGTCGCAGCAGCCGACGTAGCGGTGCATGACGGCGGTACGGCGGAGCGCCGTGGCGGCCTCGGGGGTGGTCTTGCCAGCCTCGACGACCACCCAGAGGACAGGAGGGTGGACGAGGCGCAGCGTCTGGCCCATTCTGGTGAGGTAGTAGGCCTGCGACGCCCGGGCCCGCGTGGGCGTGACGACGATGAGAAGCTTGTTGTCGCCATGGTCATCGGGGTGGTCGAAGTGGGATGAGTTTGGTACGGGTAGGTGCGGTCGGAGGGGGAGGTGGGAGAGGAAGTGGAGGAGACCGAGGAAGGAGCCGAGGAGGAAGAAGGCGGCGAAGCGCGGGAGCGGGCGGCGGGAGAAGAAGAGGAAGGGGTGCGGGTAGTTGAGGTGGTGGTGGCGGGTTCTTGGCGAGGAAGAGGAGGAGGAGGAGGAGGAGTGGCGAAGCGGGGAGGAGGAGGCGAAGGGGTGTTGGTGGCGGAGGAGGTGCTGATTCTTGGCCGGCGAGTGCGGCCGACGGATCGACGCCATTAACAACCTTTGCTTGCTACCTTGTGCGCCTCCCTCCCTCCTTGTCTCTCCCCCCTAGCAAACCAATTGCTTCTGACTTGTTGTTGGGTTCTGGCTATGGGGATAGATGGAGGAGATAGGGAGACGCTGTCCGTCCTGGTGGAAGAGAAGAGAAGAAGGGAAGGGAATGGAATCAAGGGAGAGTCAATTAATCATGGAGCGAATGGCGGGGAGATCGAATCGAAGAGGGAGAGAGAGAAATAGAGTTTGGTGGAGATGGAAATGGAGGCGAGGGAGGATGGAAGGAGGAAGGAAGCTAGGGTCAGACAGACCGACGTCGGAGGTCGCCGCGCGTGGACCAGAAAACCCGGCAACCTGCTCCGCACTGCGCTGCGGACAAGAAAGAGATTAGGCAGGTAGGCCGGCCGGCGGACTCCGGTCGAGAGCAAGGAAGACGACGAGACGACCCACCCAGGCCAGGAAAATCAAACTAAAATCAAACTAGAGACTTGGAGAGCTTCGTTGCCAACTCAAGGAAAATGAAACTCTCTTGACTACTTACTCACTAGTTAGAATTTTAAAACTAACTAACAGCTTTCAGAAAATTTCATCGATGCTAGCTACCTAGTAGTAGCACAATGTAGCTACCAGCTTGCTTAGGTGGGAGTGAGGAATTGCCGAGAGAGATACATATGTATATAGAGTCACGGTGAAATTTCAATGAGATGAGGTCAAACTGAAGACAACAATCCTAGCTCACTCCAAATAACCATTTTAGATTTTTTTTGCCCCCTCTTAATTTGGATTGAAATCATGCATTAAATATGTCCATTTTTTCTCCTTTGACCTCATCTAGGACATGATATGGATTTCATGGAAAACAGCTCGATTGATAGTAACTAGTTATGTGTTCCTGCGTTGTAACGAAAACTCAATTTACGACAAAAAATTATTTGCAAAAAAACACTAATCTTGTCTGAATAATACTGTTCCATCTAAATGTACAATGGTTGAAACTCAATTTTAATAAAGTAACGTGAAAAGAAACTCTTGTTTTATATAGAAAAATACCTCAGTGTAAAAGGTTGGCAATTTTGGTTGGTTCTTGGTCCCCTGGCCGTGGCGGCGGAGTATATAATTGTTTTAGTATTCGATCGCTTTCTTCGTCGTCGTCATCGTCGTGGGCCTCGAGGCTTCCTTCCTTCCTTCGTCTTTGCAGGACGCTGTCAAAGGAACAAGCTAGCCAGGCAGGTTAACAAGTCGGAATGAATGAATCGTTCAAAGGAAACGATAAAAATCAGGCAGGCATCCTTCTGGCCGGAACGCGTGATCGACGACGACGGATCCGCGCACGCGCTCACAAACCAGACTTGTTGGAATTTTTTTCAATAATATATTTTTTATTCAAATTAAAAAATATACTTTGAATAAACAAATTGTAAAAATATACCTGTCACCATATGGTTGGACGACAAGATCGCAAAGTACAGAAAACTAAACACGTGTCTAACAGATACAACAGTATCCACTCACGTATATATATACACACGCACTCAGATCAATACCCGTGCGTTGCTAAAAAAGTAAAATTAGTAACGAAACATAAAGCGTCAAGAATAAAAGAAATTGTCTTCACAAGATCAAACATCTATTTCTCCCGATTATAAAAGTTTTATGGTTTCTTCTCGGTATGAATTAAAATCAAATATATTATGCGTAGCAATATATATTACCAATCTCAAAAATCAATCAATCATTTTATCCCTTTTGCAATTTATATTACCAACTTATGCTTCTCTTCTTCTCGCCATGCTCAGAATACAGACTCGTCGACGCCTTCGACCTTGTCTTCCTCGTTGCCTCGCCGTCCTCGCTATCCACCGCCAGAGGGGCGACACAGGCTTCCCGAGCACGAGGCGCCATCGCCGGCTTACCACCATTCCGGACCCAGCGCCACGCTGCCAGTTACTTTAGGCGCTCGTCTGCCGTCCTCGAGTTCATGAAGCCGAGTTCATGAAGGTGAACGAGAAACACCAATAGGCGCTTCGCCACCACGCGTCGTCGCCGTGTCATTCCTCTCTCTCGCGATGTCCACCGATCAACCCATTTATCTCCAAGGGGTATGCCAATGACTCTCTCACCGCGGCCGACGTCCCACCGGTGTCGCCGGACAACCGCCAAGTCGTCGACGCTTTGTTCACGTTAAATCGTGGCGCTGGCGCCAGACCCTGGCCGTGGGTGTCGTGTTGGTATCCTTCTAGGCATAGTTACTACTAACCGCGGCACTCGGCCTCTTGCGCCTCACGGCTATGTATGTCGGTCCGTCACTTATTGATTAGTTCGTCAAGTTCATTCGCCGCGACGGCACGATATGAGAGATCTTGAATGAATTCTCTTGATTTATTCTGTGAAAACTGTACAGCATATATAGAGTACAAAAGGAATGATTGGTCAGCTATTAATTATCAGCAATAATCAAAGATTTTACTATAATAATCAGCCATATTTAGAGAGATATGGTTGTTGTCAATCAGGAAAGAATAATTAAATATAATGATCGGTTATTATTAGATATGATGAAGAGAAGGACTAGAAAGAATAGACTGTTAAATTTATATTAGTAGAATTATATATGTGTTGCTGCACGCTAGCTAGCTGTTGGAGTTACTCCAGCTGTATAACGACGAACGGGGCAGCTAGCGGTGAGTCGGTGACCGAGCGGTGGTGACAGACAGTGATGGAATGAATGCATGCCCATTGTGAATTAATGCTGCTAGGTGGTAGTACCCCGTAGTAGTAGTAGATGTCTCTATTTCTTTTTACTAGCTAGTAAAAGAAATACTATATCCCTATTGTTTTTCCCCCATCCCTTTCGCAAGCAGACTAAATCTTGTGCCATAACAACATGACGTCGAGATTCTGACTTTGCATCAAAGACGGGACGCGAGAAAGAAAGATTGAGTGACTACTCATGCATGATGCTACATAACCAAACCCTTTTGTTTTGGGAAAATTCCCTCACGATCGAGTACGGTTACTGGCATCCTATTTCTCTAAATTTTGGAGACGTGTATTGTGTGAATTCCCATAATATCGTACAAAATTTATACATTAAAATCAGATACAACAGTGGTTTCAAATGTCATATGCCATGGTATTGATATGAATATAATTGAAATGTGGATTTATTAGATTAATTTGTGAATGGTGTTGAAATGAAATGTTATCTATTGAGATCGCTTACTTTATAATTTGAGATTGTCTAAAATATAGCAAAGGTCATGCCAATTTTTCTATATTTTTCCATGATTATGCTATTATTGCAAAAGGTGTACTTTACAACTTAACGTTGTCTTCAAATGTAGCAAAGGTCATGCTAGAATTTTTTTTTCCTATGTTCCATATTGTTTTATATATTTCTAACATTTTTACTAATGTTTCACAAATTATATAGCATTTTCTATATTTTTCCCAATTTTAAATCAGTTTGTTAATTTTGAATCACACCGCTCAATTTTTGACCAGTTTTCACCGCTTTTGATCTGAATTCAAATCGTTTGACTTCGCAATTCATTCAATTTTCACTAATTTTCAAGCGATTTTTGGTGCCGAGCTGGTTTCAATTTTCCCCCTTCAAATCGGTAATGTTAACTCTGGATGAGAGTTCAATAATTAACCAACTAGGCCTGATTCGAGGAGGAAACAGACAAATAGCCCAAAACGTTAACGTAGCCCAACCACTAAAGTAGTAGGCATATGTATTTGGTCAAAAACTAACTTGGGCCCTGTAACTAAGTAGAGTAGCTGAGCACAGATGTATATGCATTTCAGCCGTAGTAGCTAGTAACTAAGTAGCTAGGCACAATACTTTCACATATTACTAGCAACGTGGGCACGGCGCACGCCGCGCCGCAGAGTGCTAACCATAATACGATATCTGAGTCTTCTAGGATAAATTTCATATAATCTTAAAAAGATTTTGAGAAAAACGAAGAAAGGATCTTCTTTTCTAATCTAACATTCTAGAAAGGATCTTCTTTTCATGAATCTAACATTCTATACATTCACCCGTTAATAATACATGGTTCAAAAATACTATAGATCAAGTGAGGAAAAAATACAAAGATACAATGCATACATATTTTTTTCACTATAGAAAATTTCTGAAACCGAGCTACGGTAAAAAAAATATAGAGATAGAGTTGTAGAAATATCTCTTTTGGCATTTTTCTCGAAAATATTGGAAACCGAGCTAGAAAATCGAGGTGGAAAAAAATCTAGAGGAAAAGGGTGATAAATTATTAGAGATTTACAATCTTTTTTTGTCGACCATAACATTCTACGTGTTCACCGAGTAATAATACATGTTCTAAAAATATTAGAGATCGAAGTTGGAAAATCAAGCCTAGGGAAGAAGTCTAGAGATAGAGATGTACACATATTTTTAGTGATGAAAGCATATTTTCCGGGAAAACAGAGAAATGATCTTCTTTTCTCGAATCTAACACTCTATACGTTCACCCATCAATAATACATGCTTCAAAAATACTATAGAGCGAAGTGGGAAAAAAATTACTGACTAGAAAACCGAGGTGGGAAAAAGTCTAGAAAAAAGGTGAGAAATTATTAGAGATGACAACTTTTTGTCAACCATAACGATCTCTGGCGTTCACCGAGTAATAATACATGTTCTAAAAATATCGAGATCGAGTTGGAAAATCGAGAGGAAAAAAGTCTAGAGATAAAGATACACACATATTTTTAGTGACGAAAATATTTTTTCCCGGGAAAAACGGAGAAAGGACCTAGACGTAAGTAGTAAGGGCCTAATTATTACGTTTTTGGACCTGTTTGCTATCTCGAAAAAATTAGAAAAGGGCTTATTTGCGATTTAAATTTAACGAAAGTTTTTTCCCGTAAAATGACGAATGAGGGACCCAAACGCGATAAACGGGAAAAAATCTTCCCCTCATAGAAAATCGCGAAGGACCTATTTGTAATTTACAGAGACCTATCCGTAATTTCAAGAAATACGGGGGGTTTCGCAAAATGGTCTAGGAGGATAGGTGGACCGGCTCTCCATGCGGAAAGTCTGCGAACTTTAATTTAGGGGATGATTTCCAAAAGACCTGCACTATCACTTTTTGATCCAATAGTTCTTATACAACTACTTAAGTTGCAATCCCAATGAAATTGCATTGGATCTCATTCCCTCCAAGAGTTTAGTTTTCTACTGCACTTTTTTGCTCTTAGAGTGTATATAATGGTGTGATGTTAACTGTCTATATGCTTTGCCATATAATATTTTTGCTAATATTGAGGAAAGAGAGTATAATCCTCTTTTTATGAAGAGATGACTATATAGACTGCATAAAACACTATTATATAAGTTATTGTTCACAATAACATCTTTTCATGCTATAATTAAAAGATTGTAGGATCTTGTAAAGACAACTGCTTTGTACTTTACACCGGTACCATCTTCACCGTAAAAGTAATAGGCCCGGAAGGTGGCTCGCCCACTTAAAGCCCACGTGCCTCGTGACGGAAAGCAATCACGCATCACGCTTCGCTGCCGGGCGAAGCGCGCCTGCATGGCCTTCGACGGCGACTGGCGAAAGCACGCCTTCGCTCGAGCGAGGAGTCCACGTGTTGCTCTTTCAGTCCGCTCGAACGCATCTCCGGGAAGATCCTGTCTCGCTCCTTGTTGAAAAGCGCCGTCGGCGGTGAGGGCCATCAAGGAGATGACCGAGTCCGGAGACGGCGACGATGACGCGTGAGCCTCTACTCGGCGCGCCAATGGCCGTTGCAGCCAGATAATCGCAAGCAAATAGACTTGTAAGTCAAGGGGCCGCGCGCTCCCTCTCCTTGATGGTTGACTCAGGGAGCCCGAGATTTATTCTGGTTCGGGTTGAACGTCCCTACTTCCAGTTCATGGTGGCGGCTGTATATCGCTCTGGCGGCGGCGTACCGCATGGTGTTACAAGCGAGGGTCCGGGACAGGCCCCGAACGCTCATACGAGCGAGAACGGGTTTGGGGGCTTCGGAGCCTCCAAACACCGGCCGAGTTGGGAGAAAGGAAAAGTAAAGAGTCCCCTTTTTTCCCCTTCTCTTTAAGACTCGCCTCCTTATATAGGAGGAGGCGGGTTACACAAGATTCAAGAGGAGAGCGATTGGGAACACGCTACGCCCCGGGGATCCGGTCTTCGATCTTGAGGATCTGGCAGTCCCTCGTCGCCTCTGGATAGGCAGGGGTTTAGCTACCAGCGCCTACCTCGGTGAGACTTAGCTAGTGGCGCCCATTGGGAAGGTGCTTTGCTTCTGGCGCTCATAGAAATTGATGTTGCATGGGCGGCGCCCCTGGTGTTGCCTCGGGAAGGATCGCCTAAACCTGCACGGCTGTCTTGTTCAGGCGGCAGATGCCCAACTTCGAGGTCGACCGATGACGTGGCGATCGGCTGAGATAATGTCAGCGGGGCCCCGACCAACATTTGGTCGGAGAATGTGAGGCATACTCGACCCACGGTTCTATCGGGCTTCTTTGGAGACCCGACACGAGACAGTGTCGGGGTCGTGAGGCATCCGACCCCCACGTCGAAGCGCTTCCGGAGGTCACGCGATGGTATACGAGAGTCCTTCGTGACCTGATTGAGGCCTTCTGATCGGAGCTGGGCCTAGGATGGTCCATTCAGCTCTCTAGCCGATATTTAGGGATAATCCCATCTCGTGAGGGACGGGACCTTGGTAACACCCTCTCCAGCATTCTGTGCCGCTGTTGACCTTACCGGGATGTCCATACGACTGAGAGAAATACGACCTTGAGATGGATGTATAACTTGCTGTGGGGTACCCCTGGTATGGGTATTCGTCAGTCATCTCTAATAATTTTCCGCCATTTTTCCTCTAGACTATTTTCCCACCTTAGTTTTTCAGCTCGGTCTCCAATGTTTTTCAAATAATTCGTCGAAAGAGATATTTCTATAGATCACGAACAAGTCCTTTTGCCAGTTGTTTTGCAAAAAATACCCCGTAATTCCATAAAGATTTTTTTCACGGCGTGGCATCGCAAAGAATTCAACCTGGTTTATACATATCTACTATATAATAGCTTTGGGCTCGGAGGCCTCAGTATACCGCCATTATCACCAAGTTGATCACGCCTGTCACCCTATGGACACCTAAGCACCTTCTCCACACAATCAATACTTCACCTGTGCGTACTTGGCTTAACACTTATATACATCTTTACTACCTTACCTACATCTCATCCCTATTTTCACGTCCACACAACACGACGTGCAATAGCACGCTACCATATCTAGTACAACGTACATGGTATGGTATCTGTGTTGTGTAGTCAATGCGAGATCCACTAATAAGGGCATGCTTGTTTTAATTTTGGATTATAGCCTTAAAAACAGAATAAAAATAAATGATTCGATTTTCAGTATACTCCAATAATAATTCTAAGATACTCCAATACAACATGATTAAAAAATATTCATTAGAACTTTCATTTTTTGCTACATACCATTTTCCATATGTATAAAGAATATGTAAACAAATTATGCTATAATGGGTGAATTTTAATTAAATTTTTCATAGAACTCACTTTAGAGTATCTTATAATCATGATTTGAGTATACTCAAAAGGATAAAGAGGTATAACAACATCATTTAAGCGGTATAGTAGCGGTGGGAGTACATACATCTAGGAATATATATATATATATATATATATATATATATATATATATATATATATATATATATATATATAAAAAGATAGGACAGAAAACAAGTGGCGATGATGGTGATGGAGCCGTGAATAGTTCGGTTCCTCCAGTTGATGGATGGATTTATTTATGGAGCTGACTCTGAGCCGAGCCATTGCTCTAGCTGCATCTTCATTCTTTGATTTGACATACATACAGTATAACAACATCATATATATATATATATATATATATATATATATATATATATATATATATGTGTGTGTGGTATATTAGAGGTGAGTATATACACTATGAGGAGTATTGAATCATTTTATATATAGGAAGTCTTTTCCATACTTCTGGAACTACATACTTTCACTTCTAATATACCACTTAAATAAACGTTTTATACTTACTTTATCACTTTCTAGTATACTCTAATAATAATTCTAATATACTCTAATACAACATGATTGAAGAAAAATTCATCGAACCCTTTATTTTTTTACATACCTTTTCCATATATAAAAGAAATATGTAAACAAATTATGCTATAAAACGTGGATTTTAATGAAATTTTTCGTGGAACTCATTTTGGAGTATCTTATAATCAGATTAGAGTATACTCAAAACGATAAAAGGTATAACAACATCATATATATATGGTATATTAGAGGTGAGAGTATATATATATATATATATATATATATATATATATATATATATATATATATATATATATATATATATATATATATCAACTGCCAACAAACTTTGGTAGCTCTGATGATCGAGTTGTAGAGCTCCGACCCGTTCTTGCACACCCGGCCGGCCATCCGTTTCCTTTATTTCTTTCGTCTTTCGACATGACATCCTACTGTGCTGCTCTAGCCATCAGTCACGCGATTCCCGTCCATCTCTTTCGATATTTTATTTCTATAAATTCAAGGAGCAGTTTTTAGGAAATTAGAAAGAAAAACAACATGTTTCAAATGGGATGGAATAGTACTGTACCATTTGGTTGTATTGTTTTAGATGAATAAAATGATTTAGCATCTATAAAGAATATTCTTCAAATTTGTATCACATCATCTAAAATGGAATGTTTCCATTTAAACAACTAAACACTTAGATAATATTTTTCTTAAATCAACTTATACATATACCTCCTTTCCTAAAGTTCAAAGAAACGCCGCTCTCAGTTTTTTGAGCCGAAATGGCTCGTCATTCGAGCTTGACGGCCATTTCGGCTCAAAAAATTTATCGCGTTTAGGTCCTTTTTAAAATTACGAATAGGTCCTTCGTAATTTTTCGAGAGAGGAAGATTTTACCCTCTAAAATTACGTTGGGGTCCTCGTATACCGCTTTTCTGGAAGGACTTCTGTTAGATTTAAATCGCGAACAAGCTCTTTTCTAATCTTTTAGGATAGCGGATAGGTCCAAAAACATAACATTCGTGTCCTTGCCTCTTACGTTTAGGTCCTTTCTTCGCTTTTTCCCTAAAAAATATTTTCGTCACCGTAAATATGTGTGCAACTCTACCTCTAGACTTTTTTCCCATCTCGATCTCGATATTTTTTAAAGCGTATTATTACTCGGTGACGCGCTATAGTGTTAGACTCAAAAAAAGAGTTGTCGTCTTTAATAATTTTTCGCCATTTTCCCTCTAGACTTTTTCTCCACCGCGGTTTTCCAGCTCGACCTCCAATATTTTCCAAATAGTTCATCGAAGTAGATATTTCTACACCTCTATCTCTCTATTTTCAGCCGTTTCGCTCGTTATTTTGACGATTCAAAAAATAAAAAAGTTGCCGAGAAAAGAAAAATTTCTACGAAAAATACGTCGGGCGCGGGCATATTACGCCGCAAAACGCAGATGCGCTTTTGTTTTTTCAACCGTTTCACGCGTTTCCTCGATTATTTTTTTAGCAAACGCCGACGGAAAAAAAAGACATTTTTCATGCGAAAAAAAACTCACCTGTACGCCACAGATGCATATTATTACCGCAAAACGCAGATGCGCTTTTGTTTTTCAACCGTTTCACGCGTTTCTCGATTATTTTTTAGCAAACGCGGATGAAAAAAAAGACATTTTTCATGCGAAAACTCACGCTGCACGTAATATGCGCGATGCATATTACGCCGCAAAAACGCAGATGCGCTTTTTGTTTTTCAACCGTTTCACGCGTTTCCTCGATTATTTTTTTAGCAAACGCCGACGGAAAAAAAAAACATTTTTCATGCGAAAAAAAAATCGCACGCGGCGTGTACGCCGCGCATACTAGTCTAGTAATATTTAATACAAGCAACCAAACACTCGCTAAGAAGGAGGGAGTAGTACACTACATTCTACCCGGCAATTTTCAACGTTTTTTTCCCGGCCATTGACCAACTACCTTGATAATCTTGCCTGCCTTGCGACGGCCATTAATTTCTCCTCCTCTCCGTTTTCCTGCCTTGCTGTTTCTTGTTCTTGTTCTTGTTGGTCGCCAACCCTCAAAATGGCCCGCCATTAAAACCCATCCGTTCCTTCCTACTCCACCACCCACATGCCCATTTATTAAGTGAATATCAAGTGAAGTGATCTCTAGTCTCTACTGGTCTGGCACACACACACGGTTGCTCTGGTCTCTGCTTCGGAGAGAATTCGACATCAGGAGGAGAGAGATGGGTGGATCCGGGAACAAGGGGAAGCCTCGCGCGATGGTGCCGGTGGAGGAGGTGGACATCTCCGCCGTCAGGTACACGTCGCCGACGCTCAAGGCGCCGCACCTCACGGGGTTCTCTCTCAAGGTCTTCGTCTGGCTCATGGAGTCCCCGCTGCTCGGCACCCTCGTCACCTCCCTCCTCAAGGCGCAGAACAACATGACGCAGGTAGGCCGAGTGGGGACTGAGTGACTCGTAATCCCAACAGCTCCTTGCCTGCGATGCTTCGCCTATGATGGTTCTTGTCATCTTGTTTGCGGGCAGATGCTTCAGAAGACGGTGATCCCCGAGCGCCCCATGTACTACCCGGAGTACCCGCCGCAGGGTAATTCCATTCCTAATCCTCAATTCCCTTCCCTCCGCAATCCAGCGGGCGCCCGCCCTGTCTATGTGCTTCATTGCTCACCTTTCCTCAGCACGTTGCGATAGATTTTAGGTGAACTGGGTTGATGCATGAAACTCAGTATTATTCAACGGGACAAGCAGCTAACTAGTAGGAAGAAACCAAAAGAAAATACCGCTTGACCTGAACTTTCTAATCAACATAACCGGACAGCTTTTCTACTTCTTTTCATTCGATCAACTTCTGCCGGACCTGCCTGAAAAAGGCTCAGAAAGAATGTGCCTTTCTTTCTTTGCTGGCACGAAAAATGCATGCTGCAAAACCACACCTGGCTAGCTAATTCTTCTTGTTCAACTCAGTCACTCGGATATTGCCAACTGACAGTTGGTAAACCAAATTTTGGACCTCTTACATACTTCTTACCCATGGTGTGTTGTCAATTGGTGCTGCTGCTCCTGATTTGCCAGGGCCGGAGCAAGGAGTTGTACTCGTGGGGGATGACACGGACCCCGTTGAGAGAGTTGAGCGAGCACTGCAGTGCCTCCCCCGATATGACCCGTCCGTGTGTTGGACGGCGACTGAGGAGAAATCCCCTTTCCTCTACTGGAGGATTCGCGACTTCACAGATGCGCATCGTCCGGGATCACGACTCCGTTAGCTGTGAGTAGCTCACTGGACAGAGAGAGTGTTGCTTGATTCTCTAGCTGCCCTCCTGCACCTGTGCTGTTCAACCTTGATCTGTTGCGTGTATAGGTTGCCGAGCATGTCATTGCGGGTGTGGAAGAGTGGAGCAACAGGAAGCCTCCAATGCCAATGCTGGTCTATTTCAACGCAGATGACCTGAGGAAGCAAGCTGAAGCTTCCACAAAGAGATTCGAGCAAGGTTCACCCCAACTTTGCCACTTTGGTTCTTCTCTAACAGGCTAAGACTATATTAATATTTGGCCAGTTCATGATGTACATCTTCTTATCTTTGAAATGAACTGGCTTCAGGTAGAAACTCCATTCACTTCTGTTCCTTTTTCACGATGTATGTGTTGCTTCTTGTGCCCAGGAAATCCGATTTCCATTCTGGATGGGATCTTTGTCGCCATTAAGGATGACATTGACTGCTTCCCATATCCATCAAAGGGTTAGTTAACCTGACTGAAGCTGCCATTTGTTGATGTGTCCCAAAATTCTATATTACGTTTTTTTTAAAACGCAGGTGCTACTACATTTTTCGACAAAATCCGCACTGTGGAGAAAGATGCAGTCTGTGTTGCTCGTCTGCGGAAATGTGGAGTGATCTTTATCGGGAAAGCAAATATGCATGAGCTAGGTCTTGGGGTAACTGGGAATAATCCGAACTATGGGTACGGTTAATAATTGACCGCCTGCTTATTCTGTTCAAAATGCATACATAGTTGGAGTCCAGGGAACACGTGAGTCTTTTTTTGGGTCTGTAAAACATAGTTGAGTTTTCAGCTAGCAGTCAAATGTTGCTTTCCTATTGGGACCCAAAGGTTGCTCCCCTGGCGCAGGAGGCTCTGTTCTCAGAATTGGGAATCAACTGAATTCTTTATTGCCTTCCAAAGTTGCTGGACAATTCCTTTATATACTAGGGAAGCCTGACAATAATTATTCCATATGCCAACTACAACTAATTAAGGATAAGCATATCCAAACATATCAAATACTTAACTAATTTAAAGAGATAAGATATACTACTACTTCTGGATAACTTAAAACCAGATCACGCCAGCCCTAATCGGCTGCCCTGCTTGCGCTAGGCGCAATTGATTCCTCCTGAACCCTCTTGTGACAACGCTCATAAACCTTGCCCACAAAAGCGTCCACAACAAAGGAATTCTAATATTTTACTAAATATTTCCTGGAAGCAAACTCAGTGGAGCTTTAGTAAAGCTTGACAATTAATTGGAGTTCTGGAATGCACTCCAGCAGTCTTGTATAAAACATTCACATTATAAAGGAAAAAAGAAAAAGAATTTAGAATTTCCATTCAACATATAATCTCCATCCAGTCAATTGTTTTCTGATATTTGTCACTTTATCTTCATGTTCTTTTAATATTTCTTGCAGGTCACCAAGAAATCCACATTCAATTGATAGATATACTGGTGGTTCTTCATCTGGTCCAGCTGCACTTGTCTCGTCAGGGTTGTGCTCAGTAGCAATTGGAACAGATGGAGGAGGTTTGTACATATTAAGCTGTGAGATTCATAGTCACTAGATTCTAGTCAGTACCAGTCTCCAGTTACTATAGTTTGTTTGTAACAGGTTCAGTTAGAATTCCATCTTCCCTATGCGGCATTGTTGGTTTGAAGACAACATACGCACGGACAGATATGACTGGGTAACTAAAAAAAGTTCCAACGCACTGGATATATACCATAGTGGTTCTTTCAGGCATCATAATTCATATGGATTAGAATACTTTTCAACACTTCAGTGATCTCGTGTAGTCCTATCCTAACATTCGAGACATTGTGAAACCGCTTTTCTGTCATGGCATTGTCCAGCAATCAAGTAAACAAGGCTGCTGGGTTGTTTTTATGCTCATCTTGCACTGGATCTGATTAATAAATCATTTGGCGTACATTTAATTGTGAGTATACCATACATAACTAGAGATCTTGTTTGCAGGTCACTTTGTGATTGTGGTACTGTTGAAGTTGTTTCTCCTCTTGCTGCCTCAGTGGAGGATGCTATGCTAGTGTAAGCAGTTTGGCTTGCTAAATGAGATCATGTGATTGCATAAGTCTGTTAGGCTTAGCTATCTTGTTGATAAAGTTGGAAGTTTGTCGACACTCTTATTTATGTTCATGGTATAAAAGATCCTTAACTATCTTGTGGGTAGAACTGAATACTTGTCAACACCCTCTGCTTTTCAGTTAGGTATTTACTAGTTTAACACTGCATTATGTCATTTCAGGTATTCTGCAATTGCAGGCTGTAGACCTATGCATAAGCTTACTCTGAGACCTGTAAGATATTTTCTGTTCTAATTTTCCCCACCTGTTAAATACCAGAAATTCTGAAATGCCTAGCCAGTTTGTTTTTTAAGGAAAAAATCCATCTTTCAACCCTGAACTATTGCCCAAGTCCGAAAAACAACCACTAACTTCAAAATCATCCACTTTGTATACTCGAACTATCAAGACCATTCACTTTTCACCCCTAGCCTGGTTTCCTGAGTGGTTTTCGCCACGTTGGTGGTCACATCACTGATGTTGGCAGTTGGCGCCAGCAAGAAGGGGAGAGGGAGGAGGAAGAAGAGGAGGTATTAGATTATGACAAGTGAGACCCAGGTTTTAAATATGCTATTTACTTTTTAATTTGCTGTTGCTGATTAGGATGCCACATCAACATAAGCTTGCCTGCTGTGATCAGTGTTCTAAATCTAGTAGACCGTATTATACAAGGAATGGGTGAACTACCTGTTACCACATAATCGCCAATTAGGCCGCCTAATCAGGCCGATTAGGCCGTATAATCACTATTAGGTGGGTGACCGGACGAATGCTGCATACCGCTTTTTAGAACCTTGACTGGGATGGTACGTTAGCCAAAATCAGTGATGTGGCTGCCATCATGGCAGAAACCATTCACGAGACGAGCTTAGGGTGAAAGGTTAATAGTTTCGATAGTTTGAGGATGCAAAGTGGACGGTTTTAAAATTGGAGGTTATTTTTCAGACTCGTGCAATAGTTCAGGGTTGAAGAATGGACCTTTTCCTTTTGTCTGGGAAACAGTATAGATGGCTGATAGATGCTAGTCATTGCTGAATGATAGCAAACAAGAATGTGGTTGCTTTTTTTTTCCTAAAATGAAAGGAATAATTCCCTTTTACACCCCTGAACTTTGAAAAAACCCAGTTAGCCCCCATGAACTACAAAACCAGTTTTTTAACCCCTTGAACTTACAATACTGGGTCACTTAACCCCCTAAGCTTGTTTTTGGAAGTGGTTTTGCCACGTGTAATCTAGTTTTCGCCTCATAGGTTTCCACTTAGCCTACTGAGCAAAGGTTCTGCCAACTGGGATGCCTCTCTACCTCTTCTTGTCTCTCCTACCTTCATCACTTCACAATCTTGGATTGTCTTCCCATGAAACCTGACCCAACCGAAAAAATTAAGTTGCTCCTGTAGCCTGAGTGTCCCTGTTATATAGTACAACCTAACAGATACTCCCAAGTTGCAATATTTCAGTTATTTTTCAAAAAAAATATTCCAGTTATTATCTCGAAGATGAGAGTAATTATTGATACAACGTTGCAATGGCATTCCCTCTGCTCTTGCTCGCGGCTGTGTCCCTCCTGCCTCTGTCCCTGCCTGCGCAATCCCGCCATGTCCTGTCTCTAGCTGCAGGTTATGCAGGTGGAAGGGCAACTAGTTCGCCTCATATTGCTGCTGCATGCAGCGGCACCAAGGAAGAAGACCACAGCAGAGGGCAGCGGCATTGGTTGAAGCAGCACAGAGAGAGAGATCTTCTGTGATTTGATCTGGCTTAGAATGGGTGACTGAGAATAGAAGGAAAGGATGAAGAGGTATGGGAGTCAGGTCGGATATGAAAAGAGTGATGTGGGCTCGATCCACAATGGCCACATGTGCCACCAACATGTACAAACCAGATCTCCGTAAAGACTTGGGGGGGGGGGGGGCAATGAGCTTATTCCAAAATGAAAGTTAAACTCCAAGTGCGGAAATCATAATAGTCGTACCCTCTCCACTATTCCCCAGGATGCACGATAATTTGACATTTGGCACTGACCTTAATGCATCCCATCAGGCTCACAGCTTCTGCATTTCATTTCGTCTCTACAGTCACCGCTCTGTGTCCCTAACTTGGCGTCCTCTGACAACAGCAATATCCTGCAATCAGTGAAAGTGGGTAAATACACGGAGGTATGTCTTTCACATTAAATATTATCTTGGTATGTATTTGCCTATTTTTAAATGGAATTGGCTTTTGTAGTGGTTTCATGATGTTTCCGATTGTGAGATCTCGAATACATGTGAGGATGCACTTAACCTTCTTTGCAGCACCTTTGGATGTCAGGTATATCCATTGCTATCGCAGCATACCTTACAAGATAGGAATACAGTATTCTACTAGTTTAATTATCACATTTATATCTAGTTATATCAGCTATCATAGGTCTCATATCTTTTGATGTACAATGTACTGTGTACTATGTGTGCGTATTTCACTCTTTTGACATCTCAGCTGATTAACATTTTTCAAGATGGAAGAGATAATATTACCAGAACTTTGGGAGATGCGTGCTGCTCATCTTGTCTCAATTGGCTCAGAAGCATTCTGCGACCTGAATCCTCATTACCAAGAAGGGTACCTGTATCTATTTGACAAATATCAGATTCTCATATTAATCTCAGCGTGAGCTGTTGAAAATTTTCCTTTCAAGAGGAAATATCTCTTGAAATTAATGGGCCCTTAGAGACTGGAAATCTTTTTCTTGCTAATCTACTCCTGTACTATTGATCTCATTCTACTAATATCTTCCAGGAGGCGAACTGAATTTACACTAGATACTCGAACAAGTTTGGCACTTTTTGGGTCATTCACTTCAGCAGATTATGTTGCTTCTCAACGTCTAAGGTGAATAAGAGTAAACATGTAGCCGATGATGGTTTTTTCTTCCTCCAATCTTTTTCAGTCGTGGGCATTTTAGCAACCTCTTGCACTGTGGTTGTATATAAGAGAAAACAAAAAACTATTTAAGATTCTAGGGTAGCTTCTGGATAATACAAGAAGATGATCAACTAAGCTGATAAAAGAAAACATTTCTTTTATTTTCCCACAGGCTTCAACGAGCCTCCTCCAGTGTATGTTAGTAGGTTTAATTTGGAAATACCAAACATGTCTAGGAAGAACCCTGTGTATTACTGAATATATAAATTCATTTCCAACTCCATGGAATTGAACTCTGTTAATGTGTCTAACTCTCTATCTCTGTCATGCTCTATCTATTGGTTCTTGATCTAGCATTTTTCTTCTTTGACATGAAATCAAATTTGTGATAAGAGGCAAATATAGAAATAGGACCTGCATTACGGAGTGTGTCTAACACCAGGTGATTGGTTACTAAAAAATTAATATTAATTGTGTGAATATTCTTACCGACTAACAATAATTACTAGAAGCTGTGAATGCTTCTATTTTATCCTTATCTGCTATTGGGAAATGCTGATGATGAAAGCCAAGTGTATCTGCAAATCTCTTTATATTTCTTGAAGCCACTACGGTCTTGATTAGACTCCAGAATATGGTATTTAGAAAAAGCCCATTTCAGCCTCCTAGTTTGTTACATACTGGGTTACTGAGTACAGACACTTCCTACATGTGCTGACTGTTGCACAAATTGAAGTGTTATTAAAGATCACATGCCACACTTGTTGTACGATAAATTAATTAAGTCTGGACTCTGGAGTCTAAACTGTGAACTGTAAAGTATATGTTGCTTTCTCCTATTCTGCCAAATGTGTGCTTACCGTATCTTTTATGTGGCTTATGTAGGAGAAGGATAATGTACTATCACATGGAAGCTTTCAAGAATGTTGATGTCATAGCAACCCCTACAACTGGGTAATAGATGTTGAAATTTATTATAATTCATCCATATATATTTTATATGATCTTACTAGTTTCTGTTAATAATGTATATGCATGCTTCCACACACACACACACACACACACACACACACACACACACACACACACACACTATTCTATTATGTACTTGCGTGTAGAATAGCCTATTTTACGCTTGGGCCATTTAACCCAGTTCAACCGAGCTATGCATCGCACTTGTAGAAGAGAATAGTATGGGAATGGCTACTGCACATCTCTGGGATGGCAGTGCATATATTTATATAAGTATCCCCAAGGGATAAGTATAGCAAGATACAATCAGATTACAACTAACCATATTTAGTTACAACAACATATGGAAAGCTATCAATAGAAAATAGAAGGCGGAGATATCAGGAAAAGAAAATCTCTAACCCCCTCCCCGGCGATGCAATGTGAGAGGTTGACGAACGGCAAGACTGGACTTGAAATCCAGGAACAGCTTGGATGGTAGACCTTTGGTCATAATATCGGCAAATTGAAGGGCCGATGGAACATGAAGCACATGAACTCACATGAACTTGACCGAGGGAGACTTTCTCGCGCACAAAATGGATATCAATCTCAATATGCTTGGTGCGCTTGTGCTGGACAGGATTGGCCGACATGTAGACAGTACTAACATTGTCGCAGTATACAACAGTGGCCTTGCGAGGAGGGAGATGAAGTTCCTGAAGAAGTTGGCGGATCCAACAGCACTCAGCAACAACATGAGCCACGGCACGATACTCGGCTTCAGCACTGGATCGGGAGACGGTGGGCTGCCTCTTGGAGGACCAAGAAACGAGACTATCGCCGAGGTAAACACAGAAGCCCGAGGTAGAGCGCCGAGAATCGGGACAGTCGGCCCAATCAGCATCGGAATATGCAATTAAATCAGAGGAGGAGGATGCGGGAAGATGCAATCCATCGTCGATAGTACCCTTGATATATCGCAAAATCCGTTTCACAAGAGCAAGATGAGGCTCCCTTGGATCATGCATATGCAAACAAGCCTGCTGAACAGCATACTGAATATCTGGCCGAGTCAAAGTAAGGTATTGAAGAGCCCTAGTGATACTGTGATAATCTGAAGGATCAGAGACCGGAGCACCATCAGTTGCGGAAAGCTTAGACTGAGTATCGATAGGAGTGGTTGTGGGATGACAGTCACTCATACCGGCACGACGCAGAAGGTCCAAAGCATACTGCCGCTGGGACAAGAGCAGACCGGTGGCTGATCGGGTGACTGAGATGCCAAGGAAATAGTGTAGATCACCTAGATCAGTCATCGCAAACTCAGAGTGAAGAGAGGCGGTGGAGGCAGTGATAATAATATCATCCACATAGAGCAAAATACAAGCAAGTTGATCACTTGAGCGGAAAACGAACAAGGAGGTGTCCGAGGTGGCAGCGGTGAAACCCAAACTTGTGAGGTAGGTAGAAAACCGTTGGTACCAAGCTCGCGGAGCTTGTTTGAGACCGTAGAGAGACTTGATGAGCTTGCACACATGATGAGGATGACGGGAGTCAACAAATCCTGAAGGCTGCTCACAATAGACTGTCTCATTAAGGTCCCCATGGAGAAAAGTGTTCTTCACATCTAATTGCCGAATAGACCAGCCCCGAGAAATGGCAATACTGAGAATGATGCGAATGGTAGTAGGCTTGACAACGGGACTGAAGGTCTCATCATAATCAATACCAGGTTGTTGAGAATATCCACGGACAACCCAACGGGCTTTATGGCGGGCAAGAGTACCATCATAGTGAAACTTGTGCCTGAAAACCCATTTGCCGGAGACAATATTAGCACCTGGACGGCGAGGAGTAAGAACCCATGTTCCGTTATCAACAAGAGCCTGAAATTCCATGGCCATGGCCTGCCGCCACTGAGGGTCCTTCAAGGCAGTCAGATAGGACTTTGGAAGTGGAGAGGCAAGAACATGGGAGCAATTTCTTTGGGCAAGCGGGGAGCTTCAATGGATGTCGAAGCAGAGAAGCCATAGCGATAGACAGGAGCCACAATGCCGTCTTTGGCCCGCGTCTGCATGGGATGAGGACCAATACCGTGGCCAAGCCGAGGGGGCGACTGGGACACCTCTGTTGGATGCAGGAGTAGGAGGTGGATCAGGCGTTCAGTGAGGAGGACACCGGGAGTAGACTTGGCGGACCGGCGGCTTGGGTGGCAGTGTGCGCCAAGGCAGAGCAACATCATCCTGTAAAAAGTCAAGATCTCGTGCCGAAGTTCTCGGAGATGAGGTGAGTGAGACGAAGGGAAAGGTCGACTCATCGAAAATGACATGGCGAGAGATAATAATGCGGCGACTCTTTGGATCATAGCACCTATAGCCTTTGTGGTTAGGGGGATACCCGGGAAACACACAAGGAATGGATCAAGGCTGAAGTTTGTGTGCTGATGTAGCGGTGGTGTTGGGAAAACATAAGCAACCAAAGACACGAAGGTGGTCATAGGACAGGGCTATGTTGTATAGAGTTTGGAATGGAGTCTTATGGGAAAGTGTGGTACTAGGACGACGGTTAAGCAAGTAAGTAGCAATAGCTAAAGCTTCGGCCCAAAAACGAGGGGGAAGGTCGGCTTGAAGAAGGAGAGTGCGGACATCATCATTAATTGTCCGGAGAGCACGCTCGACCTTTGCCGCTTTGAGGTGAGGTGTAAGGCGAGAACAATGAAGGATGACGCCTTTACTGTCCAAGAAAGCAAGAACAGCAGAGTTGACAAACTCTTTTCCATTATCAGTTTGTATGGCACAAATAGGAGCGCCGAATTGAGTCTGAACAAAGACAAAGAAGGTCTGCAGTTTAGTCAGAACATCAGACTTATGGTGGAGCGGAAAAGTCCAATAGAAATGGGAGAAATCATCCACTATGACAAGATAATACTGACAGCCCGACATGCTCTCAACAGGAGAGGTCCACAAATCAAAATGGATTAATTGAAAATGGTTGCTAGACACACTTCTGGAAGAATCAAAAGGTAAACGAACGCTTTTGCCAAGTTGACAGGCATGACATAAGGAACGACACAATTTTATTTTGGTGGCGCTAGATTGACGAATATGATTTGTGGAGTCACGTCCAGGATGTCCAAGACGGCGATGCCACACTTTCGAGGAGACGGCAAAGGAAGCAAAATTGGCGGTGGAGCAGGCTGGGACTGCAGGAAAGACGTAGAGGTTTCCACAGCTATTGCAGCGATGAAGAATCTCCGTCGTGTGCAGGTCCTTTACAGAAAAGCCGAAGGAATCAAATTCAATAGAGCAGGCATTATCACGGGTGAATTGACAAACGAAAAGCAGATTGCGAATCAAGGAAGGGACATGAAGAACACGATTCAATTTAAAAGAACACCCTGACGAAGAATGAATGGTACTAGAACCAGCATGATGAATAGGAACCGTGGAGCCATTACTGACAGTCACATGAAATGGAGAGGAGACAGGAGATGGACAATGCAAATTACCATCATCAGGAGTCATGTGAGCGGATGCGTCGGAGTCCACGACCCAACCACCGGATCGCTAAGCTGAAATTGTTGGCCCGAAATAGAGGCCTTTGACTCCCCGGGAGGCAGGAGTTGGTGTAGAGGGCTGGGATTGGAAAGAAGGAGCCGCCGTAGTAAAGAAAGCTTGAGGAGGACGTGGACCAAGAATGCCCGGTGCGCCATGGCTTGGAGAAGGCGCAAGAGGACCACTGGAGGGGGACGCCCACTACCTAGGGTTGGGGCTGTAGCAGATCCAAGGCTCGGAGGGAAATGGCGGTTGAGGCATGGAGGAGAACCCGCCGCCGTTGTTGCCACCTTTCTTCTTCTAGTTCTTCTTGTTCTTGTGGGAGGATGGAACGCCATTGCCACGGTTGTCACCGCGACAGTTGTGCCCAAAACAAGAGAAAGGCTTATTGGCGGTGGTGAGAAGAGCGTTGGCAACCTCGGCTTTGGTGGCAGCACCGAGGCGCGTCTCCTCCTTCAGAAGTTCGGACCGGGTGGCGATGAAGTTCGGCAGAGGTGTGGTCATGGCGATGACCGTGGCAGCATGGGACATTGTCTTGTTGAGGCCGCGGAGAACATTCAACACCAGGAGGCGATCGTCGATGGGTGTATCAGCGTCGCGAAGAGCGTCGGCAAGACGCTTCTGCTCCTTGCAATAAGCGGTGACGGAGAGATCGCCTTGTTGAAGACTATGAAACTCGTTGAGGAGGACAATGGTGCGGCTCTCCTTGTTGCCGCAAAACAGAGTGTCGGCGACAACCCAGAGCTCATGAGTCTCTCCTTGTCGAGAATAATGTCGAGCACCTCGGGGAGATGGAGTTGTACATGATGGAGAGTACAACAGAGTCACCGGAGACCAGTGGCGTCGTCGGGAAGAGGAGTAGTCTGTCGATGTGTTGGAGGAGACCATGGCGCTTGAGAAGAAGCGGAGAAAGATATCCCACTTGGTGAAATTTCCTGACTAGGTCAAGCTGCAAAGTGAAGCTTAGGGAAGAAGAGAGAAGCGACACTGAACCATAGCCAAAGCCAAGGGGAAGAAATCGCATGATGGAGGTGGTGGAGGAAGACGGCATGGGAGGCAACGGAAGAGGAGAGGATCGTAACTAATCTGATACCATGTAGAAGAGAATAGTATGGGAATGGCTACTGCACATCTCTGGGATGGAAGTGCATATATTTATATAAGTATCCCCAAGGGATAAGTATAGCAAGATATAATCATATTACAACTAACCATATTTAGTTACAACAACATATGAAAAGCTATCAATAGAAAATAGAAGGCGGAGATATCAGGAAAAGAAAATCTCTCTAACAGCACTAATCATTGCAACGGACTGCCCCAATTACGTGGCCAAACCAACTAGTTAATGTGTTTCGTAGTTTGTACATGAATCTGGTTTTTCTTTATTTTAGCTACAACTTTTTATTGGCAGCTCCGATTCGTATAAGGTTTTCACTAGTAGCTTACTAATAACAAGAGAAACAAAATTATGTAAGTCTTGCTAATAAATAGTCATTTTGCTATCCAATGACAGATTTTACTAGTTGTATAGATAGATTTTACTATTCATATATACATATTTTACTATCATGTAGAGGGGTAGAGACTGTGTAGTCTGTACAATAATAAAAGTTTACAGTTTATGGATAGTAAATTATATATATATGGTAGTAAAATCTATATAGATGAGTACTGGCCACTCAAAAAACTACTGTTAGGCCATCATGCCGCATGCAAACGCTTCGCCTTCTCGTCGCTCCCCCTGCCCTTCCGGCGGCGCAACCCTTATCTCCTCTAGCCTCCCGCCGGTGCTTGCTCCATGGCCGGTGGCCACCACACTCCCCTCCCTTTCCTCTGCGTCGGGTTCCTCTCATCCGCCTTCTGCTTCTCCTTTTGTCCCGGCGGGCCGCGGCAAGGAGCTTCGCTGGCAGGATGATTCTCCTTCTTCGTTTGGCTCTGTAAGGCCTTCCTTCCGTGACATGGTTTTGCAAGCTCGCTGCGCTTCCCTCCTGTTCGCTTTGCCGCTCGGCCGCCTCGAGAGGAAGACGGCCGCAAAGTGGTTCGCAGTCGTTTCACCAAAAGGTCTGTCCGTCTTCCTGTTGTCGTTCCTTTCGGGTGTCGAAGGACCTTGAAGGGAAGTGCTTCAATTGTCTGGCTTTTGGTCACCGTCGGCGTTTCTCGCCGACGCCGCGACAAGGTGCTTCCATTGCTTCGCTCCCGCCATCGTGTCCGTGATTGTGTTCGGTTTCGGTGCTCCATGGGCGCACCTGCTTTGCGGCCGGTGCAACGTCCCTCTATCTGGTCCCGTATCTCTGCTCTAGAGCTGGCATCCTCATCGGTTCCTGCTATGACGGTTGAGCTTGGTGCGGACGCTCCCACTCTTCAGCAGCACGGTGGTCAAGCTGGGCATCCGCGCCGCCGTCGGCGTCGACGTCGTTCCTCATCGGCTGTTAATCGGTTTCCTCCGCCACCTCCTGGTTCAGGCTCTGTTCGAGTTGGTGGCTCCTCTGAGCTGTCGCTGCCTCTTTGTTCTGCGTCTGAGGGCTTTGCGCCGGTGCCTTCGCAGCCATGGCTAAATGCATCTGGGCGCTCTGGACGGCATTGCTCAGGCAGAGTTGGATTTGCGAAGGGCAGTTTTTGTGACCGTCGGAGGTGCCAGACCATCGGTCTCCCCTCAAGAAGTGGTTTCAGCTATTGCAGACAAGTTTGGATTCAAGGTCAATGAGCTTTCCATTCATCGTTCCACTCCGGAGGATTTCTTGTTGTTGCTGCCTGATGAGGCAGCGGCCTCCTGTGTCCTTGAGGGGGGCCGTCCAGTTCATACGCCATGCTTTGTCCTCCTTCTAAAGGCATGGACTTGGCAGGCTCATGCGTCAGGCAAGGTTTTCCCCTACAAGGTTGAGATTTCTCTCAGTGGTATTCCTCCGCATGCATGGGAGTTATCTTCAGCGGTGCAACTGTTAAGCTCATTTTGTTGGATTGAAGGTCTCCAACCCAGCACAGCTGATCGTTCTGATCTTTCGGTATTTCGGCTTTCTGCCTGGACTGATGATCCGGGACGGATCCCGGCTAGCAAAGACCTCCTGATCATGGAGCCTTCAGGCCTTTGTTCTCGTGATGATTCTCCAGGGAAGCTAGCTCTTGCTTACCCGATCGACATTCAGCTAACGAGTCCTTTTGACCGCTCTGATCGTCGCATGGATTCTCAACCATCTTCGGAGGAAGATGATGCTGATGACTTTGGTGATAACCATCATCAACGGTGGCGCTTGGGTCAATCATTGCTCAAAGTGGCTGGTAGCTCTCCTGTCCTGCTCGAAGGCCTTCAAGCTTTCCCCGGTGGCTCTCCGGATGGTGGGGCGCCCTTGCCGACGATCTTGGCGACAGCCTTGTCTCATTATTTTCTTCTTCGGTGGCTGGCCAGGATGTGCATGCGCGTATTGATAAATCTGCTGGGGATGTGTGTGTGGGCGGTGGGCTAGACGCTTCGCCTCTCCCACCCGGCGCGCTTTCCAGCTCTAGGCTGTATGAAGAGGGCATTAATAATGCATTTCCCATTGCTCCTGGTTCCAAGGCAGATCCTCTCTCAGCTGTTCCTTCAGTTCACTCGCAAGCTGCTGTCCCTCTGCCTGACGCCTTCCGTGCGGTCCTCCGACCAAGCGCTGCTTGCGAACTTGGAGTTGACCTGGAGGTGGATCATTTGCAGGTTGTCAGGCTAGCTCCTTTGGGCCATGTGGGCACTGGACATTTCCAGCTGTCCCGCTGTTTCTCCAAGTTCTTCTCTCGCCATTATGTAAGAAGGAAACGACAAGTTGCGCAGGTCTCTTTGCTGCCTCAGGATTCTCTTCCATGTGTTCGAGGGCCTTCTCTCCTGACATCTTTGTCTCTCGGATGATTAAACCAGTTGAGGCGCTCCTGCCAATGCCAATTCCCAAGCAAAGAACCAAGACTTTTTTTTTCAGATTTCACTGCTAGGCGCAGTAGGAGAATAGCTGGGCTGCTAGCCTTCCCTACTGTTAATCTTCATCCAGCCACTCGGGTTATGCGTTCTTTGGGTCTTCTTTGTTAAAGTAGACTTGTATAGGGTGTTATTTGCTATTTTTCATCTTCCACTGTACATGTATATTCTTGGCCCATTGGCCCATTTGAAGGCAAGCTGCCATTCCATCAATTCTCGAATCCTAACATGGTATCGAGCTACACTACAACCCTAGCTAGGGTTTCCTCTCATGTACCTGCTGGCCCAGCCATCTCGCCCGGCTGACGCCACCGCCACCAGCAGCCCTCCCTCGGACGGCGCCTCCTCTCTCCTCTCTCTGCGTCGCCATCAGTCGCGCCAGCCATCCTTGTTTCGTCCACTCGGGTCTTCCTCGCCTCATTGCCGGTCTTTGTCTTCACGGGAGAGGAACCATCGCCGTCGCCGCCGCTTCTCCATGTGGCCGAACCTCTCGATCCGCCAAGCTGCGTGCGCGTGTCGGCGTAGCTCCCCGTGCAACATGACGGCCTCCTTCTCCGCCTCGAGCCGCCAGCCGCCTTTGCCTCTTCTCGCCGGCGTCCTCTCCGCTGGTTCGTCCCTCTCCACGGCTTCTTCTTCAACGCCTCTCTTCGCCTCTCTCCTCCGTCGCGGCTGACCTGGCCTGCTTGCAAGCGTGAGCCAGAGCAAGACAGAGCAGAGCACTCCATAAAAAAACACTATGTCGGCCACTCCTTCCGTGCTCATCCAAGATGGCCATTGCATCTCGTTCTGGGCTAGTGATTCCTCCGATCGCAAGTCCTTTCTCGCTTATTGTGTCTTCCTTGGTTCTTTTTGATTGCCCGAAGACCAAGAAGCAGATTGCGCTCGCTCGATCTTGAAATTTGAGTTCAGCCTTGCCTCTGGATGGACCGAGGTGACTTGGTTACTTGTGGCTCTCGGCAGATTTTGGTGTCCTTGTCTCTACCCCTACGACAGCAGTGCTCGGCAATACCGCAAGACGATCAGCATTGCTCGAGATCCGGTGAAGCACGAGCTCACCAAGCACATTGGCGTTGATGCTTCCTATGTTGATCGCAGTGCAATGAGAAGTGGTTGCCCTTCAGTATGTGCCTTCCGAGGTTCAAATTGCGGATTTCTTCACCAAGGCACAAACTAAGGCGCAGCATGATCTTCATCTCTCCAAACTCAATGTTGTGGATCCACCTTGAGTTTGAGGGGGTGTTAAAGTAGACTTGTATAGGGTGTTATTTGCTATTTTTCATCTTCCACTGTACATGTATATTCTTGGCCCATTGGCCCATTTGAAGGCAAGCTGCCATTCCATCAATTCTGGAATCCTAACATTCTTGATGAGAATGAGTTCCCTAGCTCTGACAGATTGGAGGAGTATGCATGTCTCCTTGCTGGCCCTCTCAGCCGGGCTCACTTGGAGGCCTTGGTGGCCCTCTTCGGTTGGTCTCTTTCTTACGATGACCGAGTCCCGGCAGTGGAGTTGGTGACGGCTGTTTGCTAATCCCGCCTCTGGAGGTGTTTTGGGTGTTATTACTGCATTGTAATGGATATTTCTAAGATTTTTATTTGGAATGTAAGAGGCCTCAATAATAAGGCAAAGCGGGATTCTGTGAAGGAGATGGTGGTTTCGGCTAGCCCGGATATTGTGTGTTTTCAAGAAACAAAACTGGAATCCTTTTCTCCTTTCCTTTTGGCAGCTGTGTTGGGTTCTAATTTTGATCATCATATCTGCCTCCCTGCAATTGGCACTCGTGGAGGTGTTCTGGTGGCTTGGAGAGGAGTTGCCTGTAGAGCGATCTCTTCTTGAATTGATGGCTTCTCTGTTTCAGTTCTGTTTGCTGGTGCTGGTAGTTCTAATTGGTGGCTCACTAGTGTGTATGGGCCTTCTAGGGATCCTGAGAAACTCCAATTTCTTCAGGAGTTAAGGGAGGTTCGTGCTATCTGCCATGGGCCTTGGGCGGTCATGGGGGATTTTAATCTTATTTACCAATCTGAGGACAAGAATAATTCTAATCTGGACAGAGCAATGATGGGCCTGTTTCGGCGTCTTCTAAATGATTTGGAGCTGAAAGAGCTTAATCTGCTTGGTCGTCGTTACACTTGGTCAAATGAGCGCACCTCTCCTACTCTAGTCCGTCTAGACCGTGTTTTCTGCTCTGTGGATTGGGAATTGTTATTTCCACATAGCTTGCTATATTGTTTATCTTCTGCAACTTCTGATCACTGCCCTTTGTTGATTGGTCTCAAGGATAATGTGCAAGGGAAAAGACGCTTCCATTTTGAGAATTTCTGGCCAAAGATGGATGGTTTTCAGGAGGTGGTGGGGAGTTCTTGGGGGCGGCCAGTCACTGCTAGGTGTCCGTTGGAGCGCCTATCTGTTAAGTTCAAGCGGCTAGCAAGAGAGTTGCAATCTTGGGGGCAGAAAAAATTTGGAAATGTTAAACTTCAACTGCAGCTCGCAAAAGAAGTTCTTCACAGGCTGGATATTGCCCAGGAAAATCGCCTACTGTCAAATGAGGAGGCTTCGTTGCGGAGGAAGCTGAAACTCCATTGTCTTGCTTTAGCTTCGCTGGAGCGCTCCATTGCCCGTGCAAGATCTAGAATTAGCTGGTTACGGGAGGGTGATGCCAACACAGCTCTTTTTCACCTTCATGCTCACTTGCGGAAGCGAAAAAATTTTATTGCTAAACTTCAGGATGGGGATCGTCTAGTCACCTCCCTAGAGGATAAGCAGCAGGCTGTTTTCAGCTTTTATAATGGTCTAATTGGTATTGCGGTGTCCTGGCCTTATACCCTGAACCTCAGTGAGTTTTATCAGCCTTCGCTGGACCTTTCTGAGTTGGACGCTCCTTTGTTAGACTGGTATTGTGGCAAAAGAGATTGATTGATCTATATTGATGCACAAAGTAGTATATATAGTCCAGTATGCAAATTGAATAGAAGGAGTCCGTTAGGATTCCATGCTAAGACTAGAGAGGACTCCTACCAAAATAACAGATCAATACTATCTATGAATAGACTTTCTATCTATAAGTAAACTGCCTTAATGAAAGTCTATACAGAATCGTATAGCATAAGAGGATATTCTAACACCCTCTCAGCCCCAACTCTAGCCATCGCAGATGTTGAGACCGAACGAATTCAAAAGACCGTGAGGGCAATCCTTTGGTGAAAATGTCAAGAACGGGAGGTCGTCGGGACATGGAGAACTCACGACATCGCCCGATGGCAACGGCCATGAGAACGGTGAAGATCGATCTCAACATGTTTCAGGCTGCTTGATGCCGAAGCGGGGTTGGAGGAGATAAATAGCATCGACGTTGTCGCAATAGACAAGAGTACTCCGAGTTAGAGGATCGTAACTCCCGAGTAACCGGGCGCAACTAACATGCTTCGCCGACGCCGTTAGTAACGGGCTCTGTACTCGCTTCGCCGCTCGAGCGAATCGTGTTAAGCCGCTTCGACGACCAAGAAATAAGATTGTCACCAAGGAAAACCGCATAACCGTGGTAGACCGGCTGTATCGGAGATCCAAAATTAATCTGCGTCGGAGTAGACTACGAGCTCGGATGTGGAAGAGCGCCGAGGAGAAGACCAAAGTCGAGGGTGCCTTGAAGGTAGCGCACGCGTTTGAGTGTTTGTCATATGAGACTCCGGTCGTGTATATGAAGGCACACCCGCTGAACAGCGTAGGAGATATCGGTCCGTGAATGTCAATCTCGGAGTGCACCGCAAGGTTCGATAGTGAGTGGCATCACCGACCGGGCGCACTGGCAGCCGCAGAGAGCTTTGCACGAGTGTCCACAGGCGAGAACAAGGTTTGTAATCAACCATGGCAAAGACGCTCAATGATGTCGAGAGTGTCTCGACGCCGAAGTCAAAACAAACCACCGATCGTCATTTGGCGATGCGCGGGCGAGCCGTTGGCGTCGAGATGGCGCAAGCGAGGACGCCGGGTCAGCGATGTTGGGGGCGAGAGCGGGGAATACAGATGGCGCGGCGAAGATGAAGGTCCTGCAGGAAAAATGCCGATGGGGGAGACCACAGGCTCCGATTCAAATAAAAAATCCAAATCATTAGTAGGAGAGGGAGAAACAGAGAAGGGGAAGTCGGACTCGTCAAACACAACGTGACGAGAGATCAAGACGCGGTTGCTGGAGAGCTCAAGACACCGATAGCCTTTATGGTCTGAAGAATAACCAAGGAAGACACAGCGGGTGGAACGAGGAGCAAGCTTATGAGGGGTCGTTGCTGAGAGGTTAGGATAGCAAGCGCACCCAAAGACTCTAAGATGCTCATAGGAGGGAGAAGTACCGAAGAGGGCGACAAAGGGGCAAGGGGCGTGAATGGTTTTTGTGGGTAGGCGGTTCAACAAGTAGGTGGCGGTGTGAAGACTCTCGACCAAGAGGTGTCCGGTAAGGAAGCACGAAAAGCATGGAGCGATAGTGTTGTTAGTAGAGCGAATAATGCGCCGGCTTACTGCTTCGAGGATGTGAGGGCATGACATCCGCAGAGCACACCATGGGAGAGGAGGAAGGTCCGCATGGAGGAGTTGTCGAACTCACGCTTGGTTGTCGTGATCGACACTCTTGATGGTGCAACCAAACCGAGCGGACACGTAAGAGAAGAAATGAGACAAAGTGGAGAAAGTGTCAGATTTCAAACGTAAAGGAAAAGTCCACAGGTAGTGAGAGCAATCATCAAGAATAACCAGATAATATTTGTAGCCTGAAACACTGACAACGAGAGATGTCCACAAATCACAATGAACTAAATCAAAATTGTTGATGACGACGAGAGGACGAAGGGAAAAGGTGATCTAATATGATGACCAAATGACAAGCGTGGCAAATGGAATTGTCCGTGCTTTTATTATATGTGATGGTGAAGTGCTGTTAGCAGGTCAGACAGAACATCGGGACCAGATGGCCAAGGCGACGATGCCAAGTGGATGCGGTAGTAACATGCCAAGGCGTGGGGGAGTGGTAGCACCGATGAGGTATGTTGGGTGCAGACGAATGGTGTAAAGCGATCGGAGCTATTGCACGATGATTACGTTCGGTAGCGAGATCCTTCACAGAGAGGCCAAAAGGATCAAATTCCATAGAGCAGTGATTATCAGTGGTGAATTGACGGACGAAAGCAAATTTTGAATAATATCAGGTGTGACAAGAATATTGTTAAGATAGAATGGGCCGGGGAGGACCGTGTCTCCTACGGAGGTGACCGGTAGAATCGACCCATTACCAACAACGATAGATGAAGGAGACGTTGAATCGGGGACGTAAAAGGGAGATGTTACCGATGTCGTGTCGTGGTGGTTGGTCGCCTTGAGTCGACGACCCGCCGGTGATCGCAGGAGGGGGATGCGAGCCATTGTGTTTGAAGGAGTTTGCCAATGACCGCGATCCAGGAGCCCGCCCATGGCGCCGGCATTAGCATGGTGTTGTTGTAGAGGGGGGCGCCGTAGAGGGGCCAATGGTGGCGTGAAGGGAGGTTCGACAGGCCACCGGGAACCCGTAGAGAGGCGCCGCCAAAGAAGGCTTGTCGCGCCGATGGTGCGGCGGAAGGAGGTCGCGCGCTTGCTTGCTGTCTTCGATGAAGCGGGATCGCCGCTTCGCCGGGTGTGGGGCCGACCACATGGAGATGCTACCGTCCACGGGTTGTAGATGGATGGCGGGCGCCACCCTTGCCGCTGTTCTAAGGGCGACGACGATGGTTGAGTTGGAGCCACCGTGCGGCGGCGCCATCGCGGAGGACGGACGATCCGCCACGAGGAAGGCGATAAGCGCTACAGGTGGAGGGCGTGCCGAGGAGGCAAGGAGCGCCATGGATGCAAAGCGAGAGGTCTCGGCGCCCATAGTGATTTCCTCAAGAAGGAGATCATTCCGACGGTCCGAACGCTTGGAACGGCGTGGTGCGCTGAGAAGGTCTTGGTGGTCGCACCGCTTGTTCAGCCCCAAGAACGTTGAGAACAAGGGTGCGATCGGGACGACCTCACCAAGGTTGGCGAGATCATCGGCCATGCCCTTCATCTTCCGGCAGAGGTCGCCGATGCTCGTGTCGCCTTGGACGAAAACCCTAAGGCAAGATCAGGTGAGGGCGCGGTCTCACGGCTGCCGATGAATCGCGCCGATGGAGCACCATGCTGGGCGCTGCCGTGTTTTGCTCGCGAACAATGTCCTGCGGCTTCGGCGGTGATGGTGCCAAGAGCCACGAGAGAACGACGCTATCCATCCTCTTCCAGAGGGATGCCGACGCAAGGCGGCGGAGAGATGTGGTCCTCGAGGGAATAGCGCCGAGGGGTGAGGAGGACGAGGTCGCGCCGGTGGGAATTGGGTGGAGAGGATCTAGAACAACCGACACGAGGAAGCGGATGTTTTGAACCCCAAAGACTGCAAGGTGGAGGTTAGCGATGACGGCAGCCTCAGAGGCGCTGCCATGGTCGTGGAGGTGGGCGTCGACCTTGGACCGAGTCACCGCTTTAGCGGCGACGGCCGCTTGTTCCAGAGCGGCAGCGACCTGCTCCTTCTCAGTGCGTCTGGCGGCGGCCGCGACACGAAGCGCGAAAGATCATCGGCTGCTTCAAGCAGCCTTACCGCGGCGGCAGTAGGGCATCGTGCTTCTTCGTGGCGGCGGCTTTTCCTGGCAAGGGCGCCGCGGCAAGCGGCAGTCTTCCTCCGTTAGGCGGCCATGGCGCTAAACAGAGGAGGCGCAGGCGGCGCCGCATGATTAGTGGCGGCGGCGGCTAGGGATTAGGGCGGAAGCATGGTTACGGATCGTAACCTCTGATACCATGTTAGACTGGTATTGTGGCAAAAGAGATTGATTGATCTATATTGATGCACAAAGTAGTACATATATAGTCCAGTATGCCTGAATAGAAGGAGTCCGTTAGGATTCCATGCTAAGACTAGAGGACTCCTACCAAAATAACAGATCAATACTATCTATGAATAGACTTTCTATCTATAAGTAAACGCCTTAATGAAAGTCTATACAGATACGTATAGCATAAGAGGATATTCTAACATCCTTTTTCAGAAAAAGAAATATGGGCCACTATACAGCAGCTTCCTTCGGATAAAGCGCCCGGTCCGGATGGTTTTTCAGGACTTTTTACCGGGTATGTTGGCCTATTATCAAGTCTGATCTTTTTGAGGCTTTAAAGGTATTGCAGCAGGGGGACACTTGCAGGATGGGGCTGTTAAACTCTGCATTTCTCACCTTGCTCCCTAAAAAAAAAAGCAGACGCAATTCTTGTTAAAGATTTCAGGCCTATTAGCCTTATTCACAGCTTCGCCAAGCTTGTTGCTAAATTGATGGCAAACTGTTTGGCCCCTAAGCTCAGCACAATTGTCTCTTCCAACCAGAGTGCGTTTATTAAGGGGCGCTTCATCCTCGACAATTTCTTGCTTGTGCAGCAAACAGCGAAATTTTTGCACCGTCAAAAAAAGCCTAGGATCTTGATGAAGCTGGATATCTCTAAGGCTTTTGATTCAGTCTCTTGGTCCTTTCTTCTCGAGGTTCTGACCCATCTTGGATTTGGTCGTGGATGGTGTTCTTTGTTCTGTGCTCTTCTCTCAACTTCAAGTACTCAAGTGTTAGTTAATGGCAATCCATGTGACACTATTGAGCGGGTCTTAGACAGGGAGACCCACTTTCTCCTATGATTTTCATCATAGTGATGGATGTCCTTAATGCCATGTTCGCTAAGGCTTGTGATGAAGGCCTTTTGCAGCCCCTTTCACCTTGGTCTATCTCTCATCGGGTTTCTATGTACGCAGATGATGTGGCCTTGTTTCTAAGACCCGTTGCATGTGAGCCTGGCCTTGTGTTGAGCATTTTGGAAAAATTTGGCAATGCCTCAGGTCTGCATACCAATGTGCAGAAAAGTTCTGTTCTTCCCATCCAATGCAGTGAGCAGAATTTAGATGAAATTGCAGCTGCGGTCCCTTGTGAAATTTCTTCCTTTCCTTGCCGCTATTTGGGGTTGCCTCTTTCCTTAAAGAAACTGACCAGAGCTGATATTACTCCCTTAATTGATAAAATTGCAGACTATTTGCCCAGATGGAAAGCTAATTTATTGACAAAAGCAGGGCATGCAACTCTAGTCAATTCGGTGTTGACTGCAATCCCTCTTTACTTTCTCACTGCTTTGGGTCTTCCTAATTGGGCTATTAAGGCATTGGATAAGATTCGCCGTGGCTTTCTATGGAGTGGTCGGAAGGAAGCCCGTGGAGGTAATTGTTCTGTTGCTTGGCTCAGGGTTTGTCGGCCGCTGAAATATGGAGGATTGGGAATTCATGATCTGCAGATCCTTGGCTGGGCTTTGCGCATGTGATGGCTTTGGCTCAAGAAAACCGAACCGGCTAAACCTTGGGCTAACCTTGACCTTTCTGTGGGTTCTAACTCCAAAGCCCTTTTCAAGATTTCTACTCATTCCCGGTAGGTAATGGTGCTACTACTCTATTTTGGGTACCGATTGCTATGCATGGTAAATCAATCCAAGATCTAGCACTGCTTTTTTTCTCATGTCCTCGGCGTGTCTGAGCCAATGAAGCTTAAACGCGGAACGTGGCGAGTTCTCGCCCCGAACTTCGCCCAAACGAGCAACGGGACAACACAATACGTCGACCAACGCCATCGAACGTTGATCCTAAGAGCAGGGACACGCAGATGGATCGTTCGGCCGAAAACGCAGATGGATCCTTATCTTTGCGGTTGCTGCGTCGTTTGATCGTTTCGCCGTCGATTGCTCCCCGACGCCGCTTCGTCCACCGTCATGCCTTAGCCTTCGTCGCGTCTTGCGCTTCGTGTGGCTCTCCTTCATGGAAGCTCGCAGATTAGCTCCCACCACGCTGCGCCGCCTCGGAGCCGCTGCCGCAGATCGCTTTTGCAGCGCTTGCGTGTGCCATCGCCGTCGCTCCATTCTCCGTTGCATCATTGGGTTTTCCCACTTGCCATGTCTCGGTTGCGATTTTCCCGGGAGGATATGAGGTTTAGGGTTAGGGTTTCCCGTACCGCGGTTTTGTTCATCTACGGGTGAATTCAGTTCGTCCATCGGATCGGACGGCCGAGGTCTTCACCTCCGCGTGGGCGATGGGTCGTCGCGTGGGCAAAGGGCGGTGAGCCTCGTCTCCGTCGTGGCGGGCCGCGACGAAGGTCGGGCTCGCGCACGGGCCACTAGGCGTTATCGGGCTGCATTTTCGTTCCTTGGGAACCCGCCTCGTTCTGAAACATCGTTCGCATTTTCGCTCCAAATTCACATGGTTCGCGTTAGGACGCCGAATAAACAATTCGAGGAGGTATACCCCTTCGCACCATGTTTCTAAACAATGTCGACCCTCGTTCCGTGTTCTCGTTCCTCGATCCCATTGTCCCGGGAACCTGGCTTCATAGGTACCAACTAGGGTCCCGGTGAGACGATCCTGAATAGAACAAGAGTCGGCCTCAAGAATGATACGACAATCAAGGTCAGCAAGCTGACCAGCAGATATCAGCTGCAAATCGAGGCAAGGAACATGCGAAACAGAAGGAACATGAAAACAAGAAGTGTGAAGAGTACCCCGACCGGCAACTGAAAGGGAAGTACCATCAGCCGTCCTAACAGACATAGGGATGGCTGAAGAACTCAGTGGGCCAAGGTGAGTGGGATCAGATGTCATATGAAAAGAAGCTCTAGAGTCAAGAATCCAGGGCAACAGTATACCTGAAGGAAGACTGGCAACAGACGGTCCTAGAGGAGTCGCCCCCAAACGGCGCTCCATGTGCTCAAGGCGCTGAGTCACATTCTGCATAGCTGTCAGCAGGGCATCAGATGGGTGAGAGGCACCAGCTCCACCACCTCCACCCTTGCGGTTCTGAGGCCGCCTCCTGCACTGCTCAATGGTATGCCCTGTCTTCTTGCCAGAGTTACTGACGAACCATCGCACTAAGAAGCTCGCCACAAGAACAGGTGCTCTTCGCGGTCTTTGGGAGAGGAGCAACGCAGAGCCGTTGCGAGGTGTGGAAGTGATCGTATCAGACGAGGAAGACGAGCACGCGCCACGGGCGAAGTCTCTCAAGACGGACAGAGTGAAGCGCCTCAACCAGGGGATCGCGCCATGGCGAGCTAGCAGCAATCGAACACGAGTCGCTCAAACTCCGGTCGAAGTCGGCGACCATGCAACTTACAGTCCGACCTATTTACTATCAGGCGAACAACACTCTTATGGTCCCGATGAAGGCCACAACAGTCGCAGGTCGGACTGTAAGGAGGCTCCAAAGAGTCAAGCTGACGCCACATGTCCGTAATCTGCTGGTAGAAGGCATCAACAGTGGAGTCCTGCTGACGAAGAGAGCTTGCCAGCTCCAGTGTGGAGGTGTAGAGAGCATCGCTGCTAGGCTGGAATTGAGCCTGCGCACGCTCCCACATCAGCTGAGAAGAAGGAAGAGCGGCCAGATCCATGGCAAGCTCAACCTTCATGCTGCCTAAGATGACAGCAACAACACAAGCCTCATCTGCTTGCTGACCCTCAAGAGTCTGCAGATCGGCGACGCATCGACGGTCATCTGCCAGAGTGTCTTTGCTAGAACATCTGCAGGATCGAGCACCATCGGACCCGACCATAGGCTGAACTGGACGAACCGGAACTGGTGGTCGAGGGCAAGCTCCAATGAGATGACCCCATAGACGCTGGCTGTCAAGTGAAACCCGGAGCATAGTGGACCACTCCCGGAAGTTGGTCCCATCAAATATGACTGGCGGGAGAGGCATCGGTCCGAAGGAATGAGATGCAATGGCCATCTTGGATGAGCACGGAAGGAGTGGCAGGCGAGAGGAGATTTTTTTAGAGTACTCGCTGTGAAATTTCGCTTGACGGAGGAAAGAGGCGAAGGAGGCAAATGACGTTGAAGAGAAGCCGTGGAGAGGACGCAACACGGGAGAGGACGCCATGCGAGGAGAGAAATGGCGCGGCTGGATGCGGAGGAGAGCGTCGCCAAGACGGAACAACGGCGACGCTTGCTTGTCTGTGGCATGAAGCTTGGCAGGGCAGGCAAGGCTTCAGCGTTGGAGGGCAGCAGCAGCGCGATGCGTCGCCGACGAGGACGGACAAAGCGAGAAGACCCGGCACTGATGACTGGAGTGCAGCAAGGCCGCCCGAAGGGAAGAGAGAGAGGGCCAAAGGGAGGCTGGCATGACAAGATGGCGTCGCCGGCGAGGATGGCCATGGTGGCGCGCTCTGATCTTTGGTCAGGAACCCTAGCTAGGGCTCTGATACCATGTTGGAAAATGTGGAATAGCAGCTTGTGCATTGAATGGGCCAATGGGCCAAGAATAACATGTACAGAGGAAGTTGGAAAATAGCAAATAACACCCTATACAAGTCTACTTTAACATTTATCTCATCCATGCGCCCCCATCAAGATCTGATAGCTCACCCAAATCAAGATAAATCCCCCTCAAATCTCTTAGATTTTACTATACATATACTATAAGCTTTTAGTACTAAATAGGCTTCCGAACCCTCTGCATGATAGTAAAATCTATATATACGGATAGTAAAATCTATCTATTCAGATAGTAAAATTTGTCACCGAATAGCAAAATGATTGTTTATTGGTGAGACATATCATTCTGTTCCTCTCGTCGTCAGTAATCTACTGGTGAAAATAGTTCTTGATCGGAGCTACCAATAAAATGTTATAGCTAAAATAAAGAAAAAATATTTATGTACAAATTAAGGAATGTATTTACTAGTAGTTGGCCACATAACTAGTCAACACACGGGCGTACACACGTTGGACACGCTTCTCTGGGGCTACGAGCAGCGCGTACTTGCGCGCATGTGTAGAATAGCGCTACCCCGTGTGTGTGTGTGTATGTGTGTATGATGATTTTACTAGTTTCTGTTAATAATGTATATGCATGCTTCCTCCTTCATACTTGTTTTTGTTTAACCGACAAAGCTAGCACATGAGGAAAGTTACTACTTTCTAGCTTCCAGGAGACTGTAGTAGACAGTATTTCTGGGCAATCTATATGTTTCTAACAGTTACTGCAAATGCCAACAGCCCAAGAGCAATGGGCATGTTTTAGAGCAAATGGTTGGTGACTCCTGATTCCTGAAGGTATTTCAAAGTAGTAGTTTATTTAACACATCAGTGATGAACCAACTGCATGAATTTTTGGGTCCTCAAGCTCTTGCATCACCCTTTATTTTCAAGAGCAAAGGAGTCAGATGCCATGTCTATTGCCCCTCGAAGAGATTTTGTTGAGTATTTTTTTTTGTATATTATAGGTTTTTAATATGAGATGTATATTCTTTTTTATATATTTGGACTAAAACTATATATTAATATATAAATTTTGAAGCTATATTTTGCAAAAAATATACAATAGTATTTATAAAATAATAACCCCCCCTCGCGCAATGCTTGGCCGGGATCGCGGTGGGGCTGTGGGGGTGACCCCTGGCCCGCCTGTTGCCACCCCTAGACATAACTAACCAATAGGAGCTTGTCTTTGCTCCCTAGAATGCTGCATCCCTAATTTTACTAGGTTGTAACAATTTCAAGAAGCTTTTGTGTACTTTTGCCTCTTTTATCATATGTATCATCTCATCTGTTGCTATAACAACTAAGGAGATGTTTTTTTCCCCAGCATTACTGCACCAAAAATACCACCAAGTGCTCTGAAGTTAGGAGAGTCTGATTATGTTGTTTCAGGTATGTTATTTGCAGTATATTGTCTTAGGCATATTCATTAGCTCTTTAATATGTGAAGGTACAGCTTACCCCAAGTTAAACTTTCTAGATCCATGTTAGCAAACTGGATAAAAACTGTTGAAATCTTTTTTTTTTCTGAAAGAATGGCAGGAGCTCTGCCATGCATTAAAGAAAAAAAACAAGTTTTTGAGAACAACACCCTGAATATTTTAGCTCAGTACAAGGAGCTAAACAAACAACAGCACTTATAGGCAACAGAGGCTACTACAGATGGAAGGGGCGACCAACTGGAACTTAAGAGAGAATTTAAATTAGTGCCCTTCTTCTTTGATCAACATCTTCTTAGATCGTGTGAAACACTTGCTGAAAACTGCGGTATCTATGCTCGAAAATTCTCCCATTTCGTTCCTTCTAAATATTCCAGAAATTGTAAACTATGATCCCGTCAAAAGCTTTTCTGTACTCCTTTTGAATCCCCATCCGAAAGTTCTGTCTAGCTTCTCTGAGTTTGCCTTACTGCTGTGAAATTATGTTGAACCTATCTGGGAGGTTGATCCAATTTCCGGCTAGACTCCAAACCTGTTTGACAAAGGGGAATTCAAGTAGAAGGTGCCTTGCAGTTTCAACCTCCTGCCCACGTAGGGAACATAGGTGACTGTGCTGCAGCCCCTTGTCATCAGTTTGTCAGCTGAAGAATTTTTCCCTGCAAGGCTAACCAAGTAATATTTTACATTTATTCTCCACGGCAGCCTTTCAAATTACGTCTGTCTTGTAACTTGAAAACGTTCCTTGGAATTGAGGGCTTGTTTGGTAGAGTTCTAGATTCCAGATTCTCTTGAAATCTGAAACTTGTAGGCTAAAATAAAGTGAATTAAGTTTATATTTTTGGTCTAAAATGTAAACAAGATGATCTATCTAAACACTCTTAGGGCCTGTTTGGTAGAGCTCCAGATTCCAACTTCTCTTGAAATCTGAAACTTGTAGGCTAAAATAAAGTGAATTAAGTTTATATTTTTGGTCTAAAATGTAAACAAGATGATCCATCTAAACACTCTTAATGTACTCACAGCTCCAGCTTCATGAATTTGGTGAAGCTAAAATCTTGACTTTACAGATTCTCGAATCTGAGAAGCTGAATCCTCCAAACAGGCCCTTAGGCCTGTTTGGCGAGCTCTCCTCAGCAGAGTGAATCTGTGAAGCTCGCCAAAAGATTTTTCGAGAATCGCTCCTGTGGTGATTCCGTGAAGTGATTCTCGAAATGAACTAGGAGCCGAGCTGAAAAAGCTGCTTCTCCTGATTCACTCCCAACAAAGAGTCAGTTTCTCCATAGAGTTTATCCTATGGATTCGTTAGAGAATCACTTTCAGCGACAGAATCACTTCTCTCAGAGAATCACTTCTAACAGAGAATCAGAATCAGAGGGAGCTCTACCAAACAGGCCCTTAATGTACTCACAGCTTCAGCTTCACGAATCTGGAGAAACTAGAATTTTCAGCTTCACCAGATTCACGAATCTGGAGAAGCTGAATCCCTGCCAAACACACCCTGAATGTTGTATGCTGACTTCGCTGAGGATTCTCCATTGGCCAACCACCTCCAGCTGATTGTATCATGCATCTTCTGAGTAAGCTAGCTGATTGTATCATGCATCTTCCGAGTAAGCTTAACTTGGTTCACTAACATCCATAGCTTCAGCAACTCTTGTAGTTCAACCGGGTGTTAATTTTCCTCATGGATCTTAACCAGCTGTTATTAGAAAGCTCCTCAAATACTGATTTGTTCTTCCTGTGCACCAGCTTAAAAAGGTTTGGAACTAAGTCTTTTGGCGCCTGGTTGTGCAGCCATTTTGTTTTCCAAAATTTGGTTGTTTTTCCATCTTCTAAAGAAACTGTTGCAGAAGCTTCAAAGAGGAGCCTGTCGGTCTGATCACAAGGTACCGCTGTACCCATCCAAGGTTTGCCATTGTCCTTCCATGCATTCCATAGCCATCTCAGTTGCTGCCAAATTTAACTATATCTTTGACTCCCGAGTCCGCTGACCTTTTTTGGCCTACAAACATTGCTCCACCTGACCAAGCAATGTCCACCATGACGTTGGTCATCCCCATTCCATAAAAATCCTCTTCTGACTTTGTCCGTCTTTTTGATGGCCCATTTTCTGAGGCTTGTCCGAAGACATTAAGAATAGAAACTGTAGAAATCTTGATGTGAAACAATTGTTATTTGACACTGCAAGTTGTGTTGATGTCTTATGTTGAGAAACAAGTATGTAAAAAGATAAACAAATGATGACCGCTCTATAGGGCTGTGTTTACTCGAGTTGGATTGTTCAATAAACCATTCAGTCTAGAAAGGAAAGCAAAATTCGTAGGGAAGATTTCATTAATTCCTTAGTATCGAGGAATCATGGCTGTTAATATACAGGAACCTTTCTTTCTATTTGGAGTCTAATAAAATTACCTCATAATATGGAAGTAAATATGTTAAGTTCATCATCTATGTGAGTTTAGCAGTTCACTAAGCAAAGTATATATGCCTATTTTGATGGTAAGCACAAACATTTTTGCTTTGTTCTGAGTAGATCAAATACACCTGTTCTGTTTGTGATAATGTCCCTTTATTGCAGCTTACCTGATGCGATTCGTCATAGCTGGGAACCTTCTTGGTTTGCCAGCCATTACTGTGCCTGTAAGTGGTGTCATGACTGAGTATAAAACTTTTGTGAAAGGTTTTAAAAAACTGTAGGAAAATATTGAGGATTTTGTTATAATATAGCTCACATACAGAAAAGTGTGCTAATATGTTGCCACTCCTGTACTCAGGTTGGTCATGACATGCAAGGGCTTCCTATAGGCTTGCAGCTGATAGGTCGTCCATGGGGTGAGGCTAGCTTATTGAGGGTGGCTTCTGCCTTAGAGGTATTGTATGCATGTATAATAAAAATTTGGGGGTCTCCCCAGCTGAGAATGTGCTCATATCGAAAAAGTCAAGATTTGCTTTTTCAAGCTGTATTCAGTATGAACCTTAACGAATCACTGAACATGTCCAAGCTAATACGTTACTTGATTGGATTTTGAGAAATTTTATTGTGCCACTATATATTTCTTTAATCACAGCTATCCTAAATACCTTAGTATTATTGTTCATTTTCTTCTTTCACCGTCTTGGGTCCATGGGTGTGTCGTGCCTTTGCATTTTTAGTATTGGGGTGTGACACGGACACACGGTTTTTTGTGGTCTGAACACATCAATTTTTCCCATGAAAACCTACTTACAAGGTCTGTGGGCATTTTTGATGCTGAAACATAAAATAATAATTTCTGAAACGTTAGCCTGAAGCAATAATAATTTCTGGAGCGTTGTAAAAATGGCCTACCCACTGAATCTGAAGACAGTGCTAAGTGGAATCAGCATTATGAATGCGAGAAGAAACATAGCTTGAAGCATTTTTACTTTGGAATCTCTTGTTCTGCTTATAGGACCCTGGTAAATTAAACAACTGACATTAATTTTCCCTGTCTGTAGGAGCTGTGTCTGAAGAGAAGGAAACGGCCGTCTGCATTTTACGACATTCTAAAGGCCTGAAGCGGAACAGTACATACTTGTGCTGATAGTGATTGCAGCCAAGAGCTTATAGGCGTCAATCATGAATGCGTCCTGATATTTGTGCTACATTTTCATTGGGAATATTTGTACACAGAATGGTTGGTATCCTGTTTCGTTGGGACCTCCCCCTTCCTTACATGACAAGACAATCCTCCTCCAGAGTAGAGAAAATCAAAATCGTCTGATACTGTAATAACCATTATTATGCATTTGCATGAAGTTTGACATCATCTATTTCTTGAACCCCTTTCCAAATATAAATAGTCAGGGAATGTCTGTTGAGTCAGCTTTAACGAAGTCTTTTATGCATCAAATTGTCTTCACAGACAAGTCTCTGTTGGGGATGTCGTCTTGTTAAAAGACCCAGAGAAATCTGATGATTTAAATGTTTGACGATCGGCATTATGGTGCCTTTTTAAAATCACTTCTATTTTGCTATTTTTGGACACACTAAACTAATAAAAAACTCTATTTTAGAACCAAAAACATATATATTTTCACTGTTGCCTTAACTAGTTATATTGCTCAACACAAAAAATAACATAGCTCCACAACATGGCATGTGGTCCTTAGCTGCCGTTCTAATTGGGTTTTTGTACCTAGGCAACCCTTGAAAGAAGGATTAATTCCTTATATGCAACTAGAAATTTGCGAAATCCCTGATTGTGTCGTTGGCATTGGCATTGACTGGAACTTCTCCCATGGTACGAGTAACATGATTCAACAAGCAAAGCAACAGTTTGCGCAGCCATTTTTTATGGAAGTCTTTGTCATAGCTGCTTGGTATATCTGGAAGCAAGGAAATGCAAAAGTTTTTCAGTGTCAAAATCCTTCTATGTCAATCTGGCTAGTACTTTTTAAGCAAGAACTTGCTCTCCATGTGTGTAGAGTAAAGGATCAGATCAAACCTCAATTTTTTTGTTTGGCTTGCTGTTGGCTTACTTTTCTGTCAGGACCCCTAAACAGTCAAAAGTACTGCAGTTTTTTTGTTTGGCTTGCTGTTGCGGTGTTTTTCAATACTTGGAATCAGCTTAATGGTTGACCTGAATGACGGTGTTCACATTTTGCTCCTTGGAGACTAGGCTTTGGACCAGGAATAGTATTTTGGGATTTGATAAACATCAACCGGATGTTTTTTTTGTTGAAATCACCCAAATCTAAAACCATTGGATCATTGTTGAGATTCGGGAGTATCGATTACATCCGATCCTATGATTTGATCTAACGGCCCGGTGAATTTGGATGTTAGATCCAACGGCCCACATCCGATCCTATGATTTGATCCAATGGCCCGGTGAATTTGGATGTTAGATCCAACGGCCCGGTGAATTTGGATGTTAGTTAAGACAAAAACATCCGGATGATACCTATACACTCCCTAGTATTTTTTATGTAGGCTTAGCTTTGGACCTTATCTGCATGGCACATGGCTCTGTTCCTACATGCAATCCTATTTTTTCTTAACTTATATACTATCTGAATGATCAACATAATAGTTAATATATACCTAGATTCTATGGAAAACTGATATACAAAGCCTGTTCCCCTGGTTCACCTACTAATTGATCTGCTATATGATGAACTAGTATATACATAATATTGTTCCATGCTTCCATCCTAAAAATCAGTGTTTCCTTAGGCCTTAGGAGCTAGTTGGGCAGCAGACCGGCACCTAGCGCCTAATCCCTGCCTAGATGGGATATATTGGCCTAGGCTGCTACGTGGGAGGGAGGGGCCTAGCGTCTAGGCGGCCGCCTAGGGGAACAGTGCTGAAAAGTAATGAATGATGATTCTAGTTAAGGTTGTAACTATGACTCTTATGAGATTTCCTAAAAACATAAAGATGGTAACATTGTGTGTATCTGCACTTAAAAGTGATACATGCAATAACTTATCAGCTGTTATTTTGATACATGTGCTGTCTTCACTTTCATTGTTATTTTTTAGCATTATACTCTGGTTTTACATTTTTATGATCATGAGTGTCATGTTTTGAATGTAGTATTGATTATTGAGTTGCATGCACCAGCCAGTTCACCCAAAAGCTTAAGCTGATGAGGAAAGGTAGGTGGGCAATTCACTTATACTTCAACACTCCCCCTCATGTGCAGGCTCCCTCAGGTCTAGGACGTGGAATAGAAGTGGACTGCAATGGCTCTGATACCATATTGAGTTGCATGCACCAGCCAGTTCACCTAAAAGGTTAAGCTGATGAGGAAAGGTGAGCAATTCACTTATACTTCAACACTCCCCCTCATGTGTAAACTCCCTCAGGCCTCGGACGTGGAATAGAAGTGGACTGCAATTATTATTTTTAAAAATTGCGCCAACCGAGTCTTGAACTTGAGACCTCTTGGCTCTGATACCATATTGAGTTGCATGCACCATCCAGTTCACCCAAAAGCTTAAGCTGATGAGGAAAGGTGGACAAATCACTTATACTTCAACACTCCCCCTCACGTGCAGGCTCCCTCAGGCCTAAGACATGGAATAGAAGTGGACTGCAATTATTTTTTTAATTGCGTCAACCGGGTCTTAAACTCGAGACCTCTTAGCTCTGATACCATATTGAGTTGCATGCACCAGCCAATTCACCTAAAAGGTTAAGTTGATGAGAAAAGGTGAGCAATTCACTTATACTTCAACATTGATGAGTAGATCATTTTAGAGACTGATCTTTTGTTTGTTGATCTAGTTTTCTGTTTGTTTATAAAAGATGATAGTTTGCAAAATGTTTTGATTATCTGAAGTCTAATTATCCGTCAAATTCAATTATTTATTTATATTTTGGTCCAAAATTCTACTTTGTCGTGGAATCTGTTGTTGAGTAAAATAAGGAAAAAGTCTATTATTAGTCCCTCAACTCTTCGCGTGGTTTAATTTGCATCCCTCGTTTGTAAAACCTGGTAAAACATGTCCTCCAACTCAAAACTGTTTAGAACCCATCCCTCTAGCTAGCAAACGGCAATTTTGACAGATTTTGACCCATGTGGCTCGCCACATGGATCTGAATTGGTAAACCTGAAAATAAATAATATTTCAAAAACTAAAAATAAATAGTATTTCAATGACGCATGTGTCTAGCCTACCCGTGAGCTGCCAGTGGACTCAGTTTACCATGGAGATGTGAGCCCCACCTCATTTTGGCCATCTTGGATCCAAGGTGGTGTGCTGGAGGATGAGTTCTAAACAGTTTTGAGAGTTAGAGGGGTGAACCAAAAATAGACTTTTTTTTGGTAAAATAATAAAAAGGAATAAGTCTATTCCGCAGCCCTAAAATTTACAAAAAATCTATATAACATCCTCAACTACAAAACCGGTATTTAACTGGTTAATTTACAATCTAAGGCAGTTTTGAAGGGCGGTTTTGATGGTGTTGACCCCACTCAAGGTGGTTTTCGCCATATTGACAGCCACATTATTCAGTTTTGGTAAAGAGAATCCAATTCAAGAGTGCTGGCATTTTCATCATCGACCTCCCTTATGCCTTTTCTCTCTGCACATTCTCTTTCTTCTTGTCATCATCCATTTTATTATTTGGATCTGCATCACAAAAAATCTATGGCATGGCCATCGATATGACAAAAATCACCTTGAGTTGGATCATTATTAGCAAAACCGTTCTCCAAACCACCACAGGGTGTAATTGACCTGGTTTTGTAAGTTTAGGGTGTAATTGGCCTCTAGTGATGAGAAGGACGAGCCTTCTGTACTTGACAAGGATCAGTTCTGGGTCCTGGCAGACAACCAATCACTACAACCAATCACTACAACCAAAGGTATGTATGTTATTTATGTATGCATCAAGAAATTATATATATTTTGCTGGTTGTTGTTCTACCATGATATCTTCATATTTTAGTTATGTAAGAGTGAGATATGGGCACGTCTTCATTATAGATGCATAAAGCACAGAGCGTGGCTTAACTAATGAGTATAGAGCAGCATTCCCTCCCAATACAAGTTGCACAAATCTTAAAGAAAATAAAGAGGTAAGTAATCACCATCTACCGTTCATTTATGTTTTAATATTTATGTAATTATTAAAAAGAAAAATATAGAAGCACCTCTCGTGATTATATTATGTTAGTTATGTAAGATATGGGCACATCCTCATAGTAGAATTGAGTATATTGCATTATAGAAAAGGCTTCTTCACGAGTTTTTCATGATTGTTTTGGTGGCAGGAAGCTAGGGATAGCCGTTTGTTTGGACCTGTCCCTATTGACTGATATCCTTGGCAGAGTGATATACTCTTTAAGAACAGCTGTCGATCACAGTCCAGTGGAGAAAGAACAGGTAGCATTCTTCCTTCGTTACTTAATTCTGATCCTTATTACCGTGAATTTCGGTATGTTCTGACAAAACAAATATAACAAATCTTTTAAATCAAGTAAAATCATAAAAGTGACAAGTGGTAAGGCCTATCTGTAGATGTTTATCTTCGCTTCAGTTTCGGACTTTCAGTGCGAACTTGACACTGTCAAAATGGGTTGATAAAAAGAATCAAAACACCAGTGCTCAACAGTCTCAGTTCTTGTCAGATTCCTCAAGGAGTTTTTTATCCGCAAAATCACTGGGCGGATCAAGTCCGGATGGTATCTTTCCATATCCAGGGTAGTTGCAGCTTGGGGAATCCGATCCAAGCATACTGCAGCGTTGAAAAGATCATCAATGTCAGCAGTGCAAAAGGTCCTTTGCAAAACAATAACCCCAAAAAAGCAAAGCATGCCATTCACACACAGGGAAGTAAAACTGACCTCCTGTCAACCAACACCATCGACCGTAGCTCACAGTTGGCGAAACTGCATAAAATCAAGTGAAAGTTAGCAACACGCTCTTCCAATGCAATCAACCATGGTTTGAATATTTTAGTGTTTAGCACAAGAATAATCATAGTGAGAGAAATAAACAAAAACTCAAATCAGTAATCTACTTGGTCATACTATCATGAGACAAAGAATAATAAGCTTATTTTAATAAAAAAAACTAGTCCAATTTGGTTATACCATTATCATCCACTATGTTTTCAAGTTACAACGGCTATATATTGCAAATATAGTACTCTCATGGTAACAATATATCTGCATAGGTTTGCACAATATTGCTGGGTTGATTAGTTGACAATTAACAACGCAAAAATATTGTCAATGTCAAGACACTCACTGCTTGCCCACTTCCTGTCTTATGGTTGGATGACACTCCCTGCTGTACATGCTCAAGGTGTGATATAAGAAGCCACTATGGCTGACGATAGCTATCGCTTTCTCTTCTCTTGTCCATAACCTGCAAGTATATTCAAGGAATAATTCAATTGAATCCAGCTATGAAAATAAACTTACCAGTCAACTCAATTGGACATTTAAATAATTGTAACATCCCAAATTTTGCATAATGGTGTTTAAATATTTAATTCTGATTTTATGAGATTTTTCCTAATTTTTCTGGATTATAAAAAGGGTTTTTCTATTTTCAGATTTATAAAATAATTTATTTGAGAAAAAAAAGCAAAACTCAAATATCGCTGGAAATAATTTTATTAAGTTATAAATGTCTCAGGGTATTTTTGAGAATTTTCCCAAATTTTTTAACCTTATTTGCTATTGTCTAAAACCTTTTTATTTTCAGCAATTAATTAATTCGAAAATTGGAAAATTCCTCTCACTCACAAGTGGGACTGGAGTGGACCCCCACTTGTTAGGTCCAAAGCTCCAGGAAGGAGTCCAGTACCCAGCTCCCTCCCAGTGTTTAAAAAGGCGGCAAAAGGCGACGCCTAGGCGCTAGGCGGCGGCCCTCCGTCTCGCCTTGGCACAAAATCGTGCTCTAGGCGGAGGAGCCCCCTCGGCGGAGCTCAGCGGACACGTAGAAGGCGCTAAGCGGCGAAAAGGCGGGTGTAGGCGGGCTCTGAGTAGGGGTAGGCATTCCAGAAAGCTCGAGGGAGCCAAGGAGGAGGGCAGGCGGCGCCGAGGGAGGTCTTGTTGGCGTCGGCCGTCGCCGATGGGGAGTTCAAGGAGGAGGGCTGGAGGCAAGCGGCACCAAGGAGGAGCTTGTGCCCTCGGCTTGGTCTCGATGATTTGTGCAAACTAATGTGTTGCACTTAGTCTCGATGATAAGAGCTTCCAATGTAGGAATGTGGTATAAATCAATAAATGGGGGACAATTCTACTGAAATGTGGCTTTTGTTAGCTTGAAGATTAGTTATGGTTCAATATGTAGATTGTAGAAGGCACCAAGCAGTAGATAGTATTCAGGAAAATTAAGTTTATTTAATAGCTGGTGCTTATTTGCGATTTCCGCTTAGGTGCGCCTAGGCGCCGCTTAGGCGAGCTAGGCAGTGGGCCTCCGCCCGCCTACCGCTTTGAACCTTGCTCCCCCTCTCTCTGTGTGTGTGTGTTGTTGGATGTTGGCTCTGTGCAGCTTGTGTTATTGCTGATATGTGCTTGCGCAATTACTGATATGTGCTGCTACTGGCTCTGCTATTACTGATGGATGCTCTGCTATGGCTGCTATTGCTGATATGTGCTGCTGCTGGCTCTGCTATTGTTCATGAATTGTAGGATGTTATCCATGGCGTCAGCCACGCGGAGGTCACCATGGACAGCCTTAAGCGCAAGTAAGAGAACATAGGGTGGGAGTATGGAGTGTTGATTGATCCAAACAACTTGGATAACGTGAGGTGCAAGCTATGTAACAAGATTATCTCTGGAGGAGTGTATAGGATAAAACAACATTTGGCAACATCAAGGGCAATGTTGCTAGATGCCCACTCTCCACAAAGGAAGATTAAGAGAAGTGAAAGAAATCCATCGAGGATGCACAAAGGGCTAGGAAGGCCACGAAGGATAGGGATGAAGAGGTTAGAAATGAAGTGACCATTCAAGAGGATGCCACATGTGAAGATCTTGAACTTGAAAAAGTTGGTAGCTCAGCCCATCAGAAGTTGGGAACCATGAATAAGTTTACAATGCCTATTGATCCAACTACTATGACCTCGCAGGAGTTACAACAATGAAATATTTGTGAACCTCCTTGTAAGGAGAGAACCCATAAAGTGAGGCAATATGTAGCGTAGTGGATTTATGAATCAAATGTGCCTTTCAACTCCATCAACAATGATGTCTTCTCACGAATGTGTGAAGCCATCGGACGGTTTGGCCCTGGCTTTATTCGCCCTTCTCAACATGATGTGTGAGAGAAATTGTTGTATGAGGAAGTGGATATAACCAAGGTTTTGTTAAAGGACCATGAAGAAGAGAGGGCCAAGACCGGGTGATCCATTATGACCGATGCTTGGACTGCTCAAAAAAGGAGTATCATGAATTTGTGTGTGCATTGTAGCTTGGGGTCATATTTTTAGGATCAAAGGAAGCGTTAGAGGAATCACACACTGCACAAGTCATCTTTGAGTATGTGGATGGTTGCATTGAGAAAGTTGGTGCAGCTCATGTTGTCCTACAATGCTTCAAACAACATGGCAGCGAAGGAATTACTGAAGGACAAAAGGCCAATTATCTTTTAGACCTCATGTGCAACTCACATCATCAACTTGATGCTACAAAAAATTGGCAACATATCAAGGTTCAAGAAGATACTTGATCAAGCCAAGGCATTAAGGCTTGCATTAACCATTTTTATCTATTCGCACCATAGAACCTTAGCGTTGATGAGGAAATTTACAAAGAGATATATAATAAAGCCAGAGGTGACTAAATTTGCTTCCTCTTTTCTTACTTTGCCAAGCTTGATTGAGAAGAAGGTCCAACTAAGGGTGATGATGTTTAGCCAAGAATGGAAAAGTTGAAACCATTGTTAAAAAGACAAAGAAAGGGCAGCCACGGCAACATTGGTGAGTAGGGCCTTTTGGAATGGAGTTTCTCTTTGCTTGAGGGTTTTTGAGCCATTGGTGAAAGTTCTTCGCATGGTTGATGGGGATAGTAAGCCATCTATGGCCTTTATGAAGAAATATTAAAGGCAAAGAAAGAAATCATTGAGGCTATGACCAATGCAGAGAACACCAACAATTCCATCATAAATATTATTGACAAGATGAAGGATAGGCTTGATTCTCCATTGCACTTGATGGCATACTTCTTGAATCCATATTATAGTTATCGTGATGTCTCCATCTTTTTGGATGATGTTATGATGGATGGGTATTCACTTGTGTAGTGATGATGACAAGTAACCTCACTTGATAAATGTTGAGTTGACCATATTTAAAGAACAAGAAGGGCACTTTGCAAAACTGGCAGAAAAGGCTGGATGCCAAGATTTTGATTTTAAGCCAGGTTTAATACTCAACTTGATAATTTTATATTATAATTCAGTACATGCAATCCAATACAATTATCATATACTAATTCATTTTATTTCTTGCCCCTAATATGCAGCTAAATGGTGGAAGAACTTTGGATGTAAAGTTCCTATGTTACAAACAATAGCCATAAGGATCCTCTCCTTGACCTCTAGTTCATCCGGTTGTGAAAGAAATTGGAGAACTTTTGAAGGGGTTACTCTCTCAAGTCAACCCTCTAGTCTCAACTCTAATTCTCTAAATGTAAAATAGTCAAGACAACTCTCAACATTAGATTTATCTAACTACACTTCACTTTGCAATTTGTGGATACATACAAACAAAAGGAATAGACTAGATGTGGATCACCTCAACCATCTAGTCTTTGTTCAATACAATACCAAGTTGAGGAACAAAAAAGAAGATAAAAGAGACAAACATAGACCCCCTTCTAGGTTTTGAAGCTAATGAAGCTCAAGGGTGGTTAATTGAAAGCGGGGATGATGATCAAGATATTGAGCCTGCTACAGGTCTTACATGGAAAGTAATTGAAGAAGCATGTTGTGCTAATGAGGTCTTGGAACTTTGTAGGAGCGCAAGAGTGAGAGAACTTCATGAAATGAAGAAGATTTCAAGTCCGATACTGAGGAGGAAGAAGAGGTCAATGTGGAGGAGGATATTGACTTTGAGTCTAACAAAGAAGTGCTCTTAACCAAGGATTATGAGCAAGTAGATGATTAGTCATTAGACATTAACTCATTTGATCATCATATCATCATGTTTGGTTAAGTTTTTTCATGAATTAAGTCTAAGATTATATCTATTTCTGGTGGTCGTTATGTGGTTTGAGTTTGAGACTGTGAAATTGTGATGTTACTTGTTATTCACTACTGCTATTCCCTGTTGTGGTCAAACATTTCGTGGTCCTAGTGCTCATGTTGATGTGCTGCTGCCAGGCTGCTCTGTGTGTGCTCTGCTATGTATTGATGCTGCTTTTTTTTCTATTCACTCGCCTAGGCACTAGGCGGCTTGCCATTGCCCGCCTAGCGCCTAGGATAACACTTGTTGGGGTGGAGTTTCTGAATGTTGGATTTCACTCAGAAATCAGACACAGGTAAGACACGATTTTTTGGTGCTGCTCTCAACTGCTGTAGCGTTTTCTTGGGTTTAGCCTTTATTTAAAGAAAACGATCTCCTTACAATGCATGGTATGAAAACTATCTAAGGAAACTTAGAAAACAGGATCATCCAACTAAGGAAATGAAAATCAGAGAATCAGCCAATTAGCTAACTAAGGAAAGACAAAAACCGTAAAGAGGAAAGAAGGAAACTGAATCAATCAGACCCTGGATTATCTAACATTTCTCCCCCCTAATCCTTGGTCTCGATAACTTGCTTGACGCCAATCAGGGCACAAAGCTTCTGGAAGCGATCACGCCCGAGTGGCTTAGTCAAGATGTCGGCCGATTGTTGTTCCGTAGGAGTATCTTTGGAGAATGATTTGATTCTGTCAATGCACTCTCGGATGAAGTGATATTTGGTGTCAATGTGCTTGCTCGATCGTGGAGGGCGATTTTTTTGCTAAGAAATGGCGGATGATTGTCCGCCCAGCTCTGGCGCTCGAGTTTGATGCCGACCATGTCGGTCACCAACCGAACTAGCTGGATTACTGACACGTCGCCGCTTGTTGCTGCGATGTACTCTGCCTCACAAGAGGAAAGAGCCACCACCTTCGCTGGACGATCGCCAGTGATCGCGTTCTTTGCCGAGGAAGAAGATGATGCGCTGGTGCTCCTTCGTGCATCGATGTCGCCGGCCATGTCAGCATCACTGAATCCAAGCAACTGTGCTTGTCCTTCCTCCTTCTTGGCGTAGAACACACCATGACTGCGCGTTCCAGCCACATACCGTAGCACGCGCTTTACCGCAATGAGGTGATCTTCATGCGGTGACTCCATGAACCGGCTTAAATAGCCCACCGCGTAGGCTAAGTCAGGCCGAGTGTGAACCAGATACCGGAGACCCCCAATGATACGTCGGTATTCTATTGCGTTCACCACCGGGGCTTCATTGTTCTTGCTCAACTTCAACCTGGGTTCCATAGGCGTTGCGCTTGAGTTGCAAGAACCCATACCACTGTGCTCAAGCAACTTCCTAGCATATGCCGACTAGCACAGGGTGATGCCCTTGGGGCCTTGGCTCACCTCGATGCCTAGGCAGTATGATAGCAGCCCTAGGTCGCTCATGGAGAACAAGCGCTTCATTTCGGCTTGAATGCCGTAGTCTCTTCAATCTTTGGTGCGGTGATGATTAGGTCGTCGACGTAGACGCCAACGACCAGCCGCGATCCGTTTCGGCTACGGATGTACATACCATGCTCCGAGCCGCACCTCTGGAAACCGAGCGAAGCCAGGGAGGCGTCAAGCTTGGCGTTCCAGCCCTGGTGCTGTCGCACCCATCTGGCGCCTTCTGCGCAGCGAAGAACCTTGTCCTTGCTGCCGTCGACGATGAAGCCAGGCGGCTACAACACAAACACCTCCTCCTTGAGCTCTCCATTGAGGAATGCGCTTTTAACGTCCATGTGGTGCACTTGCCAGCGTTGATGTGCCGCCAACGCAAGCAGTACACGCACGGACTCCATCCGCGCCACCGGAGCAAAGACCTCGTCGAAGTCGATCCTGACGCGCTGAACATAGCCCTTTGCCACCAGGCGGGCCTTGTGGCGCACGATGTTGCCGGCTTCGTCACGTTTCACCTTGAAAACCCACTTGAGCCCGATTGCTCGGTGCCCAGCGGGAAGTGTGGTGAGTTCCCATGTACCATTATCCTTGATTGACTTCATCTCCTCGCGCATGGCCTCCCTCCAGCAAGCTTCGCGCTCGGCCTCGCTAAAGGAAGCCGGCTCGTCGGCCGTGGTGAAGAATAGCTCCTCGTCGAGCACCCTGGGGACGAGCCCAGGCGACGAGGCTGGCCCAATGATTTCGTCGATGGCGCGGAACCGAAGCGGTGCGCCGTCGTGTTCCGCATCCAGGTTTGTCTCCCAATCTTCAGGCGGCGAGACAAACTCCACGGGATCAGGAGGAGGTGTCAAGGTGGCTGGCGTACCCGGTGGTGGTGGAGATGGTGCAGCTGGGCTCGGCGTTGGTGTTCCAGTGTTGAAGGCTGGAGCATAGCTTGGGGCCGGACTTGATGCAGAACCGGCCGATGTCCATGAGTCGGCCTCAGGCAGATGCACAACATCATACTCCACCTCGAATGACTGATCACCTGAATCTGCATGCTCGTGCCCGGGTTCCCAGCTCCACTGCGCGCCTTCGTTGAACACCACATCGCGCGATACAATGATGCGCCTGGTCACCGGGTTGTAGCAGCGGAAGGCCTTGGACCCTGGTTCGTAGCCGACGAAGATTGTCGTGATACTGCGATCATCCAGCTTCTTTAAGCGGGATCGTATCCTTGACATCGCGATGCACCGAAGGTCGCGGAAGTAGGGCTCGCGAGCTTCTCTCCATGCCACGCCTCGTAAGGCGTCATTCCTTCGAGGGCTCGAAGTCGGTAGCGGTTGAGGATGAAGATCGCGTCGTGATGTTTTCGCCCGAAAATGCCGGTAGTCCCTTGGACTTGAGCATACAGCGCGCCATCGCAACAATGCTCTGATTGCGCCGCTCAACCACTCCGCTTCTTTGGGAGAATAGGGAGCGGTGAGTTGGCCTGACTCCACGAGCGGCCTTGATACTCCCCGAACTTCGACAGTGAACTCCCTCGATCGGTTGAGTACCTTGAGCTTGCGACCGGCTTCAACTTCCATGACACTGAAATTCTTGATTGCCGGTGCTTGGTCCTTCTTTGGCGAGGAGGCGAAGCCACATAAAGCGACTCATGTCATCCACCAAGAGCAAGAAATACTGTTGCGCTCGGAGTGGAAGGGAGATGGGCGCCAGATCACCATGGACTAAATCCAGGACATGTGCGGCTCTCGCCGTGCTTGGGCGGAAAGGGTGTCTTGTAGTTGTTTGCCGAGCAGGCGATCGTCCACATCTAGTTGGCGGCGTCAAGGAATGGCAAGCCCTCCCTAGCGACTTGCGCAGTTGTCGAAGCCAAGGTGCCCATACCGCCCATGCCAGAGCCAGGCGGTCTCCGAGCTTCGAGCAGCCAGGCACATAGGCCGGCCGATCCTTAGCTCCAGGATGTAGAGGCATGACTCCGTCCGTTTCACCCGTGCGAACAGCATCTGTTGCTGATCGAAGATGCGGAAGATTCCGGATGCAATCTCCACGCGCCAACCGGACTTATCCAGTTGACCAATGCTGACAATGTTGGTCGTCAGGCGGGGTATGAAGTACACCCCGGTCAACGCGCGGTGCTCTCCGTTCTTGCAGTCGAGGATGATGGTGCCGCGCCCCTCAATTTCAACAATCGAGTCGTCACCAAACCTGACGGAGCCGCGAATCGGCGTCGAGCTCGAGAGAAAAGCGAGCGCCCGCGCCCGATCATATGGTTTGTCGCTCCGGTGTCGAGAACCCAGCGCCGGTGATCTCGATCCTCCCTCAGCCCGAGCTGCGCGAAGACTTCGGCCTCGACAATCTCCACGCGGCGCTTGGCCACCGTGGAGGCGGAGACCATCATCAGGGTGTTATCATCCTCTTCTCCTTCCACGTGATGCGCTTGGGGTTGTTTCTTCGGTTTGCTCCGGCAGTCCTTGGCCCAGTGCCCCGCCTTGCCACAGTTGCGGCAGCTATTGTCATGCTGCCATTCATTGCTCCTGGGTGCCGATGAGTTTTCCTTCGCATCACGGCTTCCACTTCCTCGCCCACGTCGCGTCTTGCCGCGCCTCCTGCCGCCTCCGGAGCCACTGCTATCCCCGTTGTCACGCAGCTTTATCCGTGCAAGCCACTCTTCTTCGCTGAGAAGAAGCTGGCCATCCTTGTTGTGGACGACCGGAGGTGGCAACGCAGTCTTCTTAGGCCGTTCCTCGACTTGCCGAAGTCTCCCCACAACCTCTTCGATTGTGAGAGCGTCGCAGTCGAGGAACGTCTCGATGGCGATGGCGATTTGCGTCAAGTGTTCTGGAACCACCTGAAGCATCTTCTTGACGATCTCCGCATCCGTCATGTTGCTCCCGAGGACACGGATGTTGTTGGCGAGGCCGACGATGCGAAGAGCAAAGTCGTCAACCGACTCTCCTTCCTTGAACGTGATCTCGCCGAATTCCTTGCGCAGTTGCTGTGCGTTGGCCTCGCGCACGCGCTGGACGCCCACTCGGACGGTCTTCACAGCCTCCCAAACTGAACGCGCTGTGCGCTTGCGCGCCAACGATTCGAGCATCTCCGGAGGGACAGCACGCAGGATTGCCGCCAGAGCAAGACGATCCTCGCGATACTCGACGATTTCGTCTTCTTCCGGCTCGACTGCTTGCCACAACCCTTGCGCCTACAAGTTCACGCGCATCATCAACGACCAGACTTGGTAGTTGGTGCGCGTGAGCATCGAATCTTGGGCCGTCTTGCGGACTCCTTTACAACACGCCGGCGACAACCTCTCGCCTCCATGGCGCCCTCGGCAGCGGCGCAGAGAATCTTGAGACTTCAATGCTGTTGTGGTGGAGATGGCGAACGAAACGACTGCCAAGCCTTGAGGATGTAGACATTGTCTCGGTGGCTCACGATACCAAATGTTGGATTTCACCCAAATCGAACCACGTAAGACACGATTTTTGGTCTTTGCTCTCAAGCTGCTGCGGCGTTTTCTTGGGTTTAGCCTTTATTTAAAGAAAACAATCTCCTTACAATGCATGGTATGAAAACTATCTAAGGAAACTTAGAAAACAGGATCATCCAACTAAGGAAATGAAAATCAGAGAATCAGCCAATTAGCTAACTAAGGAAAGACAAAAACCGAAAAGAGGAAAGAAGGAAACTGAATCAATCAGACCCTGGATTATCTAACACTGAAAAGTCTTGTTATGATCCTCCTGGTCACACATCCAAGGAAATGTGTTTAGACCATAACATTGATCATATCTTGGGGAGAAGTCGTACAACCGATTATGATGTGTTAATCAAATCTATTAGGATAGTCGTGTCCCTAGTCATCGACAATACTCGAGACTTTCACACAACAGTAGTTTTCATAAAATAAAACTGGGAAGGATTGGTCATGCGGATAATTGGTTTAGGGCATGTGAAGCTTTGTGAAACTCAATGAAACCTCTTGTTAATTTATTATTAATGTATTTTTTATGCTTTTAATCTATTTATCTTATTCTTATAAATCTTGCTTTGTGCAAAATAAACCCTAAAGCCACGTTATTGATTAAACCTTGCATATAGTATATTAGACTTTGCATTCTCTGTGCACAACTTGATGAGTGTTTTATATACTCACCCTTGAGACAACAACATCATCAATTGCAGAGGAGTCTACACCTGCTTTGGAGTAGTACCAGGAGGAGGCGAGTCACTAGGAAGTGAACCTTGTCAGTTGCCTGTGGCATAATGATGGGTTTTCTATGAAGTTTCCGTTCCATTGCTGCTTTATTTCTTAAAATTTTAAGTCTTGCATGGCCTAATAATGTAGAGTTGACTATAAGGTCAATCAACTATCTTTTATTCAATAAATAGTCTTTTATTATGTTTCCGCTGTGTATAATTGTGATATTTCATCTGTGTTAACACTGTATGCACTAGCGTGAGTCTGGATTTGCATATCCGGATCCTGACAATAATCGTAAGGTTATCCCTTTTCAACACATGCCAGTATGCCACACCTAAAAGGTTCTCGTGCTCCAGCATTTAGGACCTTTCTAATGACAATTCACTGGTATATGAGCCAAGCATTCAAGGCAAGCATATGTGGTGTAGGTAGGGCTGGAAAAAAAGCTCGGTGGTGGGACTCGTTGGCTCGGTTCAAAATTGCTCCAATTACACTCGTTCATTGGTTAAATATTGAATGAGTCAATTTCGAATGAAATTAGATTTTGCTCTGGCTCGGCTCGTTGGCTCGATTCTAAAAATAAATCCAAATTAAAGACAATGATATTAAATTAAACTATGTCAATTTCGGAAAAAGCTCCACCCCTAGGTGTAGGGGAAGCAGAGGGTATATAATGCAGAAACTTCAATTGCGTGCACAACGACTAGTTCTAGTTTTTCTCTAGATTTTCTCAAAAACATCAAACAAGCATTGAAGTAGATGAAGTAAGATCAGGTCCTTGCGTGAAAGTGGAGAGGGATAGAAAAGAATTCGCTAGGAACATTGACTTATCTCTAACCTGGAGAGTGGTGAACTAATTGCTTCTTTGGCTGAACGAATTGTTTTGAATGGTACAGGAGGCACAACCAAATGATACAAGATGTAGATGAATATATTAGTGAGGTACTTGTGTTTCATGGTCATATTACCGAATTATTAGGCATCACCAGTTTCAACACATTAATGAAAAGGAGCTAATTGAGTTTAGAAAAGAATGTTACCAGTCAAAGAACTTCATACCCCGAGCTGCAACAGACTCATTTGCTTCTCTGACATCAGGTTCCCAAAGAACATCTTCATCATTCTCTATCTGTAAAGAAAACGACACACATATGTTGTGATACACAATTGCAAAGCTGTTATAAACAGATAGGTCCCATGAAGCCACCCATGTATTAGCAAACACTAGGTACTTGCCAAGGAAAAATCAATGGCAGGAAAGAGAGTCCGATATTCTGTTATGCTGCTCCTCTTGTCACAGGGATGTACACCCTGCATTTTAAGATCAAATAAAAAAATGAAATATTAATAATGTTTATTGATAAAATTCAACAAGACATTACTGATATGAAAGAACCACATAGACAAGCCAAAGCATCCAATTTCTCAAACAAGGATATTCAACTTAGAAAAAAAGTAAGCTGAATAGGTTATTCTAGCAACTGCCAATAGCAACAACAACCAAGCTTTTTGTCCCAAACAAGTTAGGGTAGGCCAGGGATGAAATCCAATCAAAGTTAATAAAATCCTAAACCTTTGATCTTAGGTCATGGTTCCGGTACATAGATCACTAACTTTCATGCAGTTATATTCAACATCAACTCTTTGGATACATTTCAATCATTCAAGTCTCTTTTAACTACTTCTTTCTATGTCGGTCTTGGTCGACCTCTGCCTATTCTTATGTTTTTGAGACGACTTAAAATTCCACTACGTACTGGTGCCTCAGGAGGCCTCCGTCGGAGATGTCCAAACCATCTCAAATGATATTGAACAAGCTTTTCATTAATTGATGCTACCCCAACCCTACCACATATCATCATCGCGGATTCAATCCCACCTTGTATAACCATAGATCCACTACAATATCCGCATCTCTGCTACGCTCATCTTCTATACATGTTAGTTTTTTGTCGCCTAATATTTTGCTCCATACAGCATTGCAGGTCCAATCGCTATCCTATAGATCTTATTCTTTAATTTTTAAGGGAATTTTCTATCACATAGGACACCAAATGCTTAGCATCATTTTTTCTATCACGTAGGACACCAAATGCTTAGCATCATTTCACTCACCTCGCTCGTATTCTAACAATTGCCAAAATAGTCTATTTCAGTTAACACAAACCAAGGGTAATGAGGCACTAAATGATGATATCATTATTTAGAAAGAAATGTACAATAAGAACTTTGTAACCAAATGATTGTTCATGTTTCACATGTGTTCTTCATGATAAGTAAATACCAAGTGCTCCCTGCAAGTCTCAACTGCAAGAATTGGTGGGCAGTTCAAACTTGAAATTGCCGGACGTCCACTGTGCCCAGCATTTTCCACCATTAATGGTGGTGTACCTACTCCATCAGTATAGTTTTCACCACCGAAGACCCCCACTGCAGTTTGCATAGTCCTGTGAGATTAGTTCAGGTGCATTAAAGTGAGGCTCATTTAGTAATCACACATTACTGCAATGCACCGTCAAAGTATAGTATGCCTCAGAACAAGAATTGTAATAATAGTCTGTCCTAAATAGCAGATTGAGTAGCTATTGAGGTGCAAAAAAGAGTTCGGAGTGGATCTTATTTGTAGTAGATTCTATACACATTGGTCATGCAAGTGCAAACCATGCAGCAAGAACATGCAGACATGTTACTTGAGTGATACGCATTCCATACTATATATTCGCTAATGTACATCAAAGTTCCCAAATTAGGTTCATCATTTCCATTTAAAAAGAAAACAAAAAACATAACCAAAACTCTGCTTGATCATTGCACAAAAGTGAAGCTTGTATGCAAGAATGGACATCTAAATCTCATAATTTTACTCCAACCATGGGAGCCAATGCACAGTTTTGACTTCCCCAAACAAGACTAGTAGGGCTTGTTCTTCTTGGTGAACCCATGTTTTGGTATGCATTACTGATAACTGAATGTGTATAATTCTATGGCAAAACTGACAAACATAGCAGAGAGGCTAATGGAATACAGACAAGCATTTACAGGCCTTCAAAATACCATGTGAAATTCAAGGAAAAGATTGACATAGTCTCTATGTTTAAGCAGGGCTACAACTTATCCTGGTGATAACTGAGATAATATATTCTCAAAAGAACAGCAATGCCAACGCCTAAGAACACCACTTCTTAAACATTACGAAGCCTAGATGAGGATCCAGAACACTAAAAAATATATATAAAAGAGGGTCAAGGAAAGACTATACCTCAGTAGAGGGGAAGTAATAACCAAGTCAATCTTTCTTGCAAGTCCACATTTTTTTACGTGCTCTCGCAGGCAATCAACCTATAAATGCATGTAAAAATCAACATCCACGGAACTTGAAAATGCCACATGAAAGCAGTTGAATGATATTTCGATCAACATTACCTACTTATCAGGCACAAAAAGAAATTCAACTAATCTACACAATTCTAGAATCTAGATTAAGACATCGAATTGAACATGACAAAATTGGCTTACAACCATAAAGGATTATGAGATGTCATTTTTACAAGTTAATCATTAAAGGCAGTTGAATGTCATCCAAAAGAAGATGCTTTCCTTATGTTTTGATGCAACTGGGGTTAGGACAAAAATGTTTTATCAGAAGTCATTGCTAACAATAGGGACCTCATGCATTACTTACAATAACATAATATTTTACATCTAAAATAGCAGTGGAGATTAAGAACTTCGCACCTTCCATTAGTACCATAAGTTCGTAATATTATTCATGATAGGTAAGAGGCAATATGACACCCTGGCTCAAATTTCGCTCAATGTCCTAGTCTACCGTAGGGTGGACCCACACATGCATATTACCCCATTTATACTTTCGTCCTTACTTCGTGTAAAAGTGTTAACCCAGAGGTGTTACGTTTGGACCCAACAGGCATTATACAACTCATTCTAAACAAAGAATGTGAGAGTAATCCCACCACCGCTCCATATAGACCTTCACACTAACTTACTGGTTGATGCCTTCGGCAGCACACTGTATACACAGCAAATACCCAAAACCACCCCTCAGTACATGTTCGTGCATCCAGTGATGGTACATATGCCATTCCATGTGGCCACTCCGTGCCCACACATGCCATATGCTCGCGCCCCTGTCCCACATACGCTCATGCAGCGAAGGATGATTATTTGATACCATCTGTAACATCTGGCCCAAATATCACTCAATGTCCTAGCCCACCGTGGGGTGGATCGTATGCATAGCACCCGGCAGTAAACACACTTTCATCTTCACTTCGTGTAAAAGGGTCAACCTAGAGGTGCTACGTTTGGAACCAACATGCATTATATACTGCTGTAACTCATTTTAAACAAGTAATATGAGACTAGTCCCACCACCGCTCCACATGGGCCTTCACTGTCACAAGCCGAGGATGCAATGGAGGAATTGGAGCGAAGGTAGTATTGGTGAGGCGAGAATCTTGACCCTCTGCTGGCGGCCGAGGAGCCGTGGCGGCAACCAAGCCAAGGAGGTTAGGGCGGATATAAGAATTAGAAGACAGAGGTATGAGGCAATTTTCTGATATCTCTCAAGGCAAATACTTAGCCCCTTATACAGGAAGGGCTTTTACAGATAAGGTAACAATCTATCCTGTTTAAAAGGAAACTATCTTAACAATAAGGAAACTAATGAAATCTTATTGGAAAGGGATATATCTATCTGTAATTGAATTACTTCTCTATCTCTTCTAAGCCGGGCTGACCTGAGGAGCCGGCCCAGTATTCTTCCTGCGCCTGCCGTATGTGATGCCCCACATGACATCTCTCCCCACCTCCTCAAAAAGCTTGTCCTCAAGCTTGAAGTCGGGATACATTTGGCGAAATTTGTCGAGAGGCTCCCAAGAGGTCAAGTCGTGTGCGCATCGTCCCATCTGGACCAATAACTCATGGAGACCACGTGCTAGACGTGCGGAGTACTGAGAAGGGCGGAGACGGAACACGGCCATTGCGGAGGGGTGGTAACGCCGGTGGTGCTGAAGGTGGTTCCCCAATGAATGGTTTGAGAAGGCCCACATGAAAGACATCATGGATCTTGACTTGAGGAGGAAGGTGCAGTTTATACGCCACAGAACCAATGCGTTGGGCGACCTGGTATGGACCATAATAACGAGGTGCTAGTTTGCTCCGGCCTTGGGAAGTAATGGTGGACGCATGACGATGAAGCAGGCGAAGCCAAACCCAGTCACCGGGAGCAAACTCCAAATCGCGGCGACCTTTATCTGCCTGGGTCTTGTAATGCTGCTGTGCCTGGAGTAGACGAGTGTGGACATCCTGGAGAAACTCATTGCGATCTGCAAGGAGGGCATCCTACAATCGTAAGTTGAATCGCCTACCGGTATTAGGCGCCACGATGAAGTCGCGCCCATAGACCACCCGGAATGGTGATGTCTTCAAAGAAGTCTGGAAGCTTGTGTTGTAGCAAAACTCGGCCCAAGGTAACCAGCGGAGCCAATGTCGCGGCCTGTCCCCAGTGAGGCAGCGAAGATACATGATAATGATTTTATTGACTGCTTCCGACTGTCCGTCAGACTGCAGGTGAAAGGCAGAGCTAAAATTGAGCTTGACACCAGCCAGGCGGAATAATTCGGTCCAGAAGTTGCTTGTGAAAACCGGATCCCGGTCACTGACAGTGGAAGTGGGGACTCCATGAAGACGGACGATCTCGTCGAAGAAAACCCGTGCCACCGAATGAGCTGTATATGGATGACTGAGTGGAAGGAAATGTGCGGATTTGGAGAAGCGGTCGACGACAGTGAGAATGACTGTCTTTCTAGAAATCCGAGGTAAACCTTCCACGAAGTCCATCGCTATATCTGACCATACTGCGGATGGGATCGGCAAGGGTTGAAGGAGACGTGAGGTGGGCTGCTCCCCTTTGTTCTTGTTGGCAGATCTTTGCAGACCGAACAAAATCTTGGACTATGGTACGGCCATTGGGAAGATGAAAGTCAGCACGCAGGCGGTGAAATGTTTTCTGCACCCCCTCATGGCCGATCTGATGAGCCTCGGCCAAGATCTCCGGTAAAAAAGACGAAGTCGGAGAGATGTATATGCGGTTGTGAAATGTGATCAGGTCATCCACAATGCCCCACGGTCCCGGCTGTTGGTTGGCACGAATCCTGTCCCGGAGGGCGCGAAGAGTGTCATCCGTTTGGATTTCCTGACGCAGCCCATCAAATAATGCGAAATGTGGACTGGAGATGGCACAAGAGGCGGTTCTTTGTTTCAGATCACGCTGAGAGAGCATCGGCGACAACATTTGATTTGCCGGTGCGATAATCAACAGAGAAATCATAACCCAACAATTTGCTGACCCAATGGTGTTGAGGAATTGTTGAGAGGCGCTGGTCAAGTAAGAATTTGAGACTATAATGGTCCGTGCGAATCAAGGAGCGACCCCAAAGATACGGCCGCCAAAAGCGCACGACTTGGACAAGACCAATTAATTCTCTTTCATAAGCTGGCAAAGCGGTGTACCTGGGAACCATGGCCCGGCTGAAGAAAGCGATGGCGCCCGTGCCTTGGTGGAGGACGGCGCCGATGCCATGACCCGAGGCGTCGCATTCGACGATGAAGGGAAGAGTGAAATCTGGAAGTTGCAAAATGGGTGCTGACACCAAAGCGGCCTTCAAAGATGCAAATGCGGCTTCGGCTTCGGCAGACCATTTGAATGCCTTCTTTTTCAAGAGCTTGGTAAGCGGGGCAGCCAAGTCTCCAAAGCTGCGGATGAACTTGCGGTAGTAGCCGGCCAGCCCAAGGAATCCGCGAACTGCCCGGACGGAGGCGCGGTGTGGCCACTCTTGAGCGTGCGTGACCTTTTGTGCATCCATGGCCACTCCCGAAGCGGAGATAATGTGACCCAATATACCAGATTGTTCCCAAAGGAACATTTGGAGCGCTTCGAAATAACCTGGTGTTGCGAGTTTGGAAGATTCGGTGCGAATATGGCGCAGGTGCTCCGACCAAGAAGAACTATAAATCAAAATGTCATCGAAGAAGACGAGAACAAACCGGCGAAGAAAGGGACGGAGAACCTCATTCATGAGTGCTTGAAAAGTAGCCGGCGCATTGGTTAAACCAAATGGCATGATCAAGAACTCAAAGAGGCCCTGGTGGGTGCGAAAAGCCGTCTTCTCGACATCGGCGGGGTGCATTAACACTTGATGATACCCCGAACGGAGATCGAGCTTGGTGAAAAACTTGGCGCCACGAAGCTCGTCCAGCAGTTCGTCCACCACGGGAATGGGAAACTTGTCTTTAATGGTACGGTCATTGAGGGCTCGATAATCGACACAAAAGCGCCAAGAGCCGTCAGACTTTTTGACAAGCAACACGGGGGCCGAAAATGCCGAGCAACTCTTGCGAATGACTCCCTGCTGCAACATGGAAGCGCACTGTTTCTCCAATTCATCCTTCTGTAAATGGGCATAGCGGTATGGCCGAACGGCGATAGCGTCCGTGCTTCAAAGTGGATGCGATAATCTGCCTTCAGCGTCTTGGTGGCGGCGGAAGGTTCGGCAAATAAGTCTTGGAACTCGTCCAGGAGAGCGGTCATCAGGTCCTGGCCGGTGCAAGCATGAGCGGCGGCGACGGTCTGTTTGGTCGGCACGCCAGACCAAATAATGTGGTGTCCCGCATGGCTGAAAGACATGGTCATGTGGGTGAAGTCCCAAACAATGGGTCCGAGAGTACCCAGCCATTGGACCCCCAGGATGATATCAAAATCGTCCAAGGGAAGGACGTAGCAGTCAAGAGCAAAGGGTACACCATCGATGGCGAGCGGCAGATCATGGCAAACCCTAGGGCTGGAAACGCGATCGCCATTAGCCACCAAGACCTGAAGACCTGAACATGGTTGAAAGGAAACCCCAGCAGCCTGCGCGACGCGGTCGGCGATGAAATTGTGTGTAGAGCCGGAATCCAGAAGGGCCAGGAAAGAATGACCTGATATGTTCACAGGGAGCCGCATGGTTTGGCCTGACTTCGGCGTGATGCCTGTGAGGGCGGCCAATGAAATGGCCGGTTCAATGGCTGCATCATGGTTAGGGTCGTCGGTGGTGTCCAGAACCTCCAGTACAAAAAGCTTCTTGCAACGATGACCGGTGACGAACTTTTCATCACAATGATAGCAAAGGCCGAACGTGCGACGTCGGTCCATCTCGGCGGGAGATAACGTGCGTCTGGGCAGCTGAGAGCGGGACGGAGGAAGAGCCGCCGAATCGCCTGGTGGGGCACCCGCGGTCGTAGTTGGTGGCCCGCCGGATGGTGACGCGGGCGGCCCGCGCCATGGTCGACGAAGTGGTGCAGCGGCTATCAAGGAGCGGCGCTCATAGGCACGAGCGAGACTCATTGCTGATTCCAAGGACACGGGAGCCTGGAGTTCAACGTCAATTTGGAGAGGATCCCCCAAACCGGCAGTGAAGAGTTGAACTTGTTGATGTTCGGAGAGAGGATCCGTGCGACATAATAAGGCCAAGAACTGCTCAGAAAACTCAGCCACAGATCCCGTGCGGCGCAACGCGACCAGTTCGCCCAAGGAATTGGATCGCATCGGTGGACCGAATCGGGTATTGACCAGTTCCACGAAGCGGCGCCATGAGGGGGAACCCAGATCGCGCTCCAAACGATGATACCAAAGTTGTGCGTTGCCAAGCATGTGAAAAGAAGCCAACTAGACTTTGTCCTCCTCCATGGTGCGCTGGCCGCGGAAGAATTGTTCGCAACGGTTGAGCCATGGCAGAGGATCGTCTTTGCCGTCGAAAGTTGGGAAATTGAGCTTGTAAAAGTGAGGGGCACCACTGCGATCATGTTGGAGGTGTGCAGGTGGAGCATGGTGGTGCCGCTCGGATCTTGGGTCAGGCCGAACAGCCGTTCCCAGCAAAGCCGCGCCCGCTGGCCGCTGGTCCGCCTGAGGTGGTAGTCCGGCCGGTGTAGGTAGAAGGCCACCCTGGTGCGGAATCAGAGGCTCCGGTAGAGTGCTGCTCTGTCCATCGGCGTGCTCAAGACGAGCAATGGCGATGTGATGAGCACGTTGCTGGTTGTCCAAATCCCGGACGGAATTGGTAAGGGAGTCGATCTTGGCATGAATATTCGCCTTGTCCGCCGTCATCTGTTGAAGGATAGCATCAAATTTCGCCATCAAAGGGTCGGGAAGATCCTCGCTGGACATGGTGGGGGAGGCAGCGGAAGAATCTGATACCAAGTTGTCACAAGCCGAGGATGCAATGGAGGAATTGGAGCGAAGGTAGTATTGGTGAGGCAGAAGAATGCCCACTGCTCATGGCGCAGTGAGGAAGCCGTGGCGGCGGCATGCAACAAGGAGGTTAGGGCGGATACAAGAATTAGAAGACAGAGGTATGAGGCAATTTTCTGATATCTCTCAAGGCAAATACTTAGCCCCTTATATAGGAAGGGCTTTTACAGATAAGGTAACAATCTATCCTGTTTAAAAGGAAACTATCTTAACAATAAGGAAACTAATGAAATCTTATTGGAAAGGGATATATCTATCTGCAATTGAATTACTTCTCTATCTCTTCTAAGCCGGGCTGACCTGAGGAGCCGGCCCAGTATTCTTCCTGCGCCTGCCGTATGTGATGCCCCACATGACATTCACACTAACATATCAAATATTACAGGCAATCCCTACGGGATTCAGCCACTGAAGCTTCAAAGAACAATCAGTGAAGGCATTATGGATAATTTTTAACATAGATAGAAATACTGAACATTGCCATCACACTGCTAACTGCCATAAACGCACTTGACTGAAAATGTAACCATACAAAAGTAGGTTAATAATGAAAATACATGATTGAATATCATAAGTGAGGATTTGCTACTACAGGAGGTGAGTGAATCAAGTCTCCAACTTTATTACCAAAAAAAATCAAATGATTTTTTATCAGTAAAGCATCATGACATGATGTCGCATTTTCCATTCGAACCATCTTAATGGTTGATTCCATTTTATCATGGACATGCTCGATATCATGAGCAGAGCACACCAAATGAGAGTGGAATGTATTGTAGGCTACCATCCAATCGTGTGGCAATTGTCATGTCATGATTGGACAACAATAAATACAAAAACAATGAAAAAGAAAAGGGTTTTTCTACATTTGTGTTTCAACTGTATCTTTTAGTACATTTATATTGATCATTTTAACAAAACAGAGGCATTTTAGATCCAACTTCTGAGGTGTAGATCAAGTTAAATTTTTGACAAGCAGAACTTTAGTTGGCTACAATGCAATGTGAACCTTTGTTCGTAGAACTGATAGCCCTAAGAGAAGTGATTCAATGCACGGGGATCAGTTTGTGAAAAAGAAACAAGAAAAGCTTACTTGGTCCCAGCCCAAAGGGGTAAGGTGAGCATCAAACAGCGCAGGTGACATGTACACACTGTAATCATTCTCGCCTTGCACATTGTGAATACCCTGGGCATGCCTCACCTGCAAACATCAATTGGTTACAATTAATCAGATTCAACATTCTTTTGTATCTTTCTCACAAGCTTGTCATCCAGTATTGAGGAAGTGTTGTACCAGGTATATGGTTTTGCAGCGGTGCAGAGGATACATACCAGTGCCAGAATTGGCCTCCATTTCTGCCCAAGATAAATAAATTCCATTGAAGCGTTAGGCAGAGAACGATAGTACTAAGAGAAAATTGCATCGTTGCCACCTGCACTTTCCTAAAATTGCAAATCCCCGCTAGTACTTTAAATTCTGCTAATTCACTACGTATACTTTGGTGCAAATTGCTACCTCTACTTTTAATTTTGGAACCTTGCCATCTGTACTTTTAAATTAAGCACTATTTGGTACATATACTATTAGGGAAATTCCTTATATGCCACTGAAAGTTTGCCTCATCTTTTATATGCCACTCATTTGTCTTACCAACATGTGGGCCCTAACCCCACATGTCGGTGACACATTCAGGGATTTCCCCAAATTCTAGTAGCATATAAGGAATTAATCCCTACACTATTAGGTGCATGGCAATAAATCAGTTCTTTCTTGATTATTTTTTTAGTGGTACAAGATGATATATTCACAAAAAAGTAGTAGGAATGCTCATATCGGCACATATCCTAAGCTATTTTCAAATGTTTCATGCAAATGAAGAAATTTCATGGTAATAACAGATGTTAATCTATTCTTGATTGGAAAGAATAGGTGGCAAACTGCCAAACAGAAGTACAGGTGGTAACTGGCATTAAATTGAAAACATGGTAGTGAATTGCCAAGACCAAAAGTATGGGTGGGTGCTGTGGTAGCAATTTGCTCTCGTACTAATCACGACAGTGCATTGCTAAAAGAGGGTGCTTTTCTTTTTGACAATTGCACAGATATTAAAGCATGAATGAAAGGTAGATGGTCTATTGGGAGACGCGAATAGGAATCCTTAGCTTTCAAGAACCGGTGGTGTGAAATATGAGCTTATTTCGTAATCAAGAAAGATTGTTCCTTGAGGTAATGTGACCAATAACAATAAGAATGTATGAGAAGGTGGTGAACGATAACAACATCCTTGGAGAAGAGATGCTGTTGGTGATCTCAACTCAACGCTGACAAAAGGGAGGATAATGCAGCCTAGGACTATGAGTAGTTGTTGTCTCCATTCTTCCTAGGAAACAGGGTAAAAAAGAAAAAGAAAGAAAGAGGAAGAGAAAGACGATGCGATCCACCGAACCAAATCAAACAAAACCAAACAGAAGAGACGGGAGAGTGAATCTGCCAGTAACATCTGGGTGGTGGCGGAGATAGATATAACTAACCGAGAATGAGATCTGGAGCTGAGGAAAGGGGGAAAGAAAAGAAAGAAGCGATGATGCCATGCAGATGCAGGAGGAAGAAGAGGGAGGGCATTACTGTAGTAACAAGGGGACGGATAGACGATCGTTGAAATCGAAGAAGTAGCACGAGCGGACACACGAATACAGTACTAGTAGGATCTAAGAAGAAGGGCTAAATCTAACTCATATCATTGACGGGAAAAAGAAGGCGGCGGCGGCGGCGGCGGCGGAGAAGAGAGAGAGGCCTGTTAAATACTAGTACCTGAGGAGGAGGAGGAGGAGGAGGATCTGTTGGTGCAGAGCAGTGGGGAGAAGGCGGCGGCGGATTTGTCGGTGCGGCGGGAGAGCCGCCTGACGGAGGAGGAGGAGGAGGAGGAGGAAGGGGAGATACGGAGGAGGCGGGGGGTGCTGCTGCTGGTAATGCTAATAGGAATACTAATGGGAGTATGCATCTTCCGCTTCCCCTCCCACAGATCTCTCCCTCGACTTGCCTGCCTTCTCAGTCGTCCATCTCTCTCTCTCTCTCTGTCTCAAAAGTCCAAGCGCAGTCCTACACTCCTACTTGTTCTTCTGCTAGGCAGGCAGGGACAGGGACAGAGTCTCACATATGGACGAAAATTGCTCGGAAATCTATGGTTTTTGAACGTATCGATGGACCGGTTAAATTCAAAAAAATAAAAAATTTATATTATATAAGTCGCTCGATTATCGGTGCAAATCGTTTAAAAATTGGCCGTCGAAAATTTTCACTTGAACGGTCGATTATCGGTGAAAACGGTTCATTTTCAATTCTTTTAATTTTTTGATATTTTAAAAAAACTTGATTTTGAAGCCCTTTGGTTTTTATGATTTTCGACCAATTTTCGATGAAAATCGGTGCTAACTGGGATTCGATTTTCAACTCAATTTGATTTGTAAACCCTGGGCAGGGCAACACAAATGAATGATTTGCTGCTCTCTCTTCTGCATTTTTTGAGTGATGATTTTGCTCCCTTTCTTGAGTTAACATTAATTAACAATATATATGTTAATAGTAATTCCTTTGGTTCCAATGCAGGTTGCTGCCTTCATCAGAGAATTTTTTTTAATAATACATTTTTTATTCAAAATTTTAAAAATATACCACCGAAAAAATTACAGAAATATACCCCTGTCGCCCGATGAAATGGCGACAGGGGCCTAAATTGCAAAACAAATGGGCGACAGAGGCCACGTCACCTCATCCTGCCGCCGATGAAATGGCGACAGAATCAAACAGTCCTGCCGCCTGATGACAGGATTAAATCGACTAACCAAAGGGCGATGGGGCGTGGGCCTGTCGCTGATCAAAGGGCGACAGAACGTTTATAAGACGCATGCGCCTAAGATTGCTCCTATTTCATCCAAACGAGAGCGAGTTGAAGCAGAGAAAGAGAGGAAGAGAAAGGAAGAGGGAGGAGAGAAGAGGAAAAGTGAGGGAGGAGACACTGTGCGACATTTTGAGGTAACTCTTCATTGTATTCTTTTTCTAGCAGTGAATAGTAGTAGATTAGAAATAATTTTAGATGTAGGTTACGGATAAATGTAGGTAAATCGATAGGTTATGGATAGATCTAGGTAAATTGATAGGTTACGGATAGAGAATTTTAGGTAAATTGATAGGTCACAGCTAGTTCTAGTTTAGAGAATTTAGATATTTTTTACGGATAGGAGTATATCGGTATATATTGATGAAAATGTAGTTAGGAATGTATATTTTTTTACAGATATAAGTACATTGATACGAATGTATATATTGTTAGGAATGAATGTATATTTTTTTACAGATATAAGTACATCGATACGAATTATTAGGAATGTAGATGTTTTTTACGGTTAGATATATATTTTCGTAGCATGTAGGTATAGCTATGTTACGTGACAGTATTTTTTACGGAAAATAATTAATTCGTGGGTGAATAAATGGATTCGGAGATATGACAGAACGAGTTCCATTTAGAATTTATTATGGAGAGGGGGTTGTAATGCATGGTTTGGAGGGTGCAGATCTTAGTAACATGCAGTATGTGGACAGAAGTTTGAGTAGAGTTGAGGAGCACACATTTGCTTCCGTGTTGAAATGGTTGTATTATACTTTTCGGATGGAACAAGAGAAGTGCGAGTTGAAGATATTTTGCCTATGTAGTATGCTAAACGCCCCTATTTATCGGAGCTAGTTGAGTGAAGGAACCTCATCGTGGAGATCATATGTGAGGGGGCGAGCAACAGGATGGAATCGGGTGCTTTTAGCGAGCATATGAGAGGATGTTGCCCCAAAGAAGCTTGGGCGTCGGTGAGTCTGATCGGCCTCAAAATGAGCTCGATTTAATGACACGAAATTGGGGGATCTAGCCATGAGCAAGATGTTCAAGAATGCAACGATGACATCATTTGCCAAAGTGGTGAATGATTGAGTTTCGGAGGATGATGAAAATGTTGGCCAAGAAACGCGGGACCGGTAGATGAAGGTGAGCAAATTGATGAAATAACAGCTAGGATGGAAGAGGAAGACCGTGAGTACAAAGAGAAAGAAAGAGGAGGACGACGATGAGTCGGATGAGGAAGATGGAGGTACAAAGCCGCTTGTGCCACGGTAGAGTGGAGCACGAACAATTTGATAAGTCGGTTGTCAATGAAAGCAACCATATACCTTGGCAATATAGTGATAATGAGGTTAGGCCTAACAAGTATGTACAGACAAAAGAGACTGCGAGGATGCCGTGAAAGATTGGGCTCTATCATTAAGAAGGACTTTCGGGGTTAAGAAATCCACCCCAACTTTATTCTGACGTGGTGTGTGAGATCCATGGGTGTCCGTGGAGAGTGCATCGCAGACAAGCCCAAATGGGACACCCATTGGCTATATTCAAAGGTTGAGCGACATACCAGTATGGTGAGGAAGCAGATGATGGCGCATGTGAACACATCATCCGGGTATGTCACGAACATCATGTACGCAGAGATAGTGGAGAACTGAGTTTTGAGCCCCATGCTATTATCCGAGCGATCGAGAATGATATCAAGACACAATTAGCTATGGGAAGGCATGGAGGGCGAAATGAAGGCATTAGAAATGAGGTTTGGGAAGTTTGAAGACTCGTACCATAACACCGCATTTGACTTTCGGTTGCATTGAGAGAAAAAAATCACAGGGCCTACTATGATTATCAAGATTGTTCGTCAATCAAGTGGCCAACTAAAAGGCATCTGAGGAGAGTGTTCTTCGCATTCGGAGCTTGCATTAAGGCGTTCTATCATTGTCGTCCATTGTTGTACATGGACGACACATTCTTGACGGGGAAATACAGAGGGCAAATACTGACAGCTGTGGGCGTCGATATAAACAACCAGATTCTGCATGTTGCCTTGCCTTCGTAAAAAGCGAGAACTATGAGAGTTGGCTGTGGTTCCTACGAAACTTGAAGATCGGGGTGGTCAAAACTCGTCCAGATAAAGTGCGTCTTTGCATGATGAGCATGCTTGGCTTGCTTAGTGCTATCAACCACCGCAAAGCAGGGAAGAGGAGTCATTCGATGGCCCGACTTGCGAGTCGATGGTGCATGAGGTATTTGGGTGCAAACTTCTATAAGCAATTCAGAACAAGCAACTCGATGAACATGTTCAAAAGACTATGTAACTACAACCAGGAGAGCACGTTCCGAACTCTGTGGAAAAATCTTGATGACCTGAAAGGAAACACAAGGAGCAGACGAACAACATTAGTGCCAGTGGAACACACGAGTAGGCGGACCCTCTTTTCCCCCTGCCAACAGAGGATGAGGCGACTAACCGTCGTCGGAGGCAAAGGCCAATCAACTGTTTCTCGAACTGGATCAAGCACGAACCGAAAGAGAAGTGGTCATTGTTATATGACACACATGGTGCCAGGTACGGTGTGATGACCACTAACTTTGCAGAAGTTTACAACTGGGTAATACGAGAGATGAGGTGTCTTCCGTTGGTAGGAATTGTCGAGGGAGTGCTGAGGGGTACAACCAAGTACTTTGTGGATTGGCATGCAGCTGCTGACATAGTAATGAGAGATGAGAAGTTCTTGTACTCTTCGATGATCACTAAATACATGGATGAGAAGAGTCGAAGGTGGCCAAACATAGAGCTATCAAAGTTGGTGCCGGGATCTTTGCGCCGAGGTGATCTGCAGGGATAAAGGAAGGCGTGGAACCAACCAGAGGGTTGTCACCCAGGAGTGCATCTTACAGGCTGAGTGCAAATGCTCGTGCAACAAGCCATACCTTTTGCATAGGCCATGTTCTCATATCATAGCCGTATGTGCTTTATTTGGAATGCAACCTGGTACGTACCTATCTGAATATTTCATGAAGGAAAGGGTGATGGCAACTTGGAGCGAGGAGCTTTATGGTTATGGGACTTTGGGTTCTTTCACCACAACTCCTAGTGTTGATGAAAGGTTCTGGGTCCCTGATTTTGACGCGAGAAGAGGGAAAGCAGGGCGTCGAAAAACAAAGTGTATAAGAAATGACATGGATGAGTCAGAAGCTGGCAAACGCGTGAAGAAATGCTCATTGTGCAACCAACGAGGACATATGTTCAAGAACTGCGAAGCACAAAACGAAGAAGATGAAGGAGGAGATGGTCACCCGACGGTGGGGGAAGGATCGTCCTCTGCGAGGACTGCTGCACGACACCATCGCACCAGATGACAAGCAGTTTGCATTATCATATGTCATATATCAAATTTATATTTCATCGATGTAACGTGTGTTGTATGAACTCTGTTTTGTAGCTAGCTGTTGTGAGTGTTGTGTCTTGATAAATTATTGGAACTGTTTCGATATATTGTAATGAGCTTCTCCGTTTTTTATGTGTGTATTTGTTTCAATATATTGTTGTGATGCTTGTGTAGTTTTACGGATTGTTTTGTTTACATATGTATTTCGGTTCTAACTTTCATTTTTGTAAATTGCAGGTATGGCTCACCAGCAGGGAGATGACGAGTGGCCGTTCGAGTTGCTGGACCCGGTCGTCGGCAAGTGGTCACCGTGCCTGCTTTGCCACTTCTTGTCCCAGAGGAGGGAGGGACCATGTGCAATTGGCGTCCTTGACCTAGGCCAGTATGCTTGAACTGACGGCCCGATCCGCGTTGGATCCCCAGGTAACATATCAAGAAGCCTTTGGTCCTCGAGGTTGATCTCCTCGTCATACCACTTCTCAAATTCACACAATGGCGGAGGCGACTGCATGAAACATAAATTAGCAATGTTTCATTTACAAATATGATTGTTACCAGTTGGCGATTCTTCAGACTCTTCTCCGGCGGGTCGAATTCGTAGTCGCGGCACATCCAATACCTCCTCTTCCAAGTTGGAATTTTCCAAGAATATACAAGCCTGCAAGGATCTCTACACAGGCACATCGGTGGGACAACTCCGAAAGGTACGAAGAGGTCCTGGTACGCGATGTTACGCGGCCACTCCGAAGCACTTCTCTCTTCTTTCGCCTTCCCCTTTCCCTTTCCACTCGCACGCCTCGGCATTTTTTCTCTCTTCTTTTCTTCCTTCATTTCTCCCTTCATTTTTTTGGCTGGATGATTGAAGAATTCGATGATTGAACACAGTGCCGGACGATTGGTTAAATAGAGGGAAGAGCTGCTATCGCCATATGGTTGGGCGACAGGGGTGCGCGTCTCCCCTGTCGCCCAACCATTCATCGATTTATTCCTTGTCGTCATTTCATCGGGCGACAGGCTTCTATCGCCATTTGATCGGGCGACAGGAGGCCGGGGGGGCATCCTTGCTATATGGTCCGGCATTATTACACTTGCCATATTTGTTATAGTAAATGAGGGATCCACTGAGAATGTAATCTGCTCCAGTGCTATGACAGGTACTTATAGAAATGTTTGAGAAAGGCTGCAGAAGTACGAGGACATACCATATGGGCAAGGGCACCAGACAACGCAGACCATTATAATTCTGAACCAAACCTCACTGCATTTTTTTGTGATGGAGGAGACTATGATATATACTATGGCCGTTTTTTTCCTCAATTGGTAACCCCCAGGTGTTGGTGGATCATACTGACAGTGTAGTGATATTAACTAGGTTGGTTTTTGAAGGTTCAAATATTGCTGTTAAGGTCAGTTATTATTGCTAGTTCATGAACTATATGTAATTGAACTCTTGGGTTTTACTATTTGCTGTCTTTTAATCTTTTCACTTTAATCAGTTTAACCTCCCCGCTTTATGTACTATTTGCTTAGCGTTTCTTTAGAAAAACAAACAAGGGAGAGCTACTAATGCAGGTGAAACAGTGTATTTTCACGGGAGATTTACTAATGCGGGTGAAACAGTGTATTTTCACAAAGTTTACTTCTGTAGATACAGTAGCCATTTCCACTGCGCTATGACTTGTCAGTAAGGTAGTATGCTTTGTTAGTCTTGGTAGATCTATATGGATTCTATCACAGGTTATCATTTCACTATATCGGAGTTGAAAATACTGTGACATTGATATGTTTTTAGTTTCTTAGCGGCGGTTACCTATTGATATATGCATTGAAAAGTTCAATGGGTGCAATGTAACTGAAATAATGTTTTCCACATGGTATAGGCCAAGGCCTAATTCAGTTGGTAGATCCATGGCTGAAATCAAAGTTAGTTGTGTTAATTCAAATATTGCACCTTGCCTACTTTGTTTACTCTTCATTCTTTATTTCTCTTTATCTAGAAGTAATCAGATTGATTCACTTTTTTTAAGCTGAATACCATTCTGCTTCCTTTACTCTATATTGAAGCTGAGGAATAAATGATGCTTTGCTATATAGGACAGAGCAGTATAGAATTGTCAAATTCAAGGTTGCTGTATTGATTGTTGTGATACCAGCAATGCTGGGCATAATGATGCAATATTGATTGTTGTGATACCAGCAATGCAAGCTGCTGATGTTGCATCATCTCGAGCTCTTAGACTAGCAAAGGATATCGATCCAGATGGTCTGTCATTTGAATATGATCATATATCCTCTGCAGTAGCATAGCCACACTCTTTGTAGCAACTGATGTTTTCATGCCACAGAAATATATAATTACCGCACTAGCATTTTTATACTCTTTTTGGCTGTTTCTTATGCAAGTTTTGTGTCAATTGAATTTTGGCAAAGTGTGTCCTAATTATTCAATCTGCCTTTCCAGGTCTTATTTCTTATGTACCACTATTTTGTTGCCTCAGAGATATACAATGCAATTCGTGTGTTCATTCTTTGCCTATGTCTGGATGATGGATTTGGGAATTTCTCGATTATTATATCAAGAAAGATTTTAGTATTGCAAGATTTGCTCAGGTGCCCATTCTATCTCAACTTTTATTTCTTCTATGCTATAATAAGTGTAACTCTCCTTGATTTCTTGTAACCATCTTGAACACTAAAGACCAGCAACTATACTTTTAATGCAGATGATGTGGAGGCTAAATTTTTAAAATATATTTACATTTTTTTAAAAATTTAAAATATTATTTTCGTCGGCCTAGGCCGACGAAAATAGAACAAAATTGCCGACGAAAATATCTTTTCAAGAGGAATTTTTTATATTTTTTAAAATTTTAAATATTATTTTCGTCGGCCCGATATTTTCGTCGGCCCAAACCGACAAAAATATGATATGCTGCCATGTTAGTTGGAGCGGGGATGAACACTATTTTCGTCGGGAACGTCAGTTTTTGGCCGATGAAAATAGTGCGGATTCCTGTAGTGAGTGCTCCCTACTAAGTGTGCTGCCATATCCTCACAAAGAAGAGGTGTCGAGTCACCTCCCTCTCTCTTTGCAGTTTGTGCGTGCATAGAGGGTTCAAATCCAGTTTACAAGCAACAAGTAAAATTAGGCATTCAATAAGTAGCCTAGCTACCACCTAGCAAAATTTGTTCTTTCTCTTGACGCGCTTGATCAGTGCATATATACATGCGCTACTAGTATACCAAAATATGAACGTCATTATATTGCTATAGAGGGTGGATAGGATCCGGCGGTTGACCGCATGCATGGGCTGAAGCCGAACCGAGTCCAACAGTACTGAGGCCTGTGTTTGAGGCAGCAAGTAGTTGCATCCAATCAAATTATTCTAGCCAGTAGTAACAGGCTAACAGCCAATCGTAATACTGTGTGCGCATTAATATGTATGCGTACATACATACACGAAGGAAGCAAAATGCAGACCACGCCCACATGCACGGTGCTGTTTATATATCATCGGTTCATGTACGTAGGGATGGATGGACCATACATGCATGATGCATGGCCCTCCCTCCCTCCACGTGGATTGTCGTTGGGATCTCCCCAACCCATGCATGATCGATCCCTTTGTTATTATTAACTAGAAATTTTTTTGCGGCGTTCCTTTTTTTGTGGCGTTTTATTTTTTAAATTATCAAAATAATGAGCGAAACGGCTGAAAGAATACAAAATTTTTCACGGCGTAACACGTCGTGCGTGTCGTTTTTTCGAAGGAAAATTTTCTTTTTTTTTTCGGTGCCGTTTAATTTTTTAAATTGCCGAAGTAATGAGCGAAGCGGGGAAAAACAGAGAGATAGAGTTGTAGAAATATCTCTTTCGACAAATCACTTGGAAAATATTGGAGACCGACCTGGAAAAGTGCGGCAGGGAAAAAGTCTAGACGGAAAAGGGTGAAAAATTATTAGAGATGACAACCTTCTTTTGCCGAGTCTAATACTCTATGCGTTTGTTTAAAAAATATTAGAGATCGAGATGGGAAATCGAGATGGGGAAAAAGTCTAGAGATAGAGCTACACACATATTCCTGGTGACGAAAATATTTTTTCCCGCGAAAAACGGAGAAAGGACCTAGACGTAAGGAGTAAGGACCTAAATGTTACGTTTTTGGACTTATTCGCTATCCTGAAAAATTAGAAAAGGGCTTGTTCGCGATTTGAATTTAACGGGAGGTTTTTTCCGTAAAATGGCGCACGAGGGACCAAAACGCAATTTTGGAGGGGAAAATCTTCCCCTCACAAAAAATCGCGAAGGGCCTATTCGTAATTTCTAAAAGGACCGAATCGCAAATTTTTTTTTTGAGCTGAGCCGGCCGGCCGGCTCAAGCCGAGCCGCCGGCTCGGCTCAAACGCTTGTGGAGGCGTGAAGTCTGCAAGAAACAATAGAGGTATAATTAGCATGCTAGCAGTTAACTGCATGTGCTACAAAACTACTAAGGCTATTCCCAGTGCATGGTAACATATCTATTTAATGCATGTCACATAAGTATTTTTGATGATGTGGCAAGAGAGTTAAGAGGGGAGAGAAGAAAGCTGTATCTTGAGGAAGATACCACTTGGGCACGAAATCATAGACATTGAAACTTGAATCATCTAAGTGGCCCACAATTATATGACATGACAGCTTTGGATATTGTGGCAAGATACAATGCACTGTGAATAGCCTAACAAAACAAAGCTAGCTCGAATTAACCGTGCATACAAAGCATTAGCATAAGTCTTAATTGCTTCTCTAATTAAAACCGCACAAAGCATTAGCATAAGTCTTAATTGCTTCTCTAATTAAAACCGCATTCATGCCACTGTCCTCCTCCTCCTCTGTTAAGCCTGTTTTCATATTATAAGCGCTAGTCTCCATAATGATACATACCATGTTAGTGATATGCTTTTGAGGCAATCATGAAAATGATTGTATCACATTAATATTTATAGAATAATATGATTATTTTATCTATTGAATAAATACCATTAGTATCAATCAACAAGTATGTGACTTGTTTGTAAAACTCCTTATTCATATTTTGATATTATTCTAAATTATCCCTGAACTTTATATCATCATATAGATACAGCTTTTTGGAGATATGCCTAGAGGTAATTATAGAGATGATTATATTTTCTTACATTTATGATTTATTATCTTGTTCCATGAATAATATCATTATTATTTATTAGCAAGTATGTGACTTGTTTATGAAACTCTATATATGACTCTGTGATGATTGTTCTAAAGTGGTCTCTAGTCGATAAACATACAAGAACATATATAAATAGGTTAGCATATGTATTGGTTGATGACCATGTTTCACGGGTCATGGATGTAGAGATATCAAACCAATAATATGGACACATGTTGAAGAACATGCAATTGGATTGACCCACCATGAGACGCTGCAAGAACGTTGTATTCTTACTTGTCATTAGTTGGTCTCATATACAATATGTATTGCTATATCCTTAAACTTGTGGTTGACATATGTACTCGAAATGTGTAATGACTTACTTAGGGGTTGCCAAACACTACTTCGTAATTGCATAGTTATAAGCGTGACTTTCGAGTATGTTGTGAAGTATGCTGCGAGGTATGACCGATCAAGATAAGATTTTCCCTTCATTCAACGAGAGAGATATCTCTAGACCTCTCGAGTGGTTGGATTCTGAAAATGCATAGCCATGCTACTAGCGGTCAAAAAGTTAACCGTAGTCGGAGATTCCTAGTCACGTAATCGAGAAAGAGTGATCAAGCTATCTAAACAAGGGTGGCATATTCTCACCTTGAGTTTGACTAATATCGTGAGGTAAAAAGAAATGTATAATACTAAGCATTGTTAAGGTTCGTCTAATGTGATATTTACATATACTCGGGAGTCGGTAAGTTTTGCTATGGACCGCTACTGATTAATAGTCGAGTAAGAGTACTCGGGCTATGTCTAAGTATACATGAATCTATAGGGTCGTACGCTTAAGGGTTTTGGACTTAATTCGAATGGTGATCCGAGTTTTGATGGTCTTCATGTTCCTAACACTACTACAGGCTGCCTCATCCGCGACCCCCCATCACTGCCGGGTAGGTCCGAGGCGGCAGTGATAACATTATCACTGCCGGTTCTAAATTCAACCGGTAGTGATAATATTATCACTGCCGGTTCTAACTTCAATCGGCAGTGATAAGAATAGTATAAATTTTCCGCAGGAATGGAGGCAATATCATTGCCGGTTTAATAGACAACCGGCAGTGATAAGAAGATATCACTGCCGGTTTATATGTAAAACCGGTAGTGATTTATCATTGTCGGTTCGTCTATAAACCGGTAATGATAAGACCATTTTCTCTGTCGATTTTACTATAGAACCGGTAGTGATATTACTGTTCCCCATTATTAGTTCGATACAGAATATAAGAAACATTGTAATTTATCTCGCACAGAACATATGAAAGCATAATTAGTTAAAAAACAGAACATATTAAAAATTTGTAATTTATCTCGCACAGAACATTTACAAAATTTGTAATTTGCAGGATATGTATTAATTAAAACACAGAACATTTACAAAACATAATTAGGTATATCGTCCATTATTACATATTTAGTCCTAATTATAACAGGCCAACGGCTATTAATCGTTTGAAACCCAAAATGGCGCGAAATCCTATATCCAAAAGTTGTCATCGTCGTCGTCGTCCTCCTCCTCATCGCCGGAGCTGCCGCCTGATGACTGATCGGAGTTGCGGCGGTGCTCGTCCTCCTTCTCCTCCGAATCTGATTCGGTGGCGGAGTTGGTCTTGCCCCAACGCCGCAGGACCTCGCTGCCGTCGCTGTCGTCGTCGTTGCCCTCATCCTCCTTTGCCTCCTCTTCCTCCTCCTCCGCCTCCACCTCCTCCTTCTCCTCCTCCTTCTCCTCCTTCTCTAGTGATGGAGCAGAGCTTTGCCCAATACGTGCTCGCTTCTTAAGGGGTGCCATTCTTGCAACATAGAGTGAATTGTGAGGAGTGGTGCTTCAGATTAAGAAATGGGCATTATATAGAGGTAGAATGGGAAGGGCAATAGTTGGCGAGAGGAATGTGAAGCGCAATGGTTGGCGCAGAGAGGAATGGGGAAGCGCAGAGAGAAACCAAGTACAACGGTTGGCCAGCGCTTGGAAGGTTGACGATCACCGCCGGTTTGTATTACCAACGGCGAAGATAATCGACTATCACCGCCATTTATACCCAAAACCGTAGTGATATATTCTTCCGGTTTAATTTATAACCCAGTGATATTGAACTTTTTCGCGATTTTCTATTTAACCAAAGATGATATGTATTTTCTGCATAACCCAATTTTCCGCAACCCAATTATAATACTAATCATACAAGTGTAAAAGTGTTGTACCAAAAGAGTTAAAATAAAAAATTATAATACTATAATAAATTGAGTAAAGGATGCAAGATGGGGAAGGAAACCGGTACCATGTGATATATACTATCTTAGCTCGAACTACATGTTTTTTTCTTCTTTTTGTAAATGTAAGAGAGGGGAAAACTGCTGTGATATATGCTGCTTTGGAGAAAGACAAAGTAAAGATGGCCCAATTATTAATGAGTCGAGTTCGTTGTTGACTTTGTTGGAGAATCTCAATCCCATCATCGCCGGCCGCTAATATAACTTGTTAATTTCATAATTAATTAACTTCGAGTTAGACCATGTATTATCGATTTTGATTATATATATTCCATGCCATTCATGATCCAAATGGCACTCTTAACGATCTCCCTCAAATTGCTTCTAAACTAGTAGTACAATGCTATAACTAACCAGACTAGGGTGACCAGTGATCACGGTAATACAATTCATAAGGGTGGATGTAAATCAATAGGTTGCATAGCTAATCCCAAGGTAATAAAACAATTGATAATTCAATAAGCATGTAATAATTTTTAAAAAATAACTTGGTAAAGCTGGGTGCAATATGATAATTCAATTAGCATGTAATATGGAACAAGCTCTCCCCCTTCTATGCAACCGATCGAGGTGTCAACGTCTATATGCAACAATCAATGGAAAAGAAATAAATACAAAAACAGAACAAAATAAACTCCAAAAATTATAATAAAGCACTAGAAGGTAGGATTTGATTTTAGATGGGTTTAGAAACTAGAATGAGCTCAATCGAAGTTTGAACGAGGGAGAATAGGTTGTGGAAAGTGGCTCGAGTTGCTAATTCAAAAAATTAACAAAGGAAACAGAGTGTTCAGACTAATAAGTGGGGCCAAGTAATATTTCGAGAGTCTTTTATTTTCATAATTTTTGAAAAAAGGCAGAGGGGCTAACGAGTAGGACCCACGGCCTATGCCTATAGACAAGTCTGCAGACTAGGGATTATGGGTCTACGGTTTGGACCTAGGGCAAGGATTTGTTGATAGGATGGCGATGCTTAGGTGGGCTAGTGTGTGGCAGCCACATAGTTGACACGCCAGCAACTTTGCTCGGGGACGTCAACAAAAATGAGCAAGGGAGAGGGCTCGCTCAACATGGTGTGCCTGCCCTAGGAGTGAACGCGATGGCTGATACAATAGGCTATGCATAGGGGTTGATGGTCGACGGAGGTGATTGACGGCGAGGAAGACGAGGCAGTGTAGGATTGAGTGTCGGGAGGCTTGGATATGGTGGCCTTTGACCAAACCTGAAGGGACAGTGGGGAAAAAAGGCTATGGGGGCAAGGCTGGGGAAGACGATGGTGGGGTCCAGGGCTCATTGATGGCTGTGAATGGTGGCAACGAAGCTTGGTGTCGTTGGTGGCTTTGAGCTTCAGATCCACGGCGGTGGTGATAGGAGGGGAAGCCCTAGGATTTGGGTCAAGGTTCAAATTTTCGTTTGCATGAGAAAAACCGGACCAAGCCGAAATCCGAAATTTCAGCCGAAATTCGGTAATTTCAGCCGAAGAAGATTCAAAATTCAAATCCAGTTTGATTTCCACCGAAATTTCCGAATTTCGCCGAAAATACCTGAAATTTCACCGAAATTTCCCAAAATTTCAATCAAAATGAACTGACTGAAAATTGGTTTAAACGATGTCAAAAAATTTTGAAATTGTTTTTTTAGGTTTTTCACACATTAGATATGTTTTCATAAAATTTTCAGGTGATTATCAATTCTGTGGATTTTTAAAAAACTCAAACATTGGTACTGTCCCGATGAAACGTTGATCAGCAAGTTTGAACCGGAAGAAAAATAGTACAAACGATGTTAGAACATTTTGAAATTTTTTATGAAGATTCCTAACATATTTATGATATTTTTTAAAAAATTTAAGATGATTATCAAATGTGAGTAATTTTAAAAAATTCAAACATTGGTACTATCTTGGTAAAGCGCTGAGTGGCAAGTTTTATCCGAATGAAAATTACAACAAACGAGGTTATAAAATGTTGAAAATTTTTCTAGATGGTTCTGACACAACCTTAATATTCTCATAAAATTTTAATATGATGATCAGGTGTCACGAATTTTTAAAAATTCCAACAGTGGTACTATCCTGTTAAAAGGCAGATGATCAATAATAGATTTACTTTAGCAATAAGAAAGGTTTAAATTTTTCAAACATTTTACATAAGGGTGACAAGAAAATGGTTAATATCTCATAAAAATTTTGAATCATGATAATGCTCCAGCAAATTTATAAAATTCGTAGAACATACAAAGTGCCATTTATGTTCTTTCTCTGTTTGATTTTTGAAATATAATACAACAAATTAAGTTCAATGTCAGAATTAAATGAAAATATTCTCTCATAAATTAAATCTGAAAATTTTATATTATCTTAAACAACAATAAATGCATCAAAATTAAAAATATTAAAAATTAATAAATTAATTTAAGATATTTAAAAATTCAAAAACGGAGAGAATTGAAAACTAGTACTTTGAATGTCGACTTTTTATAAATTCCTGGAGAAATATTTTGAGTTGAAAATTTTACATAAGAATTGTTAGATCAAATAAATTTGAAAAACAAAATTTAAAAAGTTATAAAAATATTTGAATTGCCTGATAAATCCTTAGCTCGAATGAATTGATTTTTGAAATATAATACAACAAATTAAGTTTAGTGCTTACTGCATTGATAGATTTTATTGAGAAAACCAAGGAAGTTGAAATTTTTTTAAAATTTTATATAATGGTACTGAGGAAGTTCTTAATCTGTCATAAAAATTTTAGATGATGATCACACTCAAAAAAATTTAGAAAAATCTAACAAGTTTACTGTCCCAATTATGTCCATTCTGTTTTTGATTTTTTGAAGATAACAAATGATGTTAAATTATTTTGAAATTTTTTTTCTATGATCCCAAATAACAAGGGATGGTACCATAATTCGTTTAGATGATTATCAGGCTTGTAAAATTTTGTAAAAATCTGAGAGTGTTTCTGCTCAAATTTTAAAAAATCTCAAAAAATTAGTTTTTCATCAAATTTTCATGTAACAAGACTTTGTTAAGGGTTATTGGACCCATTCCGTTCAAATCCGGCCAAAACATTTGAAAATCCGGATTAAAAACCCGAAATTTCAGCGAAAGCTATCTGAATTTCGCCGAAATTTCCGAAATTACTGTAGCAGTTACTGTAACAAAATTAAAATTTTTAAAATTTCGAATTCAGCCGGTATATCCAAATTCGGGGGAGGGGGGGGGGTGAAAAGCGAAATTTCGGCGAGTCGGCCGTTTTTGATCCCTGATTTGGGTTTTGCTGGCGGTGGGTGTGGGGGTACGGAAATAGAGGGTGGCAAGGCTTTTTACAGGCAGAGTCGTGTGTGTGACATACTAGCTAGTATATGACAAATTAGTGACATATTAAAGGAGTAGAGATCAGATCTTATCAACCAAAGTAATTCTAAAACACTAGCATTACACGCGTACGCAAGCTCGATAAAATATTTCAAATACCTATTAAAGTTGTGTAAGAGTGCTGTTTCAAACGCCACGTTTTATTTCTTCATGCACAAATGATTAACACTCATCGTTCTAATGGCTCTCTGATACCTGAGTTTCATTTTTTTTTCCTTTCTCAACATTGAGGTACGGAATTGTCTGAGCTATATTTCGTAAAAATGTTCTTTCAAGGAAAATCAAGTTAAGCAACATAAAAAAGTAGTATGTTAAATGATATTCTAGAATACAGCGTGATATCAACACGACCTAAATAATCCGTAGATTATAATGTGCGAGTTCATAAAAAACAATTAATTATAGACACTCTACGTTGGGACTATGCGTTACACTTACCCCCGCACAGGGTCTCTTTGTAATTTTTTAGGATCTCTTTGTAATTTTGGAAATTTTGGAAGAGGCTGGAAAAGAGGTGGTGGGAGGGGCTTGAACATAATTTTAGAATTCTCAAAGGATGTTTTGCAAAACGGATAACGTGACACTACTTGGCCACGGAATCCCTCATGCTTTAATATAGGTAGTATGTGAAGAATCTAGAATTATATCTATTCAGAAAGGAATGGATTACTTAGCTATGATAAAGAAAGGTAATATATTATTTTATAGATGTGCCTTAGTGGAAGTGAAAGAAGCTGTATTCAGAAGATGGATTACTTGGCTAGGTCCTATCCACTAGATGCCCTGACGGGAGAGAGGGAGGGGGTAACCAGTATGTGGGGCGGATGATGACAAAAAGTGATGAGATGAGATGAGATGAAAGGGAGAAAGAAAGCAGAGTAGCAAGCAAGAAACGAAGATACCAACCAAACCAACCGACCGAATATATTCGCTGGTAGTAGGACCGCCTCGCGGTTGGCTCACTCACTTTCGGGGGTTTTGGTTATCTGCCACTCCTCATATTGCCATTCGTTAAAATGCCACTCGGACCCACTGTCATAGACACAGAAGGCCCCACATGTCATTGAGACAGGAGTGGCATTTTAACGAATCGCAATATCAGGAGGGGCATATTACCAATTTTTTCCTCACTTTCTCATCACGAGCGAGCACAAGGGAAGGGAAGGGAAGGGAAGGGAAGGGAGACATTATTAATGAATGGTACACAGCTGAGCTGACCAAATTGGAAACTGATCTTTTTTCAGAGAAATGACCGATAATCGATCCGACGTCTATTCAGAAGATGGATTGCTTTGTCGCCTCCTGCAGCCTGCAGCCGCCATCTTTCTCATCGGTAACTTTAACTGCTACTCTGCACTCTGCACTGAAGTAGAACAGTCGAGCAGAGCGGAGTACTCGTAGAGGGATTTCACTCGTAAACTTATCATTTGTGACGAACCATCTTTCCAGGAGATATGTTTAGATACCTTAACAAGTATCTAGGATTTTAACTGTAGGTAATTAAGTGATCATTGCTAGGTATAAGAGCGAAATTCAACTGCTTTATAAAAAATTAAGGCCTAACGGTCAGAGTTTTACAAAAATAGGTGCGGCTACACTGGATACATTACAGAAACTCACATAGGAAAGCTTGAGCAAATAGACCAAGGCTTCAAAACTAGATGCTATCGCCATCTATGGACTTCAGGAAGTCATCGTCTTCTTGAAAATCTAGGGGGGAAGTACGAGGCAAGAGTGAGTACACAATAGTACTGAACAAACCACACGGGAAAATCTGAATAATATATGCAAAGAATGACAAGAGGTTGGTACAGGTTTTAAGATATTGCGGATGGAAGTGTTAAACTCAGTTTTATATTACATTTGAGACACAAACCAAATACCAGGCATTTCCATAGGGTTTTAGCAAAGTTCAGCTTTACAGCAAATTCTATTTTTGAAAATTACTTAAACATGGTTACGGGAATCATCCCAAATTAACTCAACTTCATTGGCCGGAAGCACGGCATATTCAAATACCATTTAGATCACTCTGCAGAGCTGCTCAGCTTTACCCACAAGATATCTACGGTCGTCAGTGCCACGTGATTAACATGCAACTTAAATGCATGCGGCCGGACCGAGATGATCATACTCTTTCGTTGGATTTCCCCACTTTAGTCCCTACCCAGTAGGGTTCGAGAATCCACATTCTCCAGGACCCACTGGCTGAGGCAAGAGATGCGATCTAGTCGCTGTGGATATTACTGTTGTGAGAACCGGTGAATGGTTGCCCCATTTTCGTTCCACCCCGATCGCTCTACGATCCATTTTTCCAAGTGAGAATGGCAGCTACCACCCATAGGTATTCCAAGGAGAAATACAAGGTACTGAGCTACGTTGGGATAGATCAACAGGGCCGACTGGCCCAACTTGTGGTTGAGTGGGAACTGAAGTTATTTACTTTGCCCAAGAGAGTCGGTCCTTAAGTGCTTGAGACTAGCCCATTCCATACCACCTGCCCTAGTACCTACCGTACCATCCACCAGACCAACATATAGGCTTTGTCATCGGTCGGGGGGCGAACTGACATCCACTTCACGTGGGTAGTCCTGAACAAGAACGTGGCCGATAGGACTTGTCCTGAACAAGAACGCATTAAGAGTGTCCGACCAAAAGTAATAAGCCATAGCCTCTAAGGGCTCATTGGCCTTGGGATCGGCTAAAGAAAATGGAAGGTATTCTGCTATGCCCATCTACTCTCATTGGGGCATTTTTACTACCGCTAGCTGATTATACCAGTCTCTCCATCCTTTGAATGTTGTTGGCCAAGCCCTAAACCTCTTACTCCACCCGCCTATGTTATACATAAGGCGTTCAAAGAAAGTCGAGGAATTTCTTATTCTATAACAGCCGATGGGTCAAGATTTCCTATTGGGCCTAGGTAGTACTGATTGTTGCTATCAGGTACGGGGATGAAAACCTATTGAGGATCCATTTCTATTGGGCCGATTGGAGATTGGTCAAGCCAACAGAAGGTGAATGGAATTGGGGCTTAAAGTCCAAAAGCGAGGATGAAGCCGATGGCAGAAGAGTTGAGAGTCAAGTGCCCTAAAAATGACAAAAGCAAATAGAGGTATTTATAGGGAGGTAAACCCGGTGCCATTGGTGAGTAAACTTTTTCTAAAAACTATTGCAAAAAATAGCGTGTTCACATGATTTTTGGCACAATAAATAGAGCAGTTACCAAAGATGGCAGTGAGAGTAATTCATGGCTAAACCGATAAAAAAGATTTTTGGAAGATAACATATTATCTCTGAAAAATAGGGGGCATATGTTAGCACCAAAATTTGGCAAGGCATAAACGATTTGTTAGGCCAGGGATGAAATTGAATATTTCTAGCCGATGTTGGTTAAAAATGGAAAAGTTAAGTTAAAATTAGAATTCTAGTTAATATTGATTCAAAGATAGAATTTTATTTGTAAGAAATAGAGGCCAATACGGTTCATGATTTGTGACGGATCGAAGAAGGATATGATCGGCATACACGCTATAAAAGGGGATGAGGTGAACCAAACAACAATCAATCAATAAACTCCCATCTACTTTTTATCTATTTTTTTGTCAACTAGCAATAGCTATTGTAACTTAGAATCTCCCTTGTAATTCATTCTTGATCAATAAAGTTGCACATCGCCGATTGTTGATCGTCTTCAATTACACCAATTTATCCAGGTTTACTTTTCTCCTATCTTTTTGTGCAATGCCTTTTTTGGGAAAATATGCCTTTACCAAATCATCTATTCAGCCATAACGAGGTGTTTAGATTTATCGTCACTTATGATTTAATCAGCTCATGTAACTATTTAGATTTTTTATCAATTGTTACATTAAATCAGTTTTGAGCATTATTTTGATATATCTTGTCGATTGCAGGATCAACGGGTGGCACGCCACAAACCAAACTTGAGCTCAGCATTCACTTGTGTTCAGGCTGATCAATCTATTGTCACATTTTTTGACACTAATAGTATCAAAGGGACAGGAGACAGGGATTTAACGCAAAAAAAACCTGCAAAAAAAACCACAGATGCACAAAGGCAATTTCACTATAAGACGAGATGTTTACAATGAAGCGCTTGCTTTTCCTCTAGACTATAGGAACATATATATAGTGGTATATGGTAGATTCAGTGTAGGAGTATATTTGCGATGAGGTAGAAAATGAATTCATATCAAACTCAATCTTCAACAATCTCCACCTTGAGATGAATTCCTCTTGTACCCAAAATATAATGCAACTCTTCTCGAAACAAATCATCATGAATATCTTGTGCCTCAAAAGTCCAACAAACTAATTTCAACAAGAAAGACTGGACAGTCTTATCCAAATGCTTCTCATAAACTAAAACATCATTTGTGGTGCTTGATAGATAGCGAAGAACTCATATCATGTATATTTCATATGCTCTATTTGGAACACAAAATTTGACAAGCAATACTCATTGAAAGAGTAACTTGCACGTATAGCCATCACGTACGTCAAACTACTGAATTTGAAGATAATTAAATTTCATGCCATGGCTAAAACTACTCCTACAAAACTATCAAGTTAAAAGAAACTGTCTTGCCATCGATTGAGTATAAATTACGGTAGACCCCTCATATCGAGTTATGATAACTGGATAACATTGTAGTATCCACGCAGAAGCAAATTCCTCCGTACACTTCAATCCTTCATCTTAAACTGATATTGGAGCAAAAATATCACTTTTGAACAATAAAACTCTAGATAGTATAATGTTAGCTACCATTAGGGTGTCAACAAATTTTTAAGAATTATTGTTGCCAAAGTCTTCATAATGGTCGCGCAAATGATCCAAAATTGCAACATATCCAAATGGTGATTGAGCACCAAATTTATTTGTCTTCTCAACTAATATTATTTTTTTTCAAAGTCTTCTCGATCAAGCATAGCCCAAATTAACTCATTGTGTTGAAAATACCTATAACTCCCATCTTAGGCTCTTTATTGAAAGATCTTACTGTAATAACCCATAATAGATGATGGATCATCAAAGAAATTGCTAATGATTAATCTCACATTGATACCAGCAATAATAGGCATAACGGCTTGAATTGTAATGAAATCCACCTCCAACGGAAGAACTACGATGATTGACTGTAGTAAAAGATGGTCAATAGAGATGGCATAGAACGACACCTGAGCATGGTGCTAGACAGCGCGAGCAACGGTGTTAGCAAGCTTTTGACGCTGGAACAGTCACTGGATAAAGTGCAGGTCAATGCTCAATATGAAGTTGAGTCTTGGAACGAAGTTGAGGCAAGTCGAAATCGCCGAACTGAGACTTCTAAATCTCCAAGCATATTGAATTCCATTTATATTGGTTGTCTTCTTTTTTTCCTTGCTTAGCTGCCGCTTAGAAGGCACCTTTTTCCTCTTTTACTACGTAACCGCAACTCTACATGAACCACATACTATGCACACACTGTTGCTTTCGCCTTTTTTCTTCTCTGCAGTTTTTTTTTGTTGTCGATTGAACTGTTGAAGCATCTAGGCCTCCAATTTTATTTAGGTTTCGGTAATTAATGACAATCAAGATTAAAGGACTAACATATTCTTCTAAGTGTATAAGAAAAGGTTGGCCCTCGTCATTTGACATGAAAAAGGTGGAAACATGAACAAAGAGTATATTATGGATTCAAACTCAAGGCCAAGGTTTAAATGTTCAAGGACCTTTTCATACCTTTTACCGATCTTGGAGTTTACAGAAAAGATCGGGTTGTTAGAATAGGTGTCGTACTATTAAGAGGGATTGATGTCAAGTAGCTTGAATATGCTTAAAGGCCACGTGACTCAAAGTCTCATTGAAATTGACAAATATTTGCATATAAAAAAGTTTTTCTGAAAAAATTAATGATTATTTTGCTTTATCGGCACTATTAACGTGTTAAGTTCAGTACTACTGCAGATCGGCAGTACCACCCTTGGTAAGGTAGTCTTTTTCTAGAGAATGCCTTTTCCTTATGAAATCCTTGTTTCTAATTTGTTGGCACTACCGCTTCTTGCATGTCAATAGTGCAGCGTACTGTAGCAACGGCTAGTTCCTAGAGCAAGAAAGAGCTACCACTACTGATCAAGGAAGGCTCCATTGCACAAGTATCCGGCTTGATTTAGTCAAACTATCTAAACGTGGATTAGGGGAGATCGGCAAGTCTCGGAGACTATGAGATAAATCTTTGTGTTCTTTTCTTGGTTTACATTCTTTTTACTCTCATTTGTACAATATACATTCGTAGCGATCACATTGTTTAACTGTCTTATTAGAATTGTCATATTTGATTAGACTTTGTTTGTTGGTGCATTTAGTGAAACCTAACTTATGTAGAGGCTTTGCCTGTGAAAGGTTGTAATTCTTGCCATACTAGTCAAATTATTACAGTAGGGCTAAAGATTTTTAAAAACCTAATATTTCTATCCTCTAGTCGGTCGTATCCTACAACCGCGTGCATTGTTTATACAGTAATGCTATAGTGCCGACGTGGGGTAGGTCCGTGCGCTTGTTGCCCTCTTTTTTTTTTCCCCCTTTGGTCAGTGCCCTTTTTGCAGAGTTGCCTTTCTTGCCCTGTTGCCTCGCCTCTAGGATCCAACAGGACTACAGGAGTACATCGTCATGTGCAGCCGCAAGTCGCTGCTGCTGCTGCTGCCTCCTCCTCCTGCTTCGCTCGGTTGCAGCCCATGGCACTGTGACGACGTGTGCTTGCGCTGCCTCCAGTGTTACCTTCGTTGTTGCGCCATGCGGGTGCATACCCACACAGGCTTGATATACGCTGCTTCTTGATGGCCACTCTTGATTCATACTAGACTCAATCTTCAACAACTAGAGTGATGAGCATTTGATGAAGTATATTGATAGATTGTCGTATGCATCAAAGGCAAAGCGCTCTCTCGTCAGCCACCTTGAACATTACTAAGCACTACTATCCGTCTTTCTTCCTCAAACTCCGGTGAATTTCGGTATCCATCTCTTTGTTGTTGGCACTACGCTGCAGTTTTCTGTATAGATGGAGTTCGTCATTATCCAGGCGATGATGGTTTGCATCTAATCCGGCGTCGGCTTGTCCCCCTAAAAAATTAAGAGAGCTCGAGCCTCGAGCTCCCGGCTGATCCAGATCGGAATCGGAATCAGGCGAGGCGAGCAAACGCGAAGGAACTTCGGGAGCAGCACTAACTGTGTTTGAGCAAACGCGAAGGAACTTTCATCGTCAATCCCCTGCTCCATTTCCTGCGCCCTAAGCTGTCCAAGTTCAGATTGATTTGACATACGAGTTTTTCAGTGACTATTCATTTCTGATGCGTAAGTCAAAGAACTGCTACGCCCTCATCCTTCTATTATTGGAATTCCTATTGCGTTATAGGGCGCTATAGTAATACAAGAAACAGCATTGCATTAATTTGAGTTAGGTCGAGTTTGCCTGTAGCATTCCTATTGTGGATGACTGAAATCCTGTTCTGTTTTACAAGGGTGAAACCGACCTGCTGACTTTGATTCGACTGAACTGATATAAAGCTCATCTCAAGTGATTTAATACTTCCTTTTTTGCAGGCACACAATACTATCATACAGAGATGGGGAGAGAAGAGGCCGGAAGATAATTTGAAGAATCATGTGGATCTTTGCAAGACGCTTGACATTGTAGCTTCGGAGAATGGTATATGCTCAACACAATTGGAACTCTAACATAATTTATCCTGAATTCCTCCGTCAACCATGTTTTGAAATTCTGAATTATCCAACTAAATAGCAGAATTGGAATCACCTTTCCTGTTTGCCTCTAAAAAAAACCTATTGCCTGGGCATGCACTGTCCTTTAAGCTTATTGAGATCTTTCTACAATTAAAATTAACAAGTTTCCTTTTTCCCCCCCATTGTGTTAGATCTTTCTCTCTGGTTCTATTCAACATACAAAAACCCATGGTTGCTTTTGTGTTTCATTCCTCTTGTAACAGTTTTAATGGTACCTCTGATGCTTCCTCTTGTAGCAGGTGCTGATGTGGCTGGTGGAAGCGGTTACTATTTGAAGGATGAAGGTGTTCTCCTGAATCTGGCATTGATAAATTTTGGGCTTGCTTTCCTGGGAAAACGAGGCTTCAAGGCAATGCAAGCTCCCTTTTTCATGCGAAAGGAAACTATGGCAAAATGTGCCCAGTTTCTTAATCTGTGGGTTGTTTGATATTTGTAGCATGATCATGATGTTACAGTTTTGGTTTTCCCATTTTTGTGTTTTGGTTACCACATTATCTCATTTTCTGATCATGTACTTGCACACTGATATCGTATAGGGTGTCTTGCAATCTTGGGATATCTGCGCTCAATTTACAACAAAAGATCTTAGTAATTTTCATGATTTTTTGCCTCATGCTAATCCATTGCACATAGTACTGTTATTGATGTTCGTTGTTTAAAAGCACATAGTACTGTTACTGATGTTCGTTGTTTAAATATCATTTGTATGTTGCTCATTTTTTGTTATGAACAATGACGTTCTGACGTGATGTCTATAAATCCTCCTGTTTACCTGAGTAGCAGCGATGGATGGTTTCAATGTATGCATCTTCGCATGTGGGCAGACTGGAACAGGAAAAACCTTCACCATGGAAAGGACTGCAGAGAATAGGGGTGTTAACTATAGGGCTTTGGAAGAACTGTTCAGGATGTCTGAAGAGAGAAGTTCGTCTGTGGAATACACATTTTTAATGATACGTCAATAGATCGATTATGTGGTGATCTCGCAATGGCAATTAGTCAATCTAGGATGGTTTAATGAGCGTATCTTTACTTATTTTGTTGTCTTTTGTAAACGTTAACATATCATGATAAGCCTTCTATGTGATTTTTGGAAACCATGCTAATTACTCGACGTTCAATATATTGTGTGATTCTTGTTTTTATTTTCTCATATCTCACAAATAATCCATACAAATTCAACTCAGGTATTACAAGTAAGGGTAAACTAGACAATTCCTCTAGAATCCTCTCTTTTAAGAATCTAGAGCCAACTAGCTAGCCATACACTTTTAGAAATTGGTCTTGATTCTTTAGAAGGTCATAATCAAAAAGAGTTGGAGCAGAATCAAAGAGGAATAGGAGCTGAAACCCTATCGAACGGACCCTAAATTCCCTTACGGCTCCCTAGGTGGTGCTGGTATCCCTCTTCATTTTATCTTCTTTGCACCATCCTTGTGCCAAGTCTGGTCTCACCCTCCAAGGTCGGCATCGTAGCTCACGCGCCGCCATGACAACCTCTAGCAAGGAGGCCCAATGTGGCAGCCACTGTAGACCAGGGTTTCAAAAGCCGCGGTAAACCTCTCGAAAACGTCGTTGTAGGTCCACAGCTACGGTGGTCGCACCCAGGGTTTCAAAAGCTACGGTAAACCTCTCGAAAATGTCGGTTTTTGAGCATACCACGTTGGTTTGAGAAGAGAATTTAAATTCAAAAATTTGAAAAAATATCCAAAAATTTCATAAAATTAGTATTAATTGCTTTATGACCTCTAGTGTGATTTTTTTTTAAAGAAAACAAAATGTGGAGACGTTTTTGAGCCATTCAAAATGTAGACAATAGAAAAAGTAAAACAAATAGAAAAGGGTGGCAGCTATGTGTTGTTGATGCATATGTATGTGCATTTTAGTGCCAATATTTACTTCATGTTGAAATGCTAACTGTTTATTTGTTCACAAATTTTTAATACCAATATTTGTTTGAGTATATTAAGTAGCAATATGTAATAGTAATATTTACTTCAACATATTTTAGTATCAACATTTGTTCAATTATATTTAGTACCAATATTTGTTCGAGTATGTTAGGTATTAGAAGTATTTTTAGTAGCAATATTTGTTCAAGTATGTCAAGTAGCAATATGTAGTAGCAATATTTACTTAAACATATTTTAGTAACAATATTTGTTCAATTATATCTAGTACAAATATTTATTCAATTATGTCAAGTAACAATATTTACTTACACTTATTTAGTAACAATATTTGTTCAATTATAATTAGTAGCAATATTTGTTCAAGTATGTCAAGTAGCAATATTTGTTGAAGTATATTTAGTAGCAATATTTGTAGAATTATATTTAGTAGCAACATTTGTTGAAATATATTTAGTACTAATATTTGTTCAATTATATTTAGTAGCAATATTTATTGAAGTATATTTAGTAGCAATGGATGACACCAGAAAATAGTACTATTTGTTCAAGTAATGATATTTGTATACACGTAAATTATCTTGCTATGGAATATTTTAATATGTTAATGTTATCCATTATTGAAAAACTTACTTCTCGTTGTATGCATGCGTGAACTACTAAAACTTTAGTATGGAAGTTGTACTATGTACCATTAGTTATATTCTGTACTTATTTTGTTGTACAACGCGCAATTTGACACAAGTAATTTCTTACAAATTATTTACACAAGTAATTTCTGTAAGATATTGAAATGTAAATGGTGTTGATATGTTAATGGTATTGATATGTGAATAGTATTGGTATGTCATTATATGAATGCTTATTTTTGCATTTGTTGGATTGATATGTGAGTAGTATTGAAATGAAAGATTATTTGTTGACATATTATTGCTAAATGCCTATATTACAACTTGCAATTGTCTAAAATATAGCAAAGGTCATGTTGAATTTTTTTTTCATTTTTAAAAAAGAACATGGCGGAGTTTTTTCATGTTTCTCCATACATTTTTTATATATTTCTTCCTTTTTCCTATTTTTTGCTCTTTAATGGGTTTTTACAAATTTTACAACATTTTTTATACTTTTTCCCAGTTTTTACATTTTCCCCAATTTTTTGAACTGTCTTTGTTTTTTTTTATAGTTTTCGCCAAAAACCGCTCGGTTTTCAAGCATTTTCGAGCAGTTTTCGCTCATCAGTTTGACTAAATCTTAAGTTAGTTTGACTTTTCAAACCATTCAATTTTTAACAGTTTTCGAACGGTTTTCCGTGGTTTTCTCTACCGCCGCCGGAGGATCAAAATTCAAGCTCAAAACGGGTTTATTAGCCCTGGTCGCAGCACAGGCGTCCGCCTCCCAGCATTCAAAGCTCCATCCTGCGTCATGTATGCCGCAACGGGGCTCTGTGTGCAGTGCAGATGAACCCATCGAATACTTTGCCATTTTTCTTTTTCGTCGCTTCTTTTTGTTGGATGTGTGTGCAGTGGCGGAGTCAGAAAGTTTTAAAGAGGAGGTTTAAAAAAGAGACATCTAAAATTAACTACTATGATTATCGACATATTGTAAAATAGTTAAAATTTAAATTGTATATAATATAAGTATGTAGTCTCTGTCCTCTGTGTTACGTGCCTACGTAGGACGCAGGAGTTTTTTACTAATTGTTAAGCTAGTGGGCTGACAGGGGCTGGGTGGGGCTCGCCCCACGAGTGGCTACGCCACTGTGTGTGTGTGCATGGATGATGTATTCCATGTTTGCAACCAGAACATATCCAGAGTTTTAAGGTCCCTCGGAACCTATTTGCCTCAAACGAAAATATATTGATCGATGACAATTCATTTGGTGCAGTTTTTCCATGTGAAGCGCTTATATTGTTTCTCTTTCCTCTCTGGATATTGAGCAAGCTTTGTATTATTTGACCCTGTTGCACACTTTTTTTTCTTTTTATATTTCTGGTCTCTCTCCAAATGTAATAGTAAAATTAGCTCTATTTCCGATTGTACAAATATTGGTAGATTATGTGTCATCTGCCACCTTTCCCTATTATGATAGATAGATAGCTAGCTCTGTGCCAATGGTGTGCATCATGATAGGTGGAGCGGGCCTACAGCAGCAGCAGGAGAAACCGTGGTCTAGTAGCATGGTAGGCTTCTACCGTAGTCTGTCAGGATACAAATATATAAATCTGGATTATTTGTGTATACTGCACTAGTCCAGAATTATGCTAGTGCACACAGGCTCAACATAGATGAATATCACAAGCATACACTGTGAAAATATAATAAAAAACATCATATATTAAATAACAATTGTTAAATGACCTTTGGGTCAACTTACATAACTATGCATCGTAAGGCTGAATAATAAATTAAACTGTAGCGGAATAAAAATATAGGTAAACCCCTCAGTATACTACAGACAACTGGCAAAACTCGCATCCTAAACATTCACACCTCCACCAAAGCTGATGTAGACTCCTCACTGGTGAAGCAACACACGACGACGCAATCTACATTGTTGATCTGGAAACCGATGGCCATGGTTGGTCACGAACCTTGATGGCGAGCTTGGCGGTGTGGTCGTCGGAGTTTGGGACGAAGACCACCCGAATGGCGTTTCCTTGCAAGTTTTGCTTCTCTTTTGCAGGGTCACGACGATTCTCGAGATGGTGACCGTGAGGCGTAATCTGCAACACCCGATCTTGAGCCGACGACTATCGTGCGTTAGGGTTCCGATCTTCATTAGCAAATCCTGGCTGTCCGATGAAAACCAACAGTCACTGATCTTTCTTCTAAAAAATAGGCCGCACTGGGCCGAACCAAGCCAAATGGGCCGCACAGTGTCTGGCCTAACTATTTTCTAATACTTTTTATTTAATTTAATTTAAACAAATAGAGTAATTTGATTAAGGCAATACAAATATCAGAAAAAAATCCCATAAAAATCTCAAAAATACTTTGAGACATTTTGAACTTAAATAAAATATTTTTAGGCAAACTTTATAATAATTTTATCTATATTTAATTAGTTTTCATAAAAATCTAATATACTTAATTTAAAATAAATTCAAATAAAATCCAGAAAAATCCAATAAATTCAGAAAAATCATAAAATACACAAATAACAATAAAATAATATTATGAGGCAAATTCTTATGATGTTACACAGTCTCTATACGATCGCCAAGCAGCAGTAATGCAATAGTATTTATCGCTATCCTCTAGCGCGACAGGATCTACTACGGTCCTATATTGCGATAGGCGTGTGGACCATACCTGCCCTGCTAATTAGAGCACGTGCCACCAACAAGGTGGCTTTTACATTATTCACGAGATGCCACCATATAAAAAGTACCATAGGTAATATGCATGAAATAACGTTAGATTTATAATTTTATTGGCACATCATCAAATATAAAAAAAAATGTCGGAGAAACCGAATTAGTCAAATACTCGATATCGACTGAGAGGACAGTAGTTGATGATTTGGTAGTACGCACCGCTCTCACTTACCCAAAGACATAAGAATAGCTAGGGGGGTGAGCATAGGAATGTGAAACGATAGATGAATAGGAAATGGGCCCACAATAATTCTCGCTCGCCTTGCTTCCAGTGGGCCTGGAAAAAAAAAATAGAATCAAAATTACTTAAAATTATTTTAACTATAATAGTTAATGAGTTCAAAATTAAAATAAGATTATTTTGAGAAAAAATGTTACAAGGCTCGGCTTGATAATGCCTCCTCAGTTTGAATTTAAAATAGCCATTTAAATAATAAATAAAATAATTTTTTTTTATTAATTATACTAATTTTAAAAGAAATTTCTTAATAGCTTGTTAAGATGGACAGCCGCCCTAGCTCTCAGCTGAGATAAATTAGTACTCCATTGTGGACTAGTACTAACATGAGATTATGATGTACAAAACCAAACCAAGAGCAGGCAGGGCAGGAGCCTTGCCATGTGACACATACATAGATAACTACTAACTACTATGTGACGACGATGATAGGAAGAAGGGGAGGGGAGTGTGATATATAAGCAGCAAACATCGCTTGCTTGCTTGTTCCTTCCAAACACATCTTCCACTAGCTCTTCATTCATTGCAGGGGAGGGAGGGAGGGAGGAGAGAGAGCGAGCAAGAAGAAGGGACGATGGGGACGGGGTGGCGGAGGGCACTGTGCACGTCCGTCCGCCGAGACGACCACGACGCCGCCAAGAGCCGCCCGCACGACGCGCCGCCCAATCCCCGGACCCCCGGCAAGCTCGGAGGGTTCTTCTCCGGCATCGGAAGCAACCCCTCCACGCCAGCTCTCCGCTGCCGCACCAAGCCCCCGCCGCAGCCGCAGGTTGCGACCCCGCCCTCGGCGCTGCCCAAGAAGAGGATGCCGCTGCTGCAGGCGCTGTCGGCGCCGTCGTCGCCTAGATCCCCATCCAGATTCGCGCTCTTCAAGGCCTCCATCCTCCCAACCAAGGTCGGTCTGTCTGTCTGTCTGTCTGTATACTAGACTCCTCCTACTAGTCCCTACTCTCTCCGTGGCTTGTTGACGGAAGGAAGAAGCAGGAGAAAGAAAGAAACGACCTTTTCCGTCCGTCTCTTGTTTTTGCTGTTGTTAAGTGCTGCAATGCAAATACTATATGCAAACTAATGCAAAAGCAAATGCTGATTGTTGCTTGTCTCTTGCCTTGATCGCTGCTAATTGGTGATCCCCAGTGCCAGTGGAGAACCAAATCAAGCAATCATTACCACCACCCTCTGTGTTTTGTCCTAATCCTCCTCTTCCCCTTCTCTCTTGAGATTCGATTCTCCTTGTAATTATTAACTAATTATTATAGGGCAGCGGCAGCTTTACAATCCTCCTCCCTTTTGTTTTTGCTTCCCACCCCTTCCTTTTGCTTTCTTTCTTTCCTGAATGAGATCTTGTTCCATCTACTCCAATTTGGCTCGGTCATTTCAGAGAGTAGGTTACATGTCAGATCTCCTACCATCCTTTTCCTCTGTTTGTTTTGTTTCACGGAGAGATATCCCTCCGAGATAGAGAGAGACATGGAGGAGAGGAAGGAAAGAAAAGGAGAGAAGAGAATGATCTCGAAGATAGCAGTACAAGTACGTGGATGCAATGGCAAGGGCGAAGAGAAAAGGCTGCTCCTCCTTTCGAGCGAAGAGAAAAGGTGGAGAGAGAAGCTGGTGGAGCCTAGCTATACATACTAGAGGGGAGGGGAAAAAGATGGATCAGATCGGACCAGCTTTACCTTGATTTTGATTGAGTGCTTACTACTCAAATGATTCGCATCCCATCCTAATTCCTACCGCTACTGCCGAAAATGAAGATCTTTTCCTCCTCCCAATGTTGCTGCTTCCCTTTCTTGTTCCTTTCCATGGAAAAAATATGTGTTTTCCCCTCATCTTCTTCGAGTGATTTTGATTGATTGACGTTTTTGCAATGGCTATTGCGTGCAGACTCGCTGCGGTGTGTGCTCTCACGGCGTCAAGAACAGCGGCAGCTCGGCGGTGTTCACGGCGGAGTGCTCCCACTCCTTCCACTTCCCCTGCATCGCCGCCCACGCCCGCTCCACCTTCTCCGGCGCCCTCTCCTGCCCCGTCTGCTCCGCCCCGTGGCACCAGGCCCCAATCCTCGCCTCCCTCCGTCTCCACTGCTCCTCCGTCCCAGCCGTCGCCATCGACGACAACGCCGAGAACCGCTCGCCCCGCCACAAGCGCAGGATCTCCGTTGACTCCGGCCGCAAGACGCCGCCCTCGTCCGGCGTCCCCAAGGTGTACGACGACGACGAGCCTCTCCTGGCGCCCAAGGCTGCCGCCGCCAGCGGCGGCTTCAACCCGATCCCGGAGGCCGGCGAGGACGACGAGGATGACGCGGGCAAGGAGGGCGAGTTCAGCGGCTTCTTCCCGCACCCGCCGCGGCCGAGGAGCGGCCTGGCGGTGACCGTGGCGCCGGAGGCTGCTCTGGTGTCGTCCGGCCGGAGGCATGGCAAGTACGTGGTGGCCGTGAAGGTGAAGGCGCCCGGGCTGCGGTCGTCGGCTTCGCGGCGCGCGCCCATTGACCTAGTGACCGTTCTGGACGTGAGCCAGGGCATGATGGGCGAGAAGCTGCAGACGCTCAAGCGGGGGATGCGGCTGGTCATCGCGTCGCTCGGCCCGGCGGACCGCCTCTCCATTGTCGCCTTCTCCGGCGCCGCGAAGCGCCTTCTGCCGTTGCGGCGGATGTCTAGGCAGGGGCAGCGGTCGGCGCGCCACATCGTGGATCGGCTGGTGGTGTGCGCCGCCGCGCAGGGGCAGGAGCAGGCGCAGAATGCCTGCGTCGGCGACGCGCTGCGCAAGGCCACCAAGGTCCTCGAGGACCGCCGCGACCGCAACCCGATCGCCACGGTCATGCTCTTGTCGGACACGCAGCAGCAGCAGCAGCAAGATCATCACGCCCTGCGCCGCCCGCAAGCTGCTCCTCCGGCCACACGCTTCACCCACGTGGAGATCCCTATCGGGCCGGGAGACGAGCCGGTGGTGCCGAAGGAGGAGCAAGCCCCTCCTGCGGAGCACGCCTTCGCGAAATGCCTCGGCGGCCTCGTCAGCGTCGTCATGCAGGAGGTGCACTTGGACCTCGCCTTCCCCACTGGCGAGATCACGGCGGTCTACTCGTGCGGTCCCGGGCAGCAGGCCGTGGCCCTGGCCGGCGGCAACGGCGGCGCGGCGCTGAATGTCCGGCTGGGTGAGATGTACGCGGAGGAGGAACGGGAGCTGCTAGTGGAGCTGCGGGCGCCGTTGGGCGCGCAGCACAACCACCCGCGCTCGCTGTCCGTGAGGTGCAGCTACCGCGAGCCGGCGTCGCTGGACACCGTGCGCGGCGCCGAGCAGCCGCTGCTGCTGCCGCCTCTCCACGGGGGGTTCTCCTCGCAGCGCCTCCGCGACCTGTTTGTGGCCACCCGTGCGGTCGCCGAGTCGCGGAGGCTGGCGGAGCTGAGCGACTTCGCCACGGCGATCCACCTGCTCTCGTCGGCGCGGACGCTGGTGCTGCAGTCGCCGCCGACGCAGCAGCAGCATGACCTGGTGGGTGGCCTCGAGACGGAGCTAAGCGACATGCGGTGGCAGCGCAGCCAGCAGCAGCAGCCACTGACGCCGACGTCCAGGAGCAGGAGGAGGGAGGCGGAGACGCCCGTGGGGAGACCGCGGGGGGAGCCGCTGACCCCGACGTCGGCGTGGCGCTCGGCGGAGCAGCTGGCCAAGGTGGCCATCATGCGCAAGTCCATGAACCGGGTCAGCGATCTGCACGGCTTCGAGAACGCGCGCTTCTGAACGAACATGTAATGAGTTTGTTTTGTTTTCGTTTTGATCTGTGAAATGGTGAATCGAAACTTGAGCAGCAGCAGAAGAAGAAGAAGAAGAAGTGAGTCCCTGCCGGATTGCGGTGGACGGCTAGAGTTAATTACGATTGTTGATTGGTCAAGCAATTGAAATACTAGGATATTCCTCTTTTCCTCCTTGTTAAAAAAAACCTTCTTTTAAAATTTTTGCTTTCTTCTTCTCTCTCCTCTCAGTCGGGTTGATCAATGGTAATTGGTTCGTATTTCTTGTATCTTGTCTTCTGTCTGCTTGTGCGCCATTTTTACATTCTTTCTTTTCTGTAACAGCATCAATCTATCGTTAGATCAACCATTGAATGAATTCAGGGGGAGGCAAGAGAAGAAGAGTCCGAAAAGAGAGAGAGGGAGAGGAAGAACAAATTGGTTAGGCTTAGTAACACATGATCAAGTACAGTGGTTAAACTAGTTTTAAATCAACCAACAGAAGCTCCTTGTGCACTTCGCTGCAGGGAGGCAAGGGAAGCAGGCACTCCTGTTGTTTGATGCTGGTTGTGCTGTGAAGGTTAAAAATTTCAGTGAAATTTCGTGAAATCTTGGATTTCAGTCGGGGAAGAGATTCAAAATTCCGGTGGAATAAAAAATTTGGAAAAAAACAAAGTACTACAGTTATTTGGAAAATTTCAGAAAAAATCGTCGAAATTTCGGGTGTTTTGACTGGAATTCATGTTGTTTTGTCCGGGTTTCGCATCATTTTTTTGGCAAATTTGAATGCCTTTTACATAAGAAAATTTTGCAATAAGATCAAAAACCAACTTTAGCTTGGTTGGTAAAGTGGAGGGCTGAAATCCATTGTGTCGCTGGTTAGATGGCCTGGCAAGTATCAGTAACGAGTAATGATCTTATTTATGTACTACTTTTGCAAGGGTTCAAAATGTTTGAGATTTCGTTGATTTCAATCGAAATTTCATTTTTTTTGGTCTCGAATTTGCCGGATTTAAAATTTGCCCTTTGAATTTTATCCAGATTTTAGTCGAAATTTTAAAATCTCGTAGAAATTTTTGATTTCAGCCGCCTTCGGTGTATGATTGGAAAACGAAATTTAAGACGACCTTTGCTGTGGCCTTGGCTCATCATTCACGCTGTTGCTTGCACAGGGAAACGGGGTGTCGGGGTGTGTGTTTGTCTGTTGAGCCCTGGTGAAGCTGAAGGAGAGCTGTTTGTTTTGCACAATGACTGTGATGTGTACAATCTTGAATCTTGTGCAGGGGCAAGGGCTGTAGTCATTGTGATTGTGATGCTCTTATCCTAACCTGACTTCACCTCAGCTTTCTTATTTCTTTCAGAAAAACCTGTAAATGCTGAGACTAGAGAGGCACACCAACCGTCCCCGTCGTCATTAAGAAAAGAAGGGTCAACAGTGAGGTGAAATGAGAAGGGAGGGGGTGGTTCATGCATCCTCTTTGCTTTGCTAGGTTGATGCTTGACGGTCTGATTTGCTAGAAATCCTACGCATTAGGAGATAAATCAAGAGGGAGGAATATGAGAGCAGTGGACTGATTGCTGGGAACAAGGAATATCCATTGCAAAACAGTGGCTTGGTGCTCATCCCATCAAACTCTCCTCCTTTTCCTCTCTCCATCTGCACCACCAGTTTTTTTTCTTCTTTTTTACTTTCTAATTTGGACACCAGAAACAAACATCTTCAGTTTTCCTTCATGAACACGGTGCATTTCTAGCTCGTATGTTTTCTTTTACAAATTTAGCCTCTTAACGTATTTGTTTGTAAAAATAGCCTCTCTTCTCTAGAAGAGGCGGCAGACGACACGTGTCATATACCGTACTCGGAGAGAGCGGGAGGAGGCCAGTCCTGTGGCAACACACAAGGGGATGCGGCAACGCACCGGGGAGCGTGGGACTTCACGTGTGCAATGTGTAGCACAGTGTGTAATATGCAGTGATTGTTGTGCACTATGCAGTGTACGCGCCGTTTGCTTCCACGCTGGGGTAGAGTGGGAGGATGCTTCCATGTTGCTCGGGCGTGGAAACGTGTCCTCATGCGCTCCCGTGCGCTACCACGGGGCCAGCTTCCTCCTGTGCTCTTGGGCACGGAAGAGGATACGTGTCGCGTACTATACCTTTTCGCAGTGGAGGAGAGGGCTATTTGTATAAAAAAATGCTTTAGAGGCTAAGCTTGTAAAAAGAACGGTGCCCGTATGCCTAGACATGCACAGCTTTCTTCCTTCAATTGGTTACTATTGAGTCTTCCCTTCCACAGCCCCTGCTCTGTTCTGACAAAGCAGTTAGCAGTGTAAATGTTACAAGGACGGAATAATACCTTATATTATAGTCTGCAAGCTTCACGGCCAAAGACCGCACCCACGTGTCACCGTACACCATTTTTCGAAAAACCCCCTATATTTCTCGAAATTACGGATAGGTCCCTGCAAATTACGAACAGGTCCTTTGCGATTTTTTGTGAGGGGAAGATTTCCTTTTCTAAATCGCATTTGGGTCCCTCGTTCGCCGTTTTACGGAAAAATCCTCCCGTTAAATTCAAATCGCGAACAAGCCCTTTTCTAATTTTTCAAGATAACGGATAGGTCTAAAAACGTAACATTTAGGTCCTTCCTCTTTACGTAAAGGTCCTTTCTCCGTTTTCCCCGGAAAAAAATATTTTCGTGCTCCGTTTTTCTCGGAAAAAAATGTTTTTGTGCTCCGTTTTTTCTCCGAAAAAAACACAAATTCGTTTTTTCCCGGAAAAAATGTTTCCATTGTCTGTTTTTCCTTGTTTTCCCAAAAAAATGTTTTCGTGCTCCGTTTTTTCTCCGAAAAAAACACAAATTTGTTTTTTCCCGAAAAAAATGTTTTCGTGGTCTGTTTTTCCTTGTTTTCCCAAAAAAAATATTTTCGTGCTACATTTGTTCTTCGAAAAAAAACAAAAAATAGTTTTTGTTCACGCGCGCGGCGTGCCGCCGCGCCTCCTTATCTAGTGGGCAAGTATTATGAACGTGAGTTCATATGCACCCGCTATCCCACCAAGTTTCATCATTCATGTCGAGAATTTTTTTCTTTTCTTTTATGCATTTAGAAATTACCTCGATAAGGAGATAGAAATGTCAAATGGATCCTTAGCCTAACTTTTTTATGGTCGGCCCGTTCGAACGAAATTACAAATCTAATTCCCTTCTTGACCATTGAAATACTCATTGAGGCTAAATCTCTATATGAGAATGTTCCTTATCTTAGCATTTACCTCAACGTTAGCCATATTTCTAGCATTGACGTTTTTATCGGTAAAAACCTCATATGTGAGCTTAACCTTCTACTACATCGAGAAACCTTGGGCAGTAATATATAACTCCATCTAAGATTTTCAAAACTGATAGTCAAGCCTAGAAAATATTGGAGGCTTGGTAGAATACTTGTCAGTTGTCATGGCTCTAGAGGCCGGTTAAGATCTAGAAAAAGTAAAACCTAGCTCTGATACCAATTGAAGGACCGAAATTGACGACTAGAAGGGGGTGAATTGGAGCCAAATAAAATTTTTCTCTCAAGAATCTCCTCAAAAACACTAGATATGGAGCAATCACTAGGTTCGTGAACACCAAAAACAGGATGAGTAAAGCAAGAATTTTAGCAACTTAGATGAGAAGAAATGTCAAACTTGACCATAACAAAAACATTAATAACTTAAGTTTTACTCATCCAAAATTGATAAAACTTAAAACATAACAAGATCAGGTCCTTAGGGTTATGATGCTAGAAGAAATTTTAAAACAAAGCCCAAATAAGAGATCTATCTAGCTTAACATCCACACCACACAAAACCTAGAATTTCATAAACTTGACCGTGAGGAAACTTTAATAACTCAAGTTCTATCCATCCAAACTTGATGAAACTTGAATCACGACTACTAAACGACCTTAGGATTATGATTTCATAAGGAATTGCAAGAATAAACCCAAGGTCTTAATCTTTCATGCCAAACGTTCATGCTGTACCAAAAAAATGATTTTATCTCAAAAGCTCGATGTTGCAAGCCTAACTTGAGCAAGAATAAGTTTTAATAGTTCTTGCTAGATTGGGACATGTTCTAAATGAATTCCTCAACCTTTTACATATCCTAGATTCAGTAGAAACACATCAAGTAGAAGGGAAAGCAAAGCTCAAGTTGCATGAAAGAACTAAGCAAAATTCAAGAAATAAAATAAATGTTAGAACATAGATGAACTTGAATCATGCATTGCTTAGAGAAGGATGGTTACAAAGCCTCATTTCATGGTGGACAAAGCTCAAAGGAGTATAAAGAAACCAAAAACCCTTCTAAGACTTGGCATGAATGCATCCCTCCACCCTTCTATTTGTAGCACACTAGGAACAAACTCCACCCTTCGATGACTTTCTTGACCCTCAAGAAACTTTATCAAGGGTTGAGATTCACGATTTTTTTTATTTAATATTTTTTTTAAAACATTTTTTCGAAACTAATCGCTGCATGAAGAAATTTCAAATCTCGCGCCTGTCGCCCTGCCGGCGATCGCCCTCTCTGTCAGACGGCGACAAAGTGGTGCTCTAACTGTCAGAAGCGGGCGGTCGGAGCCGTTGCTTTCACTGTACTACGTTGCTTGCCGTCACAAAGTCGTCGCCCACTGCTGGGCGACGCCCATGACAAAGCGATCGGTGGCCTTTTAAGCCATGAGCAACACTGCAGGCTCATTTCAACTAAGAGCAAGCCAATGAGCCAAGCAGGAGAGGAAGGAAGAAAAGAGAAAGAGAGGAGAAGGAAGGAAAAAAAAGAAAGGAGAGGAAAAAAGAGAAGGAAAAAAGAGGGGAAAAGTTGATTCTTCGGTTTTATGTAAGTTCGAAAATTTTTATGTAATATTTAGAAGTTTAATACAGATTTAGTATTTTTTAGTATTTAGAAATTGTAGTATTTAGTTTATATTTTATGTGGTGATTTTTATAGGTAATATTTAGAAAATAATGTAGTATGTAGTGTTTAGAAATATTAGGACTGTGTAGTATTTAGAAATAATGAGATTCCATGTAAATGTTTAGAAATGTAATGTGGTAGAAATTTAATATTATTAATTTAACATGGTATGTTAGCCACATGTTACGCGGGCAATGTTTCAAAATTGCTACATAGAAATTATAGGAAGTACGATATACCATGTATATATACGTTAGTATTGTATAATTTTTGAAATGTTAGTATTGTATAATTTTTAAATGTAGAAATGTAGTATTTAGAGATTTAATGTAGTATTTAGAAATATTAGGATTGAGATGTTGAGAATTAATATAGTATTTAGAAATTTAATGTAGTTAGGATTGAATAGTACAAATATTAGACTTTGTTTAGAGATTTAATATTTAGTATTTGCGGTATGTAATATTTTAGAGATTTAATATTTAGTATTTATGTATTTAATATTTAGTATTTGCGGTATGTAATATAGGTAATCTAATTACTTATTTATAGTCAATGACCGTATTACGTTAAAAATTAGTATATTTAAAAACATGGCGGTAGCCGTTACAAATCAAGAGGGTAAAATTTGACGACAATATATTGTGACATTTATGTAGCGGTTAGGTGGAGAAATGATGATTTTTTTCGTTCGACGTTGTAGGCGATGTCGGAGACATTGTATTTTCAGATATTCTATGGAGATGGGGAGATAGCACAGGGCGAATGGAGTCGATTTGTCGAAATTTCAGCATCATCACAGGCATATCTAGGCCGAGAGATAGGACATCTGGGGGTTTGATGGAGTTTATATTTGGATGTTCGGTTTGGATGCCCGAGTGTTCTATTTGCGGGTTAGAGCAGAGTAAGCCGTCTGGCGCAGACTTTTTTATGGAGAGTCGATTCCTATTAACGCGACCTCGGCATGGAGGAGCTATGTTGGATCTGTTGTAGGCGGGGTTGGCGCTCATGTTGCTGGTACAATGGTACCAGGTACCTCCATCGGTGTCGGAGGTGCGTCATGTCGGGGTAGATATTATGGAGGAGGGGAATACAGATATGCAACAACGCGATGATGAAGGTGGTGGCGAGGTTGGCGGTGGCGACGGGATCGAGGGGGGCGAGGAGCCAGCCGTGGAGGCGCGGGGGGTGGCCGACGAGGGGGAGGAGGTGGAGCACATAGTTGAGTTGATGGAGGAGGAGGACCGTGCGGATGAGGAAGTCCCTGATGGCGAACGCCCGGACGAGGAGGACAATACTCCTGAGGTGCCTGTCCCCGGTGCGTGGACTAAATATAATTTCGAAGACCTGACAATGAATGAAGGGAACAGAGATGCATGGGAGTATCATGAGAACGAGGTCGCGAGGGGCCATATATAAAGACAAGGAGGCCGTGATGGATGCGTGAAGCTTGGTCAATGTCTCTTGGCGCCACTTCAGGTAGTGAAGTCCAAGAAAAAGACTACGACGTGAAGTGCGTAGTTGATTCGTGCTCATGACGGTGCATGCATACAAGGGAAGTGGAGGACTATTGGAAATGTTCCATAGTGACGAGCATAATCGCTAACGGAGGAAGCGGAGCAGAACACCGCAATCTGTCGTCCACTTGGGTGGCAAATGTGTTTTATGGTCGATCGCCGACAATCCGCACTGCAGACCTCGATCCATTATCGAGTGTGGAGGAGAGGTTTCAAGACAAGATTAGCTACGGAAAGGCTTGGAGAGCAAAAGAACGACTTTGCAAATACGGTTCGGGACATACGAGGCTTCCTACGAGAATATTCCACACTTGCTCGGGGCAATATCAAGTAGGAATCCGATGCACGGTCATCGACCTTGCGGAGTTTCCGCGGATGGTGCGTGTGCGGGTAAGTGGGTCTTGCTGGGCCTTCTTCGCCTCGGCGTATGCATTAATGTTTTCCAAGACTGTCGCCGGTCATTTGCATGGACGACACATTCCTCACAGGAAATACAAGGGCGATTCTAACAAAGAATCGCGGTGGACGCCAACAACCGTGTTCTACTGGCGCATTGGCCTTCGTGGAGGGGGAAAACACGGAGATCGGTATCGTTTCTTGAAAGAGTCAAGATGGCAGTTGTGCAAGATCGTCCCGATGTATGTGTCATCCATGACCGACATGCAGGGTTGCTGAGGGCGATCGTGGATATGCAACAAGGGTCCGACGTCGTGGGAGCAGCAAAGTGGCCAGACCTGAAGAGCAGGTGGTGCATGAGGCACATGGGTGCCAATTTTTTCCGTCAGTTCAGGAACAAGGAACTTATGAACATGTTCAAGCGGCTGTGCAAACAGAACCAGCGGAGGAAGTTCGAGTCGCTGTGGAAGACGTTGGATGAACTAACCAAGAAGCAATCACTGAATCCAAGGGATGGCGCGGGTTCGTCAAGGAACCCTATGGTGTACCACGAGCAAGGAGATGACCCAACAGCCTTGTGTGCGCTCCCGACTGACGCACCAAACATCCGGCGTAGGTCGGGGGCAAGCATGATGAAGCTCAAGTTAGGAGACAACCCCTCTTAATAGTACGACGATAAAACTAGACTCAAAGACTACAAAAGTCCTTAGCCTATCTAGTTATACCTTCACAGCAGCTCAAGCAATCCCTTTGGGGTCTTTATGATCTTCACTTGATACTCCCTTGGGATCATCACTCGACTCCTCTTCTTTATCATCTCATCCATCTTTGGACCTAACTCAATCACAACTCATAAAACTTGTTAGTCCAAGATGCATGGTTGTCTCAATTATCTCTTGCACTCCATTAACACATAATGGATGCCTTTAGATCAATTGAGCACAACCTAAATCAATTTGAATGATTTAAGTGTGTCTTAAGTACAATAGTGCAACTCATGCTTTATTATACTTAAGAGCTATTCATTTGTCCTTAATTAATCAAGGAACACCATCAACACATGATGAAATGTTCTTTAATGATTAACAAGACAAATGAACTCAATTTAAATTATCATTTAAATTGATATGAGTATATATTAACTACTCAAGTTTTCATATACTCATGTATTTAGTTTCTTTGTCTTGATCCTTACATGTGTCAATAAGAATTAGATCAATACAAAGAGACTTTCAAGTTAAACTATAAACTCTCCCTAAGTGTGTGCATCCATGTAATATATAGATTGGGAAACATGATGCACATTTTGTGGTTAATATAATGAGGACATTCATATTTTAACTTGACTCCAAAGTATGCAACTAATACTAGAATGGATACGCAAACATACCTTGGGTTTTCCATTCTTTTAATGCGATGAGACTAATCAAAGATATTCTAAATAAACAAGTTAGTCTCGATATAAGATTTGTCATTAATAATAAAATCACATTAAGGGATATTAGATTTGTCATTAACACCAAAACCATAACTAATGAAGGTTGAACTTACAGCGGGCACGTCCGACCTGCGGCCAGTCGGATCTCAAGGCGTTAAATCTGCTGACGCCGGGGCTCGAGGAGCGTCCGACCAGGGCGGTCGAGGCGTCCTCTCAGTGGGCCTGATCGAGGCCGCGGATCCTTCGTGGCCCAATGAGGCCTTTGGCCAGAGCTGGGCCCAAGACGGCCCATTTGGTGTTTCGGCCAATATTTAGTGATAATCCCATCTTGCTGTGGGGTACCCCTGGTATGAGTATTCGTCAACACTACATCTCACCTGTCCTCAATTTTGATGATTCTCTCTAGATGTTGCCAATACTATGCAAATTGGCCAGCAAAGCCTCTAACCATAGCTTGCACCAATGTAGTGGCATTGGAGTTCAGGGTGGAGCTTAGCCTCTTGGGAAGGTAAGAGGCATTCTCAAAGCTCTCTATACTTCCTATATGGTAGTCATCCATGCCATAGTCTCCCATGCATGGAAGAGTTGGCAAGGATCGATCTATTGATCTTGGGTAGGATGACTAGGAGTAGACTAGTGAGTTGCCATAGTCTCCCACATAATTTGAGAGACCAAGGAATACTAAGAAGAGAGACCTTTTTCTTGTGTGCTGAAGAAACAAGAACAAGATGGGGATTTTATAGCAATGGAGTAGAATGTTGCCATTTGCGCATTGTCTCTCTACCTCATCATTCCTCTATCTTCTTTTTCTTCTCCATCCTATGACCGTATCACAGTAGATGGTTAGCCAACCATTGCATAGTCGGATAGCCCTCACCACTCCTCTACCTTCTTTCTCTCCTCTGTCCTATCAATTGTCACTACAAAGTTGTGTAAGCAACCATTACACTTTGTCTCTTCGGCTCCTTTTCTAGCTCTCCACCTCCCTCTCTCTGCTCTTCACCCCTCTAGCTGCCTCTCTAGCTCTCATACGTACGTCGGTCAAAGGCGGCCGAGCTCAGCAAAGCGGGCTGGGCGGCGGACTACGGAGGGGGAAAGAGATAGAGAGGGAGTGAGATAGGGAGCTAGGGTGAAGGCGGAGGAGGCACCGACTTGTGTCTTGAGCTAGGTTGAAGAATGAAGATGATGCAGAGGCGGCTGCGATGGTGCTACATACATTCAGGTAGAAGACAATGCTAAGGATCAGGCACCGATTTGTGTCTTGAGGTTGAAGAATGAAGATGATGCAGAGGCGGTTGCGATGGTTCTACATTCAGGTAGAAGACAACGCTGAGGATCAGGCGTTTTGGGCCAAAGGGATGAGAATCAGTTGTTTCAGCCGAGCAGCACCGGTCTGATTTATCATTAACATACCTATATGTGCAAGAATTGGAGAGCAACCGGCATGGCCACCTGTCACCTTGTACTTTTGCAAAAAAGCCCTTCCATTTCTCTGAAATTACGGATAGGTCCCTGTGCGATTTCCTAAGAGACAAAGATATTTTTTTTCGCCGCGTTTGGGTCCTCGCCCGGTATTTTTACTGGAAAAGCCTCCGTTAGTTTCAAATCGCGAACAAGCCCTTTTCTAATTTTTCAGATAGCGAACATGTCCAAAAAATAACATCCGGTCTCGCTTCTACGTTCGTGTCCTTTCTCCGTTTTCCGAAAAAATGTTTTCGCCACCGAAAAAACCCGAAAAAATATTTTCGTCACAAAAAACGCAGATTCATCAAGTTTTATAGCAACTTATGTATTTGCCAACGGATCGTGAATCATGGGTTTTTTAAAAAATGTAGATTCGTCATGCAGATTTATAGCGACCGTGGATTCGACGGTGGGTCCTAACGACCCATTTTTTAGCAAACGCAACAAAAAACCGAAAAAATATTTTGACACCAAAAAAAACAGAAACAATGTTTTCGTCCCGCGGATTCGCCGGTGGGTCCTAACGACCCATTTTTTTTAACAAACGCAACAAAAAAAAACCGAAAAAAATGTCTGATAATTTTCCCCCCTTTTTCCCCTGGACTATTTTTAACCGGTTGGTGGTTTTGCGAAAATAAAAAAAATTTATTTTTCCGAACGCATGCTATCGAAATTCAACCGGCGCAGCGTAGCGCGTTTTTCTAACTAGTATTACCTAAACAGCTAAACTTCACAGCTCTACCAAGCAAACCCCACATCCTTAGATTCAGTTCAGGCGGTGTTGGCGGCCTGGCGCTGTGATGGACAGTAAGTAGGATCCACCTTGCGCTCGGCTGCTGGTAGCATCGAGCTCACCTCTACCTCCCCGACGACGTTTCCACGTCATCTCCACCTTATTCCTCCTCACCGCTCTATGAGAGATGTATTAGATGTGAACATGATCATACTTTAGTACAGTACATAAAGGAAAAGTGAGCTACGTGTACGCTTTTGGTAGAATACAAATATTGTTGTGCATGTATATAATTGTGCTACACACTTGAAGTTTGTTGTATTTGTGTACCGAAGTTTGAGTATTGTATTGTTTACACTGAAAAATTCAAATTGTTGTAGATGTCTGTTTTTCAAAATTCAAAACACCAGTACATGGAGGGAAGCTTCTTCTTACGAGAGAGAGAGAGAGAGATAGAGAGAGAGAGTAGGATTTCAAATTTCGTTTTTAGTTCATATCTCGCTCCCCACCGAAATCCAAAATTTCGGTGAAATTCTCGTTATTTTGGACAAAATCTGGATAAAATTCGAAAAGAAAAATTCAAATCCAGAATTTTTGGACAGAATTTCGGGTGAAATATCCAAAATTTCAGGCGAAATTAACGAAATTTTGACAAATTTTAACTGAATAAAAAATGATTCAAATGATATCAAAACATTTTAAATTTTTTTATGGAGGTTTCTGACTCATCAGTGATATTTTCATAAAAATTTTAGATGATTATAATATCTGAGAAATTTTTAAAAATTCAAACATTGCTACTGTCCTGATAAAACGCTGACCGGCAAGTTTGAACTGAATGAAAAATGGTCCAAACCACAATAGAAAAATTTAAAAAATTTCATAGTTATTATGTATCATTAATATTTTTATAAAATTTTTAGATGGTGATCAAGCTTCATGAATTTTTGAAAATGTGTTACTACCCTGTTAAAAGGCTTACCAGGAAAATTGAACAAAATGAAAATGGTCCAAACGACGTTAGAAAATTTTGAAAATTTTTGTCGATGGTCGTGATGTAACATTAATGTTTCTATAAAACTTTTATGAAGGTCATGCTTAAATAATTTCTAAAAATTTTGACAGTACTACGTCTTGATAAAAGCCTGATGATCAATACATAGATTTGCTTTAGCAATCAAAAAAGGTTTAATTTTTTTAAATTTTTTTTACAAAAGGGTGATCAGAAAATGCTTAAGATGTCATAAAAATTTTGAATCATGATCACACTCTAGGGAACTTATAAAATTCTTACAAGGCACAATATCATTTATGTTCTTTCTCGTTTTGATTTCTGAAATATAATATAACAAATGAAGTTCAATGCTTACATAGATTTGATTGACCAAACAAAAAAATTGAAATTTTTTGAAAATTTTATAAAATGGTACTGAGGAAATTCTTAATCTCTTATAAAAATTTTAGATCATGATCATAGTCGAGAAAATTTTAAAATCCTGACAAAGTTACTGTCCCAATTATGTTCATTCTATTTTTGATTTTAAAGACAACAAATGAAGTTCAATTATTTTAAAAATTTTTTGTATGATTCTACACTAGTAAAATAGTACCATAAAATTTTTAGATCATTATAAAGCTTGTACAATTTTATAAAAATGTGACAGTGTTTCTGCCAAAATTTTTAAATATATCAAAATTTGGTTTTTTAACAAATTTTCATAGAAGATGACTTTCTTAAGGGTCATTGGACCAAATCCAGTCAAATTTGGCCCTAAAAGTTCAAAAACTGGCCAAAAATCATGAATTTTGGTGAAATTTGGTAAAATTTTGCAAAAAGAAGAAATTGCTGCACCAATTTCAAATTTTTAATTTTTTTTTTATCCGGCCGGTAATTTGGGTTTCGTGGTGGACCGAAATCCGAAATTTTCGCGAAAATTTAGTGAAATTCAACAAAATTTGTATCCATGAGATAGATTGGTGGTGGTGGATCCCACATGTACTTCAATCCTCTTGTAATTAGACATTAAAGGGTGTGTTTCGTTTACTTTTGATGGTTTCCAATGTTTGTCTTACTAAATTTTGGTAGCGTTAACCAAATTTGACAAATATTTGGTTTGCTACCAAATTTTAGTAAGGTTCTCTACTCCTTTGATTCTCTAGTTCATATTCTTGTCAATCTTTAACCGAAACATTGACAACCAATTTAGTGACCAAATTTTAGTAATGCCAAATTTTGGCAAGGTTTAGTAAGATAAATTTGTCATCAAATCAAATAAGCCTAAATTCTCATCATACTCCCTCTGTTTAAGTTTATAGGCCGTAATTTTTTGAATAGTATTTTTCATTAATATACGATGTATTTTATATTCTAATGCAAATTAGTGTGATGTTCCTTTATATCCCTGATAAATATCCAAATTTACTCAATATTCTGTTCATGCATGTATTGAATATAGTGTTTAGAGACAATAATTATGATTAGTCTAATCGTTTTTAATATCTTGTTGGTCTATGTGTCAAGAAAGTATGATTTATAAACTTGACGGAGGAGGCAGCAACAAATATATCATTAGTTTTTCTGCACGAATCTTGATGCACAATATATAGTCATGGTAGTGGGAGCACATGCTCTCGAGTATAGATCGGCGTTTCCGCAGGTATCATTGCGTAGTACCTCGGGTACCCCGTCCACTGTCCCCACATGCACAGAACAAGATCTTGCTTCTATTTCTTGATCAGGAAATGAAAAGAAAAACACATGCGCCGTTTACATGCATGTTGGTATATATACTTTGACCAAATGACTCTTCTGTTTGTACAAATGCTGAGAACAGGATCTCCATTCTTGTGTGGTTTCGTTTCACTTCGGTCCACTCAAGCAAAAAAATAGAAGGGCTCATATGATGTGCCATGGCTTTGGCTGTTAGAATCTCTAACGTCAGGATTCAATATAGCCTGATGATAATATGATATGCAGTGGCTTGCATCCTCAGGTAGGTGCAGGCATATAAGCCTATACTTTGGAACTAGCAAAACTGCGTGTTTCATCGATATAGGAGAGAGATCGAACAAGAATGGAATTTTTTACAGGTTAATCTGCTTGTGTGCGCTTGCTTTTGAACCTATTTGTACAAAAGGTTGTAAGCTGGCAGGTCATGGATTCCATGGAGATCCTCCAGAGACAGCTCCCTCTCAAGCTGCAACTTTGTTGCTTCCAGTACTTCCTTTATTGCAGATTTATCATTATCAGTTGCTCATCGCTAGTCCAAATCAACAACACAGAAAATGTTACGAGGGAAATGAAAAGAAATATCGTACTTTGAACTGCATATAAGAGGCACGCATTGCTAGCCACTGAGCGTCCATCATCTCGAAAGCTATACAGTAAAGGACGTCAAATGCCTCTTCGTGTTCTAAGACGGTAGCAAACAGAGATTGCATAAGTGTTCTGAAGCATTAGACAGCAATTCAAAATTCAAAGGTTTCAAGAAAGAGCACTTCTCACCTGACAACACTCTGATAAAGTTAATCCCCGGCAAAGACTTCGGTCGTGCTAGGCAGCCAAAGAAAAAAAGAAAGGAATAAGATGCACATCAATGATATCTGTTGTCTGGACAAAGAAATACCAGCGAAGCTACTACCAATTATGGAACCAGCGATAATTCAGCATTTAAATTTATAATTATTAGTGCTGAACTTGATGATCTTGGTGAGACCTGCTGATTCTGTATACAGGTAATAATAGAGAGATCCCTACAATGGGGCTGTTGGGCATCAATTAGCAGTTAGCACTAGCTGTATGTATGTATTAAAATGGTTATGACGAAATGTTCGTGATGAAATCAAAAGATTCCTTATATTGCATTTTTTTTTCTTCGAAATATCCCTAATGAAGGCCAGCACCACATTATTCCGTGGTTTTATGCAGATTTAGTTGTTTGGCTTGTACGGATGAGGCACATGGTAGATGTACTTTTGATTACTAGATCTAATGTCTTGACCAATACTGATGCGATGCACATAGTCTATGTAATTCTTAGGTCAGATGATTATCATGATTTGATTATCATGACTAGGACATGCCCTTTTTTTGTTGCGTCATGTTGGTGCTGCTTATGATTGACGTATATACCTGAGTTGAGCTCCAACAGTTGAATCAACATGTACGAGACATTAACACCTGCGACGGCAAAGGGGTACTCCCATGTGGCTCGCATTCCTTGTTGTTTGAGTAACAACTTCTGGAAAGATGCCTGCTTGTTGAACCAGTAACCAGCAACCATAAAGTGTCAATATGACAGGAGTACAAGGCCACTTTTTTCACCACATAAGGAGTCTACAAAATGAACTTCTTTTTTCTCGATTACCGACATAAAAGGGGACATACCGGATATGTTCTTGCAAAAAATAAAAGATTCTCAAGTGAGACAAATCCACATCCTCTGAAAGTCAAAATCAGAACATATTGTCAAAACTTCAGGAAACAATGGTAAGTTTGTAAACTCTACCAACTGTTGATTTTGGGAGTGATAAGCAAGAAAGTGTGTTTTGTATATAGATAAAACTAATTAGCGAACTATAGAACACAGAGAACATATATACTTCACAAACTGACAAACCAATGAAACAGCTACAACAAGAAGTACCTGAAATCAGTCGATGGGTTTGGCCCCTGCCACCCCATATCTTTCCACTGTTCTGAAACTAAGCTAGTAATTTCTGTATCAGGAAAGGAAGTATTCCAAAGAGACCTAAGGGCTTCCTACAACCACAGTCCAGAAGATATAGGATGCAAGCATAATCATCGATTGGAAATCGATAAGGTAGAAATGAATGACAGGTAGCTAACCAGTTGAAAGTACATTTTAGGACGGGATTTCTTACCTGATGATCTGGCCGATTTTCATCATATGGTACATTTAGTCTTTCCTTCAGCTTTTGCAACCGTTGTTCCTGAATAGTTAGGGGAAAAAAAAGTAGTTCAGTTGCAAGAAGGCATTTGGCAGGCATCGGAGTCATCAGTTCCTTTCCTAAAAGAAGAGATCATTGTGAGTACCCTAAAATTCAATCAAGCTAATGAAGTCATTAACAAACTATTAAACATATGATGAACAATCAAACCTGATAATCATGTTCATGCCTAAGAACTAGAATGACCAATGTGCCCTTTTGCTAGCAGTAAGAGAGGAAGGGTAAGAGGCTAAATATAGCACAGTAAAAAGATAAAGCTGAGTACACAGTAGATGCATTCCCCTCTCCCCATTTCACCAAAGCCGAGAGCCAGCAGCGAGGCAGCCAGTGTATCTCCCCTTCTCTCATTTCCAACCAAGAGACAGGCAAGCAGCAGCCAAGCATACCACATCCACTCCGCATCGCCTTACTCACCAGAGAGCACAGCCAAGCAACCAGGCACGGCCAACATTCCCCATTGCCATTTCCCATTTCCAAACCGAAGAACAAGAACCCCAGAGAGAGCATAAACCCAGAGCCAGGAGGAACCAGAAGGGAAGGCCAAGAGAAGGGAGCAGCCGAACCGAAGGCCAAGAAGAGGAGCCAGCCAAGAGATCGGCTACTCCATCAGCATCTTCCACCCAACCCGACACCATCATCACCAACAATCTCACAACCGAGCCATCATCAGGTGCACAGTAGTAAAAATTGCTAGAATTAATCGTGTGCATGACCGTTTTAAGTCCTGACTGCTTCATGCATAAGCCATTAGTGTGCATGTGCATTAGTATGCATTACCGTTTCATGCATTAGTATGCATAGTGTCCTGACCGTTGTACGCATGCCCATGTATTTATTTTTCTGCATAAGTTACTAGTGTTTCATGCATAAGTTAGCTATGGTAATTGTGTATTTGTTGGTCTATAAATAAGAGTGAAACAAAGAAGAAAAGCTGTGACTTAAGCAGCAAAAAAATTTATTTTGTCTCTAGTGCTCCAATTGTGTTCGTGCTTGTGAATTTCCAAGTGTCCACGTGTGTTCATTCGACGACGTTATCGTTGTGTCTATCCAACAAGTGGTATCGGAGTCATGTCGGAAGACGCCAATCGTACCGCCAACGATGCTAATGGACAGGGAGCCAATGGCAACGGCGGTCAGCCGGTGGTGGTGCCACCGGTGGCGTTGCCGCAGGTGGTGCCACATGTGAGTGAGGTGGGGGTGATGGTGCGTTACCCCACGCTCACAAGCACAAACTACAACGAGTGGGCTCTCTTGATGAGAGTCAACTTGTAGGCTCGGGGAGTCTAGGAGGCTGTCGAGCCTGGTAATACAGATTATCGGGTTGATCAGATGGCATTGGTGGCCATCCTCCAAGCGATGCCATCGGAGATGTTGGCAACCTTGGCGGCCAAGGATAGGGCAAGGGAGGCTTGGGAGACCGTGCACATGATGCGCATTGGTGTCGCACGTGTGCGCGAGGCGTGTGTGCAAACGTTGCGTCGAGAGTTCAAGGTGATTTGCATGAAGAACACCGAGACGGTGGAGGACTTTGCGTTGCGCCTTACCGGTCTCGTAAACAACATCCGCATTTTGGGTGACAAGTTGCCCGAAGAGGTGGTGGTCAAGAAGTTACTTCGTGTTGTGCCATCCAAATACATGTAGGTGGCCATATCGATTGAACAATTAGTCGACCTCACGACATTGACCGTGGAGGAGCTCACCGATCGGCTCAAGTCTGTGGACAAACGGTATGAACTTGATGATGCCGGTGGCTCAGGCGGTTCGGGCGACCGTCTACTTCTCACCGAAGAGGAGTGGCGTGTGCGCATGAAGCAAAAGGAGCAAGGTGAAAGCTCTTCTGGTGGCGGCCAGAAGAAGCAGCAGCAAAGTCATTGGCGCAGCAATGGCAAAAATACTGCTACATCCGGTGGTGGCCGTGACATGTCCAAAGTCAAGTGCTATAATTGTGACAAGTTTGGGCACTTCGCAAGGAAGTGTCGCAAACCACATTGTGAGCACAAAGAGAAGGTGAACCTGACGTAGGCACAAGAACATGAACCGGCTTTACTAATGGTAGAGAGCTGCGATCTTATACAGGTTGCAGATGTTGCATCGCAAATGGTATTTCTCAATGAGGAGAAGGTAATCCCGGTGGAAGCCAACGACGGTACGGTGTGTGGTACCTGGACACAGGCGCCAGTAACCACATGACTAGCTGCAAGTCAATGCTCACATCGCTTGATGAGTCGGTGCAAGGAACGGTGAAATTCAGAGATGGCTAAGTGGTGGAGATTCGCGGCAAGGGTGTTGTGATGTTCTAGTGCAAGAACCAGGAGCACATGGTGCTTACCAAGGTGTACTACATACCTCGGCTCCGGAGCAACATCGTCAGCCTTGGCCAACTTGACGAGAGCAGTTGCAAGGTTGTCATCGAGGATGGCAAGCTTTGCATCTTCAATCATGAGCGGCAGCTACTGGCATGGGTGCAGCGGTCTAGGAATAGAATGTACACCTTGACACTGAACTTGGCTACACCCGTATGCCTATTGGAGAAGGCGAACGAGGCTGTGAGGCTGTGGCATGGGCGCTATGGTCACCTCAATTTTTGCTTGTTGCGGGAATTGGGCCTTAAGAAGATGGTGGAAGGCGTTCCGGTCATCGACCATGTGCAGCAGTTCTGCGACGGTTGTGCACTTGCCAAACAACACCGCGTTCCATTCCCTCGGGCCACGTCATACCGTGCTGAGCGTGGGTTGGAGCTAGTGCACGGTGATCTCTGCGGGCCGATCTCTCCACCTACACCAGGAGGTAACCGCTATTTTTTGCTAATCGTTGATGATCATAACAGATATATGTGGTTGGAGGTGCTCAAGACCAAGGATGAGGCTTTCAAGTTCTTCGAGAAGATCAAAGCCATGGCGGAGAATGAGCTTGACGTGAAGCTCAAGGCGTTCCGTACAGATCGAGGAGGGGAGTTCAACTCTACCGAGTTCGACGACTACTGTGATGAGCTTGGGATTAAGCGGTACACTACCTCCCCCTACTTACTGCAGCAGAATGGTGTTGTCGAGAGGAGGAACCAAACAGTCATGGAGATGGCACGTAGCTTGCTAAAAAGCAAGAGCATGCCACCAGAGTTTTGGGGTGAGGCAGTGAAGTCCGTTGTACACATCCTTAATCGGGCACAGACGCGGAGTCTCAACGGCATAACGTTGTATGAGGCTTGGTACAAGAGGAAGCCCAAGGTGCACTACTTCCGCACGTTCGGATGTGTAGCGCACGTTAAGAAGGTTGGCCTCGGCGTCACCAAGCTGGATGATAGATCCACGCCGATGGTCTTCCTCGGCTACGAGGATGGCTCCAAAGCCTATCACATCTACGATCCGAAGGCAAAGAAGCTGCATGTGACACGTGATATCATATTTAAGGAGGACAAACCATGGCCATGGCAGTCAGATCCCACTGATCCTGACGTTGTTGGCCGTTCATAGTGGAGTATGCCATCCCGTGGCACCGCAGGAGGTAGGACCAAGCACACCCACGACGTCGTGAGCTGCACCACCTGGTGTAGAGTGGGCTACACCACCTCCTGACGTGACACCCAACTCGAGGGTTGAGCTGAATTGGTACTGGAGGATGACAAACATCTACGACATGACATCCATCCACAACATCGAGGATAGTGGGCTTTGCTTGCTAGGTGCGGAGTAGCTTGCAAGCGTTGAAAAAGCGCTTAGGAAGCCATGCTGGAAGAGTGCCATGGAGGAGGAGATGAACTCCATCCATGGCAACAACACATGGGAGCTCGCCAAATTACCTGACGGGCATAGAGCCATCGGGCTCAAATGGGTGTTCAAAGTCAAAAGACCCCGAAGCTAACATTGTGAAGCACAAAGCTCGCTTGGTGGCTAAAGGTTATGCTCAACCACAGGGGGTGGATTTTGATGAAGTCTTCACGCCGATCACAAGGATGGACATGGTGTGACTTATCATCGCACTGGCAGCACATGGAGGTTGGGAAATTCATCATATGAATGTCAAATCGGCATTCTTGAATGGTGATCTAGCTGAGGAGGTGTATGTGCACCAACTTCTTGGCTTCATCAATAAGAAGGAGCACATGGTGCTCAAGCCGCATAAGGCATTATGCAGTCTGCTGACGATAGCGCCACCTAGCCTAGAACTTCAAGCTGGATAGCTCCTTGGTATCGCTCAATTTTGAGAGCGGCCCCATGGAGCATGCAGTGTATAGGAGAGCAAAAGGTGGATCATTTTTGCTAGTCAGGGTGTACGTCGACGACTTGATCATCACTGGTTCAATCATCGATGACATCACCGAGTTCAAGTCCTAGATGATGAAGCTCTTCAGTATGAGTGACCTTGATCTCCTGAGTTATTACTTGGGGATTGAGGTGCAACAGGCAGCTGGTGAGATCACATTGTGCCAAAACAACTATGCGAGTAGGATACTTGAGCTGTCAGGCATGGATGGCTGCAACCCATGCGTGACGCCCATGGAGAACAAGCTGAAGCTAAGCAAGAAAGATGGTGGGGAAGCTATTAATCCCTCCGAGTATCGTAGCATCGTCGGGAGCTTGTGGTACTTGGTGAACACGAGACTAGACATCGCGTATGCAATGGGCATCGTGAGCAGATTCATGGAAGCGCCCACCATGCAGCATATGGCTGTTGTAAAACACATATTGAGATATGTGAAAGGCACAACTGGCTATGGTTGTTGCTATAGGAAAAGTGATGAGATGGAGCCTGAATTGATGGGTTTCGGTGATAGCGACCTGGCCGATGATGTCGACGACCGCAAGAGTACCACAGGGATGGCTTTATTCTTTGGTGCGAGCCTAATCACTTGGGTGTCGCAAAAGCAAAAGATTGTCACACTCTCATCCTGTGAGGCGGGGTACATTGTAGCGGCGATGACAGCATGCCAGGGTGTTTGGTTAAGCTAGCTTCTAGGGGACCTGGTGGGGCAAGAACCAAAGAAGGTCATGCTACTGGTGGACAGCAAAACAATAATCGCATTATGCAAGAATCCGGTTCATCACGGTCGCAGTAAGCACATCGACACAAAATTTCATTATATTCGTGAATGTGTCGATAATGGCAAGGTGGATGTGGAGCACATCAACACAAGTGATTAGCTCGCGGATATTCTGACAAAGGCACTTGGTCGCGTAAAGTTCATTGAGCTGTGACAAAAGCTGGGCGTGAAGAAGGTGAAATCTGCAGCACACGATTAGGGGGTGAATTGCTAGAATTAATCATGTGCATGGCCGTTTCAAGTCCTGACCGTTTCATGCATAAGCCATTAGTGTGCATGAGCATTAGTATTCGTTACCGTTTCATGCATTAGTGTCCTGACCGTTGCATGCATGCCCATGTATTTATTTTTCTGCATAAGTTACTTGTGTTTCATGCATAAGTTACTAGTGTTTCATGTATAAGTTAGCTGTGGTAATTGTGTATTTGTTAGTCTATAAATAAGAGTTTATTACATTTTGTTATTAATGCTTGCGGAGTACTCTCTACTCACTCTTACTTAAACCCCAGAGTCGTCCTCCATTAATGCTATGATTTTTTGGACAGGAGTTGAACCCACTAGACCACCAGAACTAATATTTGAGCGAGGTCGTACCTTCAAAGTATATACCAGGCAAACTTTTCTTTGATCATATTTTATTAAATATTTTCAACTGCTTTTATATACTTATCTCTATCATCACTACATGGGAAAGCTTATTTTACAAATAAAAGCATTAAAAAGGAGTTGAACCCACTAGACCACTAGAAATAGGTGTTGAACCCACTAGACCACTAGAACCAATATTTGAGCAACGTCGTACCTTCAAAGTATATACCAGGCAAACTTTTCTTTGATCATATTTTATTAAATATTTTCAACTGCTTTTATATACTTATCTCTATCATCACTGCATGGGAAAGCTTATTTTACAAATAAAAGCATTAAAAAGGATGCAGATGGATGGGATGGGTTGAAAAATGGATTGATGTGTTGAGAAATGGATTGATGGTTTGATAATTGGATTTGGTAATGGATTGGTTCATGTAGTTAATAGAAGGGTTTGCGTATGTTTAATATAGTTGGTAGAGAGAGCCGATGAGAAGGATTATCATGCTGGTGGGAGTCCTCTACATAGGCTATAATATAAGGTCAAAACAAACTAACACTTGGGCAATAAGTCATAAACTAGTATCAACTATGGTGTGTGAAATCCGTCAAAAAAGGTTATCCTATGAAAGTATTAGAATTTCCACATTAGATAAGAAATCTATGGTGCTCCTCTGGGATATGCCAGTAGGCCCGGAGGGCAGGACCAACTAGTGGCGTTATATTTAAAGTCATGGGTAGAGTTACTGCCGATGGGTAGCAGAGTACAACTGTATCTTCGAGTTGTGGGGTAGCCTGGGATAGGTGTCCTCAACTCGAGTGCAGGGTTGGAGATCTAATACTGAATTAGTGATAAATATTCTGGGGCATCATAAGATGGTGTCACTGTGGGTAAAATGATAAAAACCTGCGCAGGGTAAAATCTTGAATTCATGCCAGTCTTTTGGATTGGAAACTACGGAAGCTAAGTTTGTCTCATATACAGTGTTAGTAGCTATCTTCCAAAAATTAAAGTCAACGACCTTTAAAGAAAACTAAAACTTAACTTCTGTAAAAATGGATTTTGAGGAAGGTGATTATTAGATGGATTCGGATTGGATTGGATAGAGAGAGAAAATCATTTATTGCATTTTGTTATTAATGCTTACTGAGTACTCTGTACTCACTCTTACTTAAAATTCCCCTTGCGTAGAAAGTGAGTCCCATGGACACTCTTTCGAGGCCTGGGGTGAGAATCGTTCACAGGACCAGGACTTACAGGAAGAGAATTATTACTACTATTATTAGGAGTAGAGAATTTAGTAGGCCATATCCTTGCTATGGCAGACCATCAGGGTAATACGTAGTCATAATGTATTTTGCTGTATTTGGAACCCATGTAAGACTAAGGTAAAGGACATGTAGCCCTACGTGGCTTAATAGAATGTAATAAAAAGTTTCATTTGTAGTCTCTAATTATTGTTTTGCTGTAATACTCTGAATATGGTATAGTAACTGATAAAGTATCAGATTGTCGATATTTTGTTAGCTACTATGCCGAGATTTGCGTAATTAGGTGTAATGGCAGTGTGACTGTCATTACCCAGCGCTAATTATGTGGGTAGCCACAAGTGATGTCAGAGCAGTGGTTACAAGAACAACGCAACTAATAACTAGGGACTGGTAGGAAGCCTAGGTAAAAAGAGACCCCTCTAGCCATATGGCATTAACTATATTGTAATTCTCACCTTGTCATTTACTAAGTACTAATTTAATCTTAAGTATTTTGCTAATTTAGCCACCTATACTAACTAGAAACCTTTTTGCAGAATATCCGGCTCTAGGATCCCTATGTCCCACGTCCAGAGTCAACACGTGGTGCTGCTAGGGTAGATTGTCCAGGAGCTAGGAGAATGGGTAGAGTACTTTTAGGCGACATACGAGGATTTAGCTACACCCAAGGTCAGGGTCATAGTCTCAAGATTAGTTATCCAACCTAGTTATTATGAGTTGTTCACAGCCCCCTGGCATCACGCAGAGTACTTCTTACCTCTTTAGGATGCTGCTAGGAAGGCAGTGATTGTGCTTAGGGCTCAGTTTATGAGACACTTGAGTAACACTTTATTTAATCAGTTCCCTCTGTTTACTCACGAAGTTCCTCGCCAAACACCACCTCCTTCACCCTGTCCACATAGTTCTAGTGAGACCTTGGAACCTTCAGCCCGGAGTCACCAGTAACTATATGATGGTAGCCGATGCCATGTATTGCAAGGGGATGAACAAGGCGGCGACGGACGCCAAGAGTAGAGCAATATACTGGCATCAATAGTATACTGAGGTTGAGTCAGAGCATGAGATTCTAGAGACCACCTTCTTTCACATGATGCTCCTAGACATTGACCCCTTTGCCACCCTAGACACCGACCCCCTTTGCTCCAACAGCCACCACTGCTACCACCACCATCACAGTGCCACCTCCTACCATAGCTGCGCCTCCCCACCAGTACACTTTCTTTGCCAAGATGAGTATCCCCGCCCCAACATCCTCCACATACTAGTACCCATTGCCTCTAGAGGTAGACATCCCCATCCCTCGTTCCTGTTTAGACCCTCTTTCACTTATCCCTTGCCACCGCATAGGCAGTCTTCGCACCACACTACCCACATGAGTGTCCATCCTGGTCCAAGTGCAGATGTTGCTTACTTGATCACCTATTTAGGACAGTTGGGCCAGAGTACTAGTGCAGGGGTCCAGAGTCAGGAGGGAGAGGAGGATCCAGAGGAGGCATCTGAGGAGTAGAGTTGGGGGATGGGTTAGTTGTATCTCTTTTGTTATTGACGTAATATGCAGTTGTAGCTGGCTTTATTTATGAACCTGATGTAAATTTTCTATTGTAGTGCCAAATTGTTGTATTTGCTTCTCATTATATGGCATTTTATCTTGCTAATGTTGGTACACATATAGTGTAATGGATTAGTTGCATCTCATTTCATCATAATCATCATCTTTGGAACAATGACGTGTTGCATACATACTTTTAATCAACAAATCATATTGTCATCCTTATGAGATCTGCAAGTAGTGTAGGAATCAAATAATGCCATGTGACATATCAAAATGAGGCTAGACCGGTGGTATAAATAATTACTTAACGAGAATTTATGATTCATTTTTGCATTCTGTTCATTGCCATGTAATCATGAGCAGTATACTTTCATTTGGACATAGGTTAGATAGGTTCATTTAATCAATGATGTATGCTTTTATTTGTTGTAGAGGCAGGATGTGTTGTATATGACTATATAAGTATATAATTAGCTGAGTACAACAAGTAGAAATAGGATCTAAGGCTAGGAAACAGACCCGGACTTATTTGTCCGTGGCGTCCTTGGATGCGTGGCTCCATGGCGTGCTCGAGCGTGGGGTCTCGAGGAGTTCTTGATGCTCAGACACCAAGTTGTTTTTCGTTTATCTTTTGTAGATATAGATACTATTCGAGGGGCGACTTCGAGGAGTTCTTGGTGCTCAAACACCAAGGTTTTTGTCATTTATTTATTTGCATCTTAATTGTGGTTTTATGGTTCTTCTATAGATAGGGCGGTCTGAGTGCGCTAATCTCAGGGAATTCATGGTGCTCAGACATCAGGGTTTATTTTCGTTTCTCTTCAATTCACGATTTATGGTTCTTACTCTGTGATGATTAGGTAGGTTGAGTCATTTATGTAATTCTGAAATGAAATGGCGAATGAGAGCGATAATATCTTATTTCTTCTCTACCGCTTAAAACAAAGACCATAATGACCTCTACTCATAATGACACCTCTCATCTTGTAATTAAGTGGTATAAGTAAAAGTTTAACCATCACCTTCTATGCACGATAAGAACTCTTACCTTATAAATGAATTCTAAAAATGGTAAATGTCCAACCTTTCTTATGAAATAACTCTAGCTATATACAAGAAGTGCTAATAAAAATTAAAAAATGTGCTAAAGACAAAGAAGTAACTAAGTTATGCATATTTAATGCTCTCTTTTGCAAGAATGTTAGACTGGGAAATAGTTGAGCAAGACATGATCCTTAGGTTAGGATCCACCCAAAACCCACCCAATATGGTAGAACCACCATCTGTTCCCCTCCAAAATCTTAACCAAACCAATCCTCAAGAGTATAGGCAACCCACACCCTTAGGAGGTAATACTAGTACCGCTCGAACTCCAGAACAACCTGACCAACTAGAGAGTGTCTTGGTGTTTTTAGAAAACTCTAGGAGGGAAGCCCAAGCAAATCAGAACCAATTCATGGAAACTCTACTCACCAACCTAGAACCTGAAACCCAACCTTCAGCCGGACATCAAGTTACCCTAGGTGAGTTCCTCAAAACTCGCCCTCCTACCTTCTCCAGAGCCACAGAACCCCTTGAGGCCGATGATTGGCTTCAAGAGATCGAGGAAAAGTTAACCATAGTGGGTTGCTCCGAGGAAGAGAAAGTCTAGTTCACAACCTACCAGTTGGCGGGACCTGCGGCAACATGATGAACTAATTATTGCCACACCCATACAGGAGAGTAGCTTGTCACCTGGGCAGAGTTCACCTCCCAATTTCGTGTCACTCACATCCTATTGGGAGAAAATGGATATTAAAAAGAGAGAGTTTAGGGACTTGACACAGGGGGGGGGGGGTAGAAAGCTCTCGAAGTATTTGAATAAATTCAATGAGTTGTCTAGTTATGCCCCTAAAGAAGTGGATACGGATGCCAAAAAAATCAATAGGTATGAGGACATGAACCCATATTTGAGAATGCACCTGTCCACCAACTTGCTTACAGAATTCCAAGATTTAGCCAATAGAGCCATCATCCTAGAGAGTGAGCAAGCTTAGTTGAATGAAGAGAGGAGAAAAAAGGCTAGGTTTGAGCTTAGGGCAACCACTCCTAATCAATCAAGGCCTTTCAGACCTCCTATGCTAATCCGACATCCAGCACCGAGACCATATATGTCTGCTCCAGTCCAGCGTGCCAACATTCTTCCACCCAGACCTCCACCCAAATGCTTCAAATGTGAAGGTCCCTATTTTGCTAATAATTGTCCCCAGTTTGTCACAAAATGTTTCAACTGTGGTCAAGAGGATCACAAAAAGCTAAACTACCGACTCCCAGTCAGCCAAGCTAGGCAGAACGACCCAGGAAGACCCAGAGTTGTCCTCCAGTAATGGGACGTGCCTATGGTCATCCCACTACTTCCTCTTCTCAAGAGTCTAGTCGAGGAGCCCCAACTACAAGTTCAGCCGGCCTGAAAAATATCTCAATAGAGCAGGTGGAGGAAACCACAGATGTGGTGATGAGTACACTTCCCATTCCTCCATTTGTTGGTACTATTTTATTTGACCCTAGTGCAACATATTCATTTATTTCTAAAGAGTTTGTGACTAAGAATAAATTGAAATGTGTCCCGTTGGAAACACCTTTGGGGGTCAACACACCTACAGAATTAATCACATTAAGCTCTGTTAGAAAAAGCCAGATGATAAACATACAAAGCACCCCATTCTTTGCTAATCTACATATTATCAGTCTATCAGACTTGGATGTAATCTTTGGAATGGATTGGCTAGCCACCAATGGAGTTAATATAGATTGCAAGTTGAAAACCGCATCTATAAGAACATCCAATGGGAACCGCATTCTATATTGGGGACATAGGGCTAATCAACCTCCGTCAGATTCCAAGCTCAACCACTTGTCATCACAAGGATTGACCCTCATCCCTTAGTTCAGGATTTTCCTAATGTGTATCTTGAAGAACCGCCAGGCATGCCACCTGATAGATATTTAGAGTTTTCTATAGATCTCGTCCCAGGAGCCATTCCTGTATCAAAAAGGATTTACAGAATGAACCCACCAGAACTTTTGTGAGCAAAAAGGATGGTAGAATTCGGTTATGTATGGATTATAGAGAGCTCAACAGTATCACCATTAAAAACAAGTATCCTCTCCCTAGAATTGATGGCCTATTCAATCACTTTGATGTGCTTGTGTCTTCTCAAAAATTGACTTACGGTTAGGATACCACCAAATCAAAATAAAGGCAAAAGATATAGAAAAAACTCTCTTTGTATCCAGATATGAGCATTATGAGTATATAGTGATACCATTTGGATTAACCAATGCCCCAGGAGTGTTCATTAATCTGATGAACAAAATTTTTATAAAATATATGGATAAATTCATAGTGGTATTTATAAATGATATCCTGATATATTCTAGGATTGAAGAAGAACATAAAGAACACTTGAAAACCACCCTTCAAATCATCAGAGAAAATCAGTTGTATGTCAAATTCAACAAGTGTGAATTCTGGCTAAATCAAGTGTCATTCCTTGGACACATCATTTCTGAAAAATGAATAGAGGTAGACCCAAATAAAATAGTTATGGAAATGACCCTCAAACCAAACAAAAATCAGAAGTTTCCTTGGATTAACTAGGTACTACCATAAGTTCGTAAAAGGATTTTCTCAAATAGTAGTACCTCTCACTAAACTCCTGAGAAAAGACAACAAGTATGAATGGACTAAGAAGTGTGAGAAAAGTTTCCAGAAACTCAAACAATCACTAACCTCCACTCCGGTACTATCTTTATTTGATGAAGGAGTTGAGTATGTAATATACTACGATGCCTCTAAATCAGGCCTAGGAGGTGTCCTGATGCAAAATGAGAAAATAATTTCCAATACTACTAGGCAATTGCGACCACATAAAATTAACTACCCAACTCATGATCTAGAATTGGGGGTTGTAGTGTTTGTCCCGAAAATTTAGAGACACTACTTGTATAGGGCAAAGTGTATCTTGTATAGTGACCATAAAAGCCTCAAATACTGGAGTCGGCTAGAGAGGAGTTTGGCCAAGTCAGAGGGGAGGAGATTAGAGGGAGTAGCTAGGAGAGGAGGGAAAAACCAAGAGCAGTAGTAGCTAGAGAGTCGATCGAGTGAGCTGAGTGAGGAGAAGAGTAGAGGGAGTAGTAGCAGAGGAGAATAGAGGTGAGACCGAGAGAGCAAAAGGCCAGAGCTTCAGTCGGCTGGGGAAAGGTCCAAAGAGAAAAGAGAGTAGCCGAGTGGCTTTGGCTAGAGAAAGGTAGAGAAGTACAAAGAGAAAAAGAAAAAGAGAGAGGAGAGAAAAAGAGAAGAAAAGGAAAGAAGAGAAAAGAAAAATGGGAGAGATCAGGAAAAATGGGTAATAATCGCGAGCCACGATTAGTTTAGATGGTCCTTTGGTCGTAAGCCTAAGAAAATCAAAAAAGACAGTAAATGAGCAATTAAATACAAACTTAAAAATGCATGGTAGCTAAAAATGTAAACCAACACCCTTCATATAAATAAAATTGTAATTATTGGAATGGTTGGACTCCATAACCCATGTACAAATTAAATTGTCATAGATTAATATACTATGATTTTCAGGACACGAGTTGAACCCACTAGACCACCAGAACCAATGTTCGAGCAAAGCTGTACCTTCAGAGTATATACCAGGCAAGTTTTCTTTTGATCATGTTTTATTAAATATTTTCAACTACTTTTATGTACTTTTCTATATCATCACTGCATGGGAAAGCTTATTTTACAAATGAAAGCATTAAATCATTTCCGGATGGATGGGATGGATTGAAAAATGGATTGATGAATTAAGAAATGGATTGATGGTTTGATAATTGGATTTGGTAGTGGATTGGTTCATGTAATTAATAGGTGGGTTGGAGTATGTTTAATATGATTGGTAGAAGGCGCCAATGAGAAGGACTGTCATGCCGGTGGGATCCTCTACATAGGCTATAATATAAGGTCAAAGCAAACTAACACTTGGGCAATGAGTCAGAAACCAAGATCAACCATGGTGTCTGAAATCGGCCAGAAATGGTTGTTCTATGAAGGTATTAGAATTTTCACATTGGGTAAGAAATCTAGGGCGCGCCTCTGAGATATGCTGGTAGGCCCAGAGGGCAGGACCAACTAGAGACGGTATATTTGAAGTCATGGGTAGAGTTACTGGCTGCGGGTATCTGGAGTACAACTATATCTTCGAGTTGTGGGGCAGTCTGGGATAGGTGTCCCCAACTCGAGTGCAGGATTAGAGATCTAATACAGAATTAGTGATAAACGTTATGGGGCATCACAAAATGGTGTCACTATGAGTAAAGTAGTGCAAACCTACGCATAGTAAAATATGAGTTCATACTAGTCTCTTGGATTGGAGGCTACAGAAGTTAAGTCTATCTCACATACAGTGTTAGTAGATGTTTTTCAAAAATTTAAATCAACAACCTTTGAAGAAAACTAAAACTTAACTTCTGTAAAAATAGATTTTGAGGGAATGTGATTATTATATGGATTTGGGTTAGATTGGATAGAGAGAGAAAATCATCTATTGCATTTTGTTATTAATGTTTGCTGAGCACTCATCTACTTACTCTTACTTAAATCCTCTTTGTTTAGAAGGTGAGCCCTATGGACACTTCTTCAAGGCCTAGGTGAGGATTGTTCGCAAGACTGGACTTACAGGAGGAGAATTACTACTACTATCAAGAGGAGTAGAGGGTTTAGTAGGCCATATCCTTGCTATGGTAGGCTATCAGGGTAATAGGTGATTATAATGTATTTTTCTGTATTTGGAACCCATGTAAGACTAAGGCAAAGGACATGAAGCCCTGCGTGGCTTAATGGAATGTAATAAAAAGTTCCATTTCCAGTCTCTAATTATTGTTCTGCTGCAATATTCTGAATACGGTATAGTAAATGATAAAGTATCGGGTTGCCCGATATTTTGTTAGCTACTATGCCGAGAATCAGTAGTAATTCATGTATAATGGTAGTGTGACTGTCGTTACCGGGGCTAATTAAGTGGGTTGCCACAATCATCCAAATCCTTGGAAAGTTGACTGTACAGAGAAATCAGTAGTTACTTTAGCAGTTCAGCTGAGCTCCTTCCCTAGGTCCCCTCCATTCTGACATCAGGATCAACATGTTTGTTTGTTTGTTTGTTTTTTCCAGTGGAAACATGTTTGTTTTATCAATAGAGTATAATACTAGTCGGGCGCTAAAGCATCAGAGAAACCTTGATGAAATCTGTATGAGAAGATACCTATATGTAACGCAATTGCATGAAAGTAGGCAATAATGGCTAATAGAAACATAATGTGATTTACGAAGCATATCCTAAAATTCCGTCCATGCTCAACTCCACTCTCTGCTTCCCTTGCAGCTCTCTGGCATGCGTCGTTGTCCTGGTTTCTCCTCCGAGATCTGCTCTGCCCCCTCTCACACAAATCTGGATTCGGCCGGGGTGCATCTGGGGCGCGGAGGACGTTGTAGAGGCCCATGGTTTGGGTGTCTGAATTTCTCTATTAATCTTTTCAGTGAACTTACTTCATTTTGGATGGGTTCCCACTCTCTCAAAAAACAGAGAAGAAAGAATCATGTGGTAGTTGGTTCCTCGCATTATAGATTATGCAGAATCAGAACTTTAACAATCTGATGCCATAATTTCTATCCTCCTACGTTTTAACTTAGCAATGCTAGCCTCCATCAGTAATAGGAGTTAAAGACATATTTGAATCATTCTTTTGTGCGCGGAATATATAATGGAGACAGCCCCGACACAAAATAAAAAAGTATGTGTTGTGAAAATTATTAAGTATGGTGTTTTGGTCGATAGATAGTTTCGTAAAACACCCAATAATATTATCCAACAATCTTTACAAAAAATAAATTATATGTCACAAATTCAGAGCAGAAGCATTTTTTTAAAAAAAACCTCAAGCATATAGTTTCTCTTGTTTTGCAGCTAACTTATTCTTCCACTAACCAAAAATTAATATAATCGTACATTGATAGAAAAAAAAAGTTGGGAGTTCAGAACTGAAATTTAATTGGCCTTTTTGGGCATGCTAAACGAACACAACTTCACCTGAAGGGGGGTCAGCTCGAAGGTCTTCTCGGCATTGACTTGACGCCTTTTACCTGAGCTGTTGAAAAGCCCTCCAAACCACGTTCTATTTCCAACCATAGCATTTACTGCAATTAGGTTATAAAATAAGAATCAGTAGCAGTAAAATATGTCCCACAAGGAATCATTAACTATGCTTAAATTTATTCAAGAGCACAACTGGAAACCCTGAAAGCCTACACACAAAATGTCAGAAAATAATCATACTCAAAATTTGCAAATATTTCAGGGACAGGGATGTGGATTTCACCCTCCAGCAAGTGCCTAGGATGTTCATAATGCTAATCAGTAAAAATCAAAGGGTCACAGCAGAAGTCATTGTGAGATCAACTCTTGAACCTGCCATGTCAAATATATGTAAAAATCTAAGATACAATCCGAAAGTGTCGACTCTTTTGGAATCAACTAAATATAGTTCACACGCAGCGTTTTCTTCAGAAGGTAAAAAACGATTCCACCATTTCTGACAGTGTCACAGTACGAAACTAAACATCAGCAAGGAATGTTATCCATGTCTAAGCTTTTAGGACAGAGTGGTACATTGAAATGACGAAAATTGAACATTGTACACCGAGTATTATGTGTTGAAATTGGACTTGTATGCACAAACCAAGCTACCTTAGACAGTCTCTTATGATCTTATCACCGTAAAGAAATTCAATGCAGTGTATTTGTCCATTAGAAATTACGGGCAACAACAACATTGCATTTTCGGCTATTAAATTCGTCCTCTTATTTTTCCCTCGTCATGGCCTACTTTCTGCAAATGTTGATATACCAATGCAAAAGAAGATATGCAGTATGCAGGGACCTGAGATTGCTAATGTTACAACTGAAAGAGAAAGAACGAAGGGAGGGGATCGATGATGGTACCTGTTGGGGCTGGAGTTGAAATGGAATGCTCATCAAAGACGAGGGTCAATGCTCATCCTTTTGTTTCCTTCATGCACGCTGATCCGTCCTTTTACCCAATCCTGTTGGTTGAGGCCGCTGGAAGCAATCAATCAGTTAAAAGCGAGATACATTCTTGGTCCTCCACTTGTTGCGCGCTCTCATTGTTCTTGTCTTGGCAGGAGAGAGCGAGAGGAAGAAAGAAGAGAGCGGATTGGGAAGAAATTAAGAAGGGAGGAGGATGGAGAATTGGAAATGGATTCCAATCCAACCTCTTCCTCCTTGGACCCTGCCGTCAATCAGCAGTGACGAGCAATGCTATTTGTTTGCCTTGCGAGTCTCTCTCTCCCCCTCCCCAAAATTCCCCCTCTAAATGACCAGGCCTGCCGCTCATCTCGCCCCACCGTTCCTTCCCTTCCCTCCATTCCAACACAGGTCCACTCAAACAAACCCCTGTATGTTCTCTCTCTCGGTCTAGATATACCCCGTATGACTGTTGAAAATACCGACAAATCGACTCCATCCGGCCCCTGCGCTATCTCCCCATCTCCATAGAATATTTGAAAATACAATTTCTCCGACATGCTGTGCTGCCTACAACGTCGAACCGAAAAAATCATCATTTCTCCATCTAACCGCGTCATGTATTACTATATAAATGTTACATTATATTGTCAAATTTTTTACTCTCTCGATTTCTAACGATTGCTCGACATTTCCAAATTTTTTTACTCTACTAATTTCTAGCGTAGCACGGTGCCTGACGATATGTTCCTAGCCTACCATGTTTTTAAATATACTCTAAAATACTATGTATAAAACGAATGGTCATCATACTAAGAAATCCGACTATAAATAAGTAATTCGACTACCCATTTTTTCCTTACGGAATTGGTACTATATATTATTCATTTGTCCTAATCTTAAAACGTATATATACATGATATATTGTACTTCCTATAATTTTTACGCCGCATTTTCAAACATTGCTCACAGAATATCCGGCTAACCTACCATTTTAAATTAATAATATTAAATTTCTACCTCATTACATTTCTAAATATTATCTAATATTTCTATTACATGGAATCTCAATTTTTCTAAATACTACACAATCCTAATATTTCTAAACACTTAATACTACATTAATTTCTAAATATTACCTAAAAAAACCACCACATAAATTAAAAACTAAATACTACATATAAATTAAATTTCTAAATACTAGACAATCCTAAATCGTACATTAAATTTCTAAATACTATATTGATTCACAACATTTCTAAATACTACAATCCTAATATTTCTAAATACTACATTAAATCTCTAAACATTGCCTAATATTTCTACTACCCAATCCTACTACATTAAATTTCTAAATTACTACATTTCTACATTTCTAAATATTACAAAATACTAAAATTTCAAAAAAATTACATATAAATTCATCGGACTTACCTTCACAAAAACGCATTTAATATTTTTTCCTCTTTTTTCCTCTCTCTTTTTCCTCTCATTCCTCTCCTCTTCTTCTCCTCATTTCGCTCTCGCCGCTCGCTTCTTCTACTTGGCAAGAAGAAATGAGCACAAGGTTTCATGATTCATGATTAAAAAGGCCCATCGCCTCGACTCGGGCGATCGCTCAGGGTTTCGGCGAAAGTCGACACGTGGCCATCGGACCGTTGGACCTCCGCACTCAATCGTTACCCCAGACACATATCGCCCAAAGATCGGGCGATCGCCTGCATCTTGGGGCGAAGGAGAGGTATGTTCGCAATTTTTTCCCTACCGATTAGTTTTGAAAAAGAATTAAAATAAATATTAAATAAAATAAATTCAGCTGCACAGTCTGGCAACACGGAGAAAATGGGTCGGCCCACTAGGCTGCAGCCCAACACTGTGCGGATGACCTTTAAAAGCATTTTCTAATAAAAATAAATCCTGAAAATTGAATAAGAAAAAATAAATAGCAAAAATACTAAAAATTCCAAATAAATTATAGAAAACACTTTAGGTATTTGGAACTCAAGTAAAATATTTTTAGCAAAAATTTATATAAAATTTTAAGATATTGAAATAAAATTTCACAAAAGGCTTAATTCAAAAAATGTAAAATAAATTTATAAATTCTAGAAAATTCACACAAATATAAAGTGCATATTAAATCCAATGCAAAAATTCGGATGTTACACATATCATCACTATCAGCTGCTAAGTGAACAAATGACGAACAAAGTAAACTGTCAGCTACCTTATAGCTAAAAATTCGTGTTGGCTAAAGTTATCTTGATCAAGCTGGAAAAAGAAGGCTAAAAACTTTCTTGCCCCGATAGAGGTGAGTGTGGGTTGGGTACAGGAGCAAAGGATAAACTTTTCACCAAACGATTGGTTATTTCTGAATTCAGGCTCTTGGTTTTATGGAATTTCTTCTCAGGGGTAAGGAGTGAATTTAGCTGAGTCAATTTTAAAAGATCGGCTAAATACACAATAAAACCAGACTTGTATGAACCATAATGGAGCACTAAGTCAATTTTACCGACTGAGTACTGGCCTAGTTCGGTAAAAAGCTGACATGAGTCACATGCATCATTTGGTACATTGCCCCTAAGAAGAGTTTGCCCTTAGCAAGCCAACGACCCTCGACCAACTGCTCTGCTAAGACTTGGTATATTTGCATCGGTCCAAAAGAAGCACCATAGAATAAAAATTGGTCAAGCCATAGATTTAGAAAAGCTATGTGCTCCTTATCGGATACTAGACCGATTTCTTTGTTATGGTGATATACATTTTTCATCTATCTTGCCGATTGCAGGATCAAATCGTCTGACACGTTTTAAACCTTTTGAACCCAATGTTGGCGTGTGTTTGAATCGATCAGTCCATCGTCATACAGACTGTTTTACTGCCTGCTGCATGTAGATCTACATATACTGTTCTATGAGGTATATGGATGATCTATATATACTGTTCTCTGATGTGAGCCTGCTGCATGCCCGTTGATGTCCTGTCACGGGGCGGTCGGTAGCATCATCGATCCAGTACTCATCGTGCACCTATCTGTCCATGCATGTGTGGCGACAGTAGAGAAGGCAGATGCATCGATCATAGTCCCTAGCAACTGCTTGCCGGCCGTGGTCGTATACGATCGATAATGACAGAACTAGCTAGTATATAAGTGTGAACAGAGAGTAGTACAAAATTCAGTGCATGACTGGATCGACGGAACGTGCAGGCAGGCAGGCATACAGCAGCTAGCTAGCTACAAAGCATTGTAGGATGTTATCGGACGATCATTGTAGGAAGTTATCGTCCGATAAATTCATCCGATAAATTCAGTGCATGATGCATCGTGCGATCATTGTGCGACAAACCTGCTTTGTTGTCTGCAAGATATACCTGATGTGTGATGGATGGGCTCAGATTCCAGTCAAATTTTTATGCTGTGCACATTCTGCTGAAACGCAGGTATGAAACGCAGGTATGTCATGAACCAGGAACTAGCTCCAGTAACATAAACAGGGGGAGTAACATAGTATAGTTAAGCATACCATTATTTTTTGTGATCTCATTCAATAGCTTAAGTTAGAAGAATAAAATGAATCTCATTGATTTTTTTGGGTTAGTGAATAGTGATTGCAGTGTAGTTCATAAAAAGGGGATTCTGTAGTTGAGGCTTTTGAAAAAGGTTCGTTAGTTTCTGTAAGGCTTGTTCTTATTTTTACCTTGACTATTGCAGGAGTTTCCTAATGCCGCTGGTGTAAAGGTTTTGGCAAGTGGAAATGCAGTAGAGAGACGATTCAGTAGAGAGGCGATTCAGGTTGTAATTTCATTGCAAGCAGTATATTGCGCACAAAGTTCCCCTTCTACTATAGTAATAACTAACCACACTAGTTTCAGATTCAGCTTGTTATTAGTCAGACCTGCGCAGTTCATCATCTAATTGCTCATATCTGCTCACTTATTTCCTTAAACAAACACAAGATGTGCCATCATGTATCGAGCAGCTTATTATTATTGTTCTTTTGCTGATGGTTGTGGTCTTGTGTTGAGCAATCACAGAATTCTGGCAACTTCCTGCACGGGGGTGCAACTGCGTCGCTGGTTGACTTGGTGGGCTCTGCTGCCTTCTATACTGTTGGGGTGCAGACGAGGGGCTCGCCACTAGAGATGAACCTCTCTTACCTCGATGCGGCATTTCCGGATGTGAGTACCTTTTTTAGGGAATTGGCTGTGAGTGTCTCTTGGTTCATCATCGTCTGTTTGCTTATCTATGTGATCGTTTCACAGAATATGTCTTCCTCTTTGAACCCATCTTGGGTACTTGGCACTCCATTAGCTTTCGGTGTTATCTTGTTCTTCTACTATTTTAATCCTTTATATTTAGATTCTTGCTGTGTTGTTACAACCTGATGTATGCCAATGCAGGATAGCTTTTGGACGGGTGAGTGATAAAAACAAAGAAGCATTGAAGACCACGAAGCATTTGACTAAACTGTTCCTCAGAAGATGCCACGACACATCTGGCGCATTTCGTAGAACCTCGGGTCCTCAGAAGAGCTCACCAGTCAATTCTGCAGAGCCGAAGCGTTCATCTTCAGGTCGGCACTCATCTAACATTAAGAACTACGAGTCTGCTCTCAAAGGTATTGAAGGTCCTAATTTTGACGGCGACGAGAGAGTTCAATATTAGCACTGAAGAAATTCTAATAGCACTGAAGAAATTCTACATGTTCTCTGAAAATCATAATCTGGAGATAAGCACAGCGTTTCCTGTTGAGTTCGTCAGTCTATTCCTTCGGGTACACCATGTCCAGTTACTGTGCCTCAGGGCAGCCAAGTGTAATTGGTAAAACCTGTATCTAGAAAACTGGAACCTGGCACTGTTTGATCAAATGGCAGAACACCTGTCTGCCAAAAAACAAAGGGGGTCTTGGTATCAAAGATCTGGAACGCTTCGCCAGAGCGCTAAGGCTGCGCTGGCTCTGGTTTAGCTGGAAAAGCAATGAGAGAGCCTGGGTGGGACTTGACCTGCCCTGCGATAAAACGGATATTTCTCTTTTCAACGCATCAACGGTGGTTACCATAGGAAATGGTAATCTTGCTGATTTTTGGAGATCAAGTTGGGTGGAAGGGCAAGCGCCAAAAAACATGGCACCTAACCTTTTCAAATTAGCAAGAAGGAAGAATATCTCAGTCCACCGTGCCTTGACAAACAAATATTGGATACGTTTTTGCACCCCGGTGAACTCAGTACAAGAAATCAGGGAGTTCGTGGCCCTCTATGAAGCAATAGGTAGAATCAACAGAGATGAGGATAGTGAGACCAAATAACCTGGCGTTGGACCGCGGATGGACAATACACAACTCGGAGCGCCTACCTCATCCAATTCCACTCGATCTACTGCAAGATGAAGATGAGCCCGATTTGGAAAGCGAAGGTCGAACCTAAATGTCGTTTCTTCGCATGGACATTGATTCACAACAAAATTTTAACGGCAGATAACATGCTCAAGAAAGGGTGGCCGTGCAATCCAATCTGCTGCGTTTGCAACGGGCAACAGGAAACACCAAATCACATATGCAAATACTGCCCCTTCACTATACAAGTTTGGAGCCACCTTTTAAACTGGGGGAACTTGGGTCAATGCAACAACGTGAGCACCGATGGATCGGTGTACAAGTGGTGGAGAAGACTCCGATCCCAATTTGATAAAGAAAGAAGACGGGACTTCGACGGGCTTCTAATCTACTTCTGGTGGAATCTGTGGTTAGAAAGGAACCGACGCATCTTTCAAGGCCTGGATAGCTCGCCGGCGTATGTAGCCAACATGATCAAGGACGCGGTGCTAACACATGGATACGCCCTGTCATGGAAAGCTGCGGCTTAGTTAGGTGTTTTTTGTTGTAAGCCAGTAGACGACCGCTTCTTCTGTTTTATTTCTTTCCTCCCTTGGTTGTTCAGGTGGTTTTTTCAGTTAGCATTCCCTAGAGCTGTGTACCTGTAAGGTTTTTTCTCGGGTCCGTTTTTTCCTTAAGAAAATGGACCCACCATCCTTTTAATCCTTTTTATATTAAATGCAGCACCTTCTCGTGCTGCTCTTTCGAGAGAAAAAAACTGGAACCTGAACATGTAGAAATTCTTCATCTGTTCATTGAACAAATTTGTCTGAGAATATTTCTGACTTCTAATGTTTCTTGGAAATATTGCGGGTGAGATTTGTAAATGTCTATCTTAAATGGTGATCAATGGCCCAAAACGGCCGTGCTCTAATAATTCATGGTGTGAATTGTATTTGTTGTTTTTGTATTAGATTATAATATTTAAGCTGCTAGTTTCCTGGTTTCAAAGTTTCCCTTGAGAAATGCTCAAATGGTTATTTTGTCTCGCATAATTTGTATATCTTGCCTTGTTGGACATTCTATTTCTTTGTTATGCCATAGCATATGAAATATGCATAGTTTTCAACAGTTGATGCAATACAGATGTAATGTGGTATTTATTTTACTTAAGCTATAATAAGATGCTGCTACTCTTTCCTTGAAAGAAGTGTGTAAAAAGTAAGGTGCATGATTCTATATGATGTTACTCTTCTGAGTCCACAATGAACTTGTTAAAACTTACAATCTGATAAAAACTTTTCACATACTATTACGCAAAAGAGTACTATATATCAGAGGATTTCCTAATGGAGAAAACCCGGACGACGAGGAAGAGAACATCGTGGTCAAGCTCGAGTTCAACAATGCAATCCCCGCGAGATTCTTAGCCTGAAAACCAAAAATCATGAATATACCATCTATCCTCTAACCTCAGCCAGATGCAACCAACCAAACAGCTTCTCTTGCATCCTGTCATCCCTCCGCCCTCCTCATGCATCCAACCAAACAACTGCTCATCTCAGCCAGGATGAGCACATGCAGGCAACCAAACAAACCATTTTGCATCCACTCAATATATCTCCCATCAGCCCGCATGACTCGTACGGATCAGGTTAGAGACATGCAGGCAACCAAAGTGCCTGCAGACGCCCACGTACGTATACTACCGTATATAAGGGCCGAAGGATTCTGGCCTAGCTTCTCCGTGCGCCGCGTCAGCTTTTAGGCGACGTCCGTGCGTGCGTACGGCTTGCTCCTCGTTCGCTCGCTCACGACGCTCGCATGGCTCGCCGTTTTGCTCTCCTCAAGTAATTTCGCGTTGTTGCTTTTCACATCCACCGGTGCGGCGCAGTGGTTTCGCCGCGGAGAGCTACAGGGTTGGTCCGTATAGAGTGCCCATCCAGATGTGGTAAACTTGTATTAAGAGGGTGTTTGGGACAGCTCCAGCTCCACCAAAATCTGTGGAGTTGGTGGAGTAGGGTATTTCTAGCTCCAGAAATTTGTAGAGCTGGAGCTATGTGTATATTAACAGTGTTTAGGTAGATCATCTTGTTTACATTTTAGACTAAAAATATAAACTTAATTCACTTTATTTTAGCCTATAAATGCCAGATCTAAGCTGGAGCTGGAAGCTGGAGCTCTCCCAAACAGGGCATAAATATCATAGTACGCTGCGCAGTTGCTTTTATGTGCTTATAATAATTTTCTGTCGATTATAAGCACAGACAGCCAACTGTACATGTCTCTTTACAAGAAAACTCTTATAATCGGCAAAAAAAATTCTTCATGTGCTTCATCCCATGTGCACAGGTCTCTTTACAGTTTTTTTTGTCCTAAATGTTTTCCTGACTTTTTTTAGGCTCTTCTCACTTGCCAGGGTGTGCCGATGATAGAATAAAAAAAATACCGGAACACTCAGATAGAGATGCATAGCCAGTTGTGAAACATTCAGCTTCCTCTACTCGGCCATATTGAGAAAAGCATTCCAGTTCTTGCCTGAATGAAAATGCTCCATTCATTGGTGATCAATTCGCTGAATCCACCCCTTCTTTTAGTGCTACTTCAATTCAGATATCTCACCGCTCCAGAGTTTGTCCTGGTAAGTCATTCTTTCTTCGTGGTGCTCACCTCTAATATTTATAGCGTTTTCGTTTTCGCTGCAGGACCCTTTAACGCATATTCCAGCAAACACGCAGTACGAACTGAATATGTTGGCATATCCTTGCCCTCTTCCTCTTGAGGGTCAAGGGAGCGAGACGAGCCTTTGGATCCTAGGAGCCTTGCTAGCCTTCTTGCCATTACATTGACTTGTGCCCGCGCAACGCTAGAGGGTCATGGAATAGTTTCAAAATCGGTGATACGCACCAGTTCAATAGGAAAATCAAGCTGTAGAACATCTATTTTTCTTGTAACAAGTACGCGCAGCAATCGTTCATCCATCGATCAGAACAAGAAAACAACGACGCTGCTGTACTGTATGATCCATCACCCTGGCCTGCACAATATTCTCATGTGCACACACGTACGTACGATGCCACAGATTGATCGAGGACAAGGATGCCCACGCAGAATTGCTTGCAGACCGAGCAATCGAGCGTTCTGTCCATGAATTGTGTATCCATTCAGTCAGACTCACATGACTGGACTACCGGTAGTACTCACTTAGATTAATAGTCCTGCACACACCGTTGCAGGCACCCTTGTGCTCCAGTACCATTTGGCACAAGTAAATTGATGGAAAATACCGTAATTTACTATCTATATGTATAGATTTTATTATCCGTATATATAAATTTTACTACTATAAATTAAAGTGATGTACATTTGGTGGTAAGTACAGATTGCACATGCTGTTGAACCATCTGCATGACAGTAAAATCTACATATACGAATAGTAAAATCTATATATACGGATAGTAAAATCTGATTCATACAGCATTTATTGGCGATAATTATATCAATATATTGTTCTCATTGTCAGTAAGGTACAGATGAAAATCGTTTACGAATCGGAGCTATCAATAAAAAATTATGGCTAAATCAAAGAAAATACATATTCATGTACAAACTAAGAAACACATTAACTTGTTGGCTACATAGGTCATTGGCTTAGTGAACACGTGTATGTACATGGGATGGTTTGCGTGCACTTCTCCGACCGAAGTGCAGAATAACTAATCTGTGCTTGCGTGCAGATTAGCACTACTGTACATATACACTAGTCATGTGCCCGTGCGTTGCAACGAAAACTTAATTTGCGATAAAAAGTTTATTTGCAAAAAACACTGACAGTGGCAAATGTGGGTAATTAAAGAGCAGTGGCAAAAGTGGGTAATTTTGATGAAGTAGCGCGGGTAAAGATAGGTAATTAAAGAGCAGTGGCAAAGGTGGGTAATTTTGATGAAATAGCGCGGGCAAAGGTGGGTAATTAAAGAGCAGTGGCAAAGGTGGGTAATTTTGATGAAATGACGTGGGAAGAAACTCTCACTTTATATAGTAGAGATATATGTATGTACATGTACATGTATATGTATGTATATATGTGTGTGTATATATGTATATATATTATGCATATATTTATATGTATGTATGTATATGTATATGTGTGTGTGGTGACCCATATAATTAGCCCTGGATAAGAACAGTAACACCGTCATTATTCTGAGATAATTACACGAATCTTGATATACTAACTAATCAAAACATTGAGCACACCCAATGTTTTATTAGTTAATACAACGTATTCAGAGTGTTACAACAGAACAATAATTAGAGACTGAAATAGAACCTTATTACATTTCATTCCACATAGGGCAACATGTCTAGTACATTAATTATATATATGATCCAAGTACAAAAAAATATAATACAAAAGTACTTATCACCCAAGGTCCAACAAAAGCAGGTGTACGATCTACCCAACTTTCTAACCCTCCTGATAGCCTACACCCTTGTGTATCTGATTCTACAGGTGACCCTCACCCCCTGCCTCGTAGGCACCCATAGGATCTAGGTCCAAACCAGCCGATTGACCAACAGAGCAATTATCTAAGCAAATGGGGAATTAAGTAAAAATGAGTATAAAAATATTCAGCAAGCAATAATAATAATAAAAAATACATTATATCAGTTTTCTCTAAAACAATCCAAGGAATCCTTCCTCAAATCCTTCTAAAAAAATCGGATTTTTAATTATGAAAATCTGTGTTTCCAGTTTTCAACTATCAAATATGCTACTACTAATTTTCATTTATACAATACCAACTATACTCCGACTTCAATACACATCGGTGGCACTCCTAATACCAACTGTGCCCTGACTTCAATGCACATCGGCATCACTCCTAATACCAACTGTGCCCTGACTTCAATGCATATCAATGGCACTCCTAATATCAACTATACCCCGACTTTAATGTACATCGATTTACACTTCTAATCCTAACTGCATTCTCAACTTCATTGCACATTGGCAAGACTCCTATATATATACTTATACGTATGTATCACCTTTTCATCATCAATTCAAATTTCCAACCACATTCAATTTAGAGTTTTCTTCAAAAGAATTATTCCAATGCATTGATGATAACACATATAACTAAATACATTTGATTAGAAATTATATGATCACGGGAACTTGCTTGAATTAAAGTGAAAATAAGCGTCCTCACATGGATTGTAAAAGTAACCTCCTGTCGGATTTAATTTCATTCTTGAAATTACAAAGATGCCATATTTAAGGGCTAATAGATTTATACATATTTTATGGTCTCCAACACTTCCTTGATTTGGTTTAAATTAAGATATGTATACTGCATGCTTCCATTTTTAGGGTATTTTAATTTGATGTATTTTAACTAGGTGTATTTTAGTTTGGTAAGATTTGACTTATCGTAATTTAAATTCATGCATTTTAATTTGGGACATTTTAGCTTGCCGCATTTTTAATTGGCGTATTTTAATCTGTGTTGCTCATTATAATTTTGGGACATTATTTCCTTCCAATAGAGGTATTATTTTCCTATTTTTAATCATCATGATGGTTGAAAGTTGTATATGTTTTTACTAAATTATTCTCTAGCATTTTTCTCTTTTTATATTTTCAAATTTCACTGCTAATTCCTATAAGTGTTATTGTGGTTTATTATATTTATCTTTATACATATTTCTTATTTTTATTTTTTCTCTTCTTTTCTTTTCTTATTTTTTCTTTCTTCTCTTTTTTCCTTTCCCTTTTCTTTTTCCTTTTTCTTTTTCTCTTTTTCCTTTCTCCTTCCATTTTCTTTTCTTTTTCCCTACCCTGTGCCAACCTTATACTTCTTCCTCCCTACCTCTCTCTCTCTGTCTCTGTGTGTGTGTTTCTCGCCACGACATGCACTCAGCCTCTGCCATCGTCGCCGATCCTTGCTGCCTTCAACCACCACTAGCCTCCAACATCCAGCCCCTGGCTACCACCGGCTTCATCTCCTCGTGTGGCCCCATGACTTGCCTTGCCCGTGCCCCAAGCTACCTCGCTTGCCCCTTGGGCCACCCTCTCCACCCCGCTACATGACGCTGGCCCTCTCCTCTTCCCGGCACCGCCCCGTGCCAGTCTCCCCTATCGATACCCCCACCCGGGCTCCCTTGAGCCACCTCCCGCTCACCTCCATCACCCTAGCACCACAACAAGCCAGGCCCCACCGCTGGTTGGTGCCAACACAGCCTTGTGCCCTGTGCCCTGTGCCACCACTTGGTTCAGCCTCCTCCTCGCACCTTGGCAGCACCTTGGGTCGCCTCCTCTACCGCCCCAGGTGTCATTCCCTCCGGTTGCTTGGTTCTCGTCGGACTACCCTAGTCGATTAGCTCCCAGTATGCTGCCGCTTCTACCTCGGCTCACCTACCCCTTCCCCCTATTCTTCTACCCACTCCTGGTTGTCTTTCCTTTTCCCTTGACTTAATGATTCTTATGATTTTTGCTATGCAATTGGTATATGATTGTGAACACACGGTTCATTATATGGTTAATGATGAACATGGGTGGGTTTGCTATTGATGGATGGCACTGTGATAACACTCGGTGATCTCCCGTAAGTCAGGGAGTGCGAGGTGATCGTCGGGCACGGGTGGCGCAACCTCTAGCGCACACACTCGCTGAAACCACTAGTATATTTATTCATATATTCTAGCTTCCTACAGTGTCCTCCTATGCTGTGCTACTGGCATGGATAATGGGTTACCTATGATTGTGGGAATGGATTAAGGGTTTAGAAATGTAATGTTGTGGATGGTGTGGAAGTCATGATGATCTTGCTCTTGGTCTCCTATTTTCTATCTTCCGGTCTCTTGGCTTTTGGTGGTCTCCTTTGCTCTGCTCTTGTGCTCCTAATAGCTTGAAATCTTAGTGGTATCCTCTTGCTCTCGGCGCATGGGCTCTCGATGGTTTGAGATCTTGGTGGTGTTCTCTAGATTAGGCTTGTTCCTAGGAGCTTCAGATTAGAGGCTTTGGTTTTGTGTCGGTGTGTTTTGGGGTGGATGCTTAAGGAGAAGGAATGAGGTCAAGCTTGCTAGAGGTGATCCTCACCTCCTTTTAGAGTGGCGATCCTTATCTTTCATCGTGGCTTGTTACTTTTTACCATAGGGTATTTTACCTTTTACTGCAGTGATCTTTTGGGCACTATTTAGCATTGTTATAGTTACCTAACAATTCGTGTTTGTTTTACACCGGATAATGAAACCCTAATTCGTGAGATGTGCCGACCGCCCCGACGGTCGTGTATCTCAATGAGTGGTACCTATACATGATGGGTCCGACAAGAACCTAAATTCTTTTCAAGTTTTGCTTTATTTGCCTTTCAACTATAAATATGGATGACTAATGGCCAGATTTGAGTCAATGATATTCGAAGATTAGATCGTAGGTCTTTTATAATAGTCTTTGTATCTCCTTTTGTTGTAATTGTATTTGTAAAAACTGTGATGCATGAATATACTTGTTGAATTGCAATCCCACTTCATAATTTAATGCTTTTGATTAATAAAGGAAATTGGTTTGTTTTATTTGTGATTTTCCAATATTGTTTATTATCATTAAAATTTTAATTCTCCGATTACTATATTGATTTAAGAACTCATAAAGATTCAATGTATGCAATGCATATTGGTTTCAATTTATTGACGAGGTTTACTTTTGAATAATTAAGATCATTAATTCTTGCAATCATGTCACTACTATAGAACAGGTCATCACTATCGGCTCGTCCATACCATTATTGCTAGTTATGGAGCCGATAAGGATTGGTCATTGGCGTGATATTCGGGTTATCATCGCCGCTCTGAACTGGCAAGGATAATAGATATCACCGCCAATTCATTGTACAACCGGCAAGGATACTCGACTATCTCTGCCGGTTTACACTAGAACCCGGCAGCGATATTCGATTATCTCTACCGGCTCACACTCAGAATCCGCAAGGATATAGTATATCTCACCGCTTATACCAAGAACCGATAAAATTGTAGATTCAAATTCAATACATATCGGATATATTTCACTCTAGTATCATGTAGCGCTCTGCTCGATGAACCAAAAGATCAAGGTAGATTAAACAAATGTGATTGCAGTCCTTGGGGCATGAGAATTCATGACAATAAACATCGTTTTCACATTTGACTATTCAATTGAAATACCCCCTTAACTTTGTCCACATGAACTCAAATCTTCTTGCTCGTGCAGAACTTGATTTGAGTTCCCACAAGCAAGAAGGATTTGAGTTCATGTGGGCAAAGTTAGCAGGGGGTATTTCAATTGAACAGCTGCATCACACTATGAACACCGATGTTTGCAGGTGGCTATGTGATTTCTCATGCCCTAAGGACATGGAAGACCCGACTTGCAATCACATTTGTTCAATCTTACCTTGAGCTTTTCTCACTGTGTATTCCGATGATAATTGCTCCCGGGGGGATGCTGGCTACATGGTACCAGGAGTTGAAACTTGTTCATAATTTTCTCTTTTTTGTAAGTCCTGATATGTATTGAATTTGAACCTACAATTTTATACATAGGTGGAGTAATCTACGAAGTACATCTACAAATTTTTTTAGAGTTTTCATGACTTTTATTAGTTGGTGTGTACGGTGTGTACACGGGAAGCCCTGTGTGCACATGATATGTTGCCTTCAAATATATAGTATATAAAGCGTCGTTTGATCATAATTAAAATATATTAAAGCATCACAATATTTAGTTTTTACAATAGTCTGTTTACAAATGTAGTGTGAGTACATCTCGCTCACTTTGGTTTTTCAAATGACTCAAAGAGAATTAAAATTGCTCGTTGAACTCACCGCTTGGATTGATGATCCGATCGTGAATAAATCCAAATGATCCGCTTCTTGAATTGCTAAAATTTCAGTTAGCAAGAACTTATTGGTTCTCATCTTGGAGCCATGTATTGAAGAAAAGAGAAATTTAATTAATGATGATATATGTTAAATGAAAGAAAAATAGGCATCAATGTGTAATTATATACCACGGCTTTATATAGCCGACACTCTCCGTGACAATTGCATGTATATTTGTACATACGTAGTATGCACATAAATTATTTCCACGTCCCGCTCTTATGCATGGAAAGTCTCATATTATTTGGAAATCTTTCTTGTAGGGACGATGCCGACGACTTTTTCTTGCAATATCGCATGTAATGCCCCGTGAATGATTTTAAATAGTAATTAACCTTAAATACGCATAATAGAATAAAATATTACTAGAGCAATAACGCAACGATCGAGTTTACCTGCTCATCATGTCCCAAAATTTTGATACGATCAAGTTGTTTTCAATGAGTCCAAGACAAAAATCCTCGCTAGCATCTAACTCGATGACGAGGAGGACCCAAAGAAAACTAAACATATATGTTAACATAGCCTATTAGTCCCACATCGTGTCACGCAAAAATAGTAAAACAATATTAGAAGTAGGGTAATACGACTTAAAGTTATGGGGTAAAACTACAGAGGTTTTGTATTGCAGCTTCAAGAAAGTTTTAAATAAATAGTCTTCAACAAACTGTGGACTCTGCCAGATGATTTTCTCATTGACAAGCCCTGGATCGAGAAATCCTAAATTTTCATTGTCATTTCTTCTACATATCTCAGATTCTATTCTACATATATAAAAAGAAGTTAGACATACAGCTAAACGGACAAGAATATACAATAATATAATAGAGACTTACAAAATCCACAGTCTGAGTATTGCCACGTCCAGAGCATCTTGCTAGTACAATATATACAATTCACAGAACTCTACCCAGAATATGTTATCCCCATTGTGAAAATCCGATTCTTTATATCTCACCGAACGCCCATACCCTTTTTCGCTTCGCTGCATGTAATATCGATGGACGAGCCACAATTGTGTTGTTAGGTTCTCTAAATGAGCTGGTTCAACCAGCGGTTGCCCTAAAAAGAACTTCCACCTTAGACCTAGCTCGTGATTACGGTTGTTCAAGAACATCTTTTTCACTATGACATCAACGCCACAAGACTAGCCGCCTTCAAGTATTGCTTTCGAGATGCGCCAGAGTCCGATATTTTCAAGGTTTAGAAGCCCGCCTCTCTTTGGCTTTTGCCATACTCAAGAAAAACTGCAAGCATTAGCATCGACTTTAGTCTTCTCGTGTGATAGCGCTTTTTGGAAGTGAGATGTTACGAGGCCTTTATTTTATTTTTTTTTCGTTCTTCTTCACCATCTCAATAGTAATTTCTTCTAAGGTCAGGTTGACTTCACAGATGACCAAGATTTGCTACAAGACGATGCAGACTTCCGAGATGGTGCTGATGTTCGATTCTTCTTATGTGCCGACGGAGGAGTTGGACTTTTCCTTGATGGTGCCAAATGAGGAGTTGGACTTTTTCCGGATGGTGCCGCATGAG